>JAEOAD010001752.1:0-332025 GCA_036365145.1 Orientallactaga sibirica | reverse complement strand
AGTAGTGTCTTTAGAAAACAAACCTTCATTACTTAAACATTTGTACTGTGTGAAATGAATAGTGGGATTCTAGGAATCAGTTTCCTTTCTCAGATAGTTGAGACAGCAGGATTCAAACTTTCCTTGTTAATGTAATCTTAAGATGGCCAAGTTAGAGGATTCACCTCTTTTGTAAAGTAGTTTGTTGAGAAAATTAACATCTTTATTCGCGAACATTGTAGAGTGTGAAATAAGTTCATTCAGGTTCTAGGAATCACTTGCTTTCCTACAAAGGAGGTTGTGTGCAGCAAGTTCAACCTTTCCTTGTTAATGTAATCTAAAAGATGCACAGCAGTAGATTGGCCTCATTTCTAAAGTAGTTTCTTTAGAAAGAAAAGACCTTCAGTACCGAGACACTGTACTGTAATGAAGCGTTAATTTGATTCTAGGAATCAGTTTAATTTCAACGAAGAGGTTGAGTTTAGCCAGTTCAAATTTTCCTTGTTAATGTAATCTAAAAAAGATGTCCAAGTTAGGAGATTCGCCTCATTTCTAAAGTAGTTTCTTTAGAAAACAAACCTTCATTGCCAAACATTGTACTGTGTGAAATGAGCTAATTGGTTCTATGAATCAGCTTTACTTTTTACCAAGATGGTTGAATTTAGCAAATTCAAACTTTCCTTGTTAATGTAATCTAAAAAAGATGTCCAAGTTAGTAGATTTGCCTCATTGGTAAAGTAGTTTGTTATTAAAACAAACATCTTTAATGCTGAACATTGTACTGTGTGAAAAAAGCTAATTTAGTTCTAGAATTCAGTTGCTTTCCTACAAAGACGGTTGAGTGCAGCAAGTTCAAACTTTGCTTGTTAATGTAATGTAAAAGATGCACAACGTAGTAGATTGGCCTCATTTCTAAAGTAGTTTCTTTAGAAAATAAACATCTTCAGTACGAACACTGTACTGTGTGAAATAAGTTAATTAAACTTCTAGGATTCAGTTAAATTTCTCTAAGAAGGTTGAGTGCAGCAAGTTCCAATTTTCCTAGTTTGTGTAATCTAACAAAGATGTACAAGTTAGTGGATTCGCCTCATTTCTAAAGTAGTTCCTTTAGAAAACAAACATCTTCAGTACCAAACACTGTACTGTGTGAAATAAGTTAATTCAGTTCTAGGAATCAGATTAATTTCTACAAAGATGGTTGAGTTTAGCAAGTTCAAACTTTCCTTGTTAATATAATCTAAAAAGATGTCCAAGTTAGTAGATTTGCCTCATTGGTAAACTAGTTTGTTGAGAAAACAAACATCTTCATTGACTGAACATTGTACCTTGTGAAAAAAGCTAATTCGGATCTAGAATTCAGTTGCTTTCCTACAAAGACGGTTGAGTGCAGCAAGTTCAAACATTCCTTGTTAATGTAATCTAAAAAGATGCACAACTTAGTAGATTGGCCTCATTTCTAAAGTTGTTTGTTAAGAAAACAAACATCTTCATTGCCGAACACTGTACTATGTGAAATGAGCTCATTCGATTCTAGGAATCACTTGGTTTCCCTCAAAGAAGGTTGAGTGCAGCACGTTCAAACTTTCCTTGTTTGTGTCATCTAACAAGATGTACAAGTTAGTGGATTCGTGTTGTTTCTAAAGTGGTTTTATTTAGAAAACAAACATCTTCAGTACTGAACACTGTACTGTGTGAAATCAGTTAATTCGATTCTAGGAATCAGTTTCCTTTCTACAAAGATGGTTGAGTGCAGCAAGTTCAAACTTTCCTTGTTAATGTAATCTAAAAAGATGGCCAAGTTAGCAAATTCACCTCATTTGTAAAGTAGTTTGTTGAGAAAATTAACATCTTCATTGCAGAACATTGTACTGTGTGAAATAAGCTCATTCGGTTCTAGGAATCACTTGCTTTCCTACAAAGAAGGTTGACTACAGGAAGTTCAAACTTTCCTTGTTAATGTAATCTAAAAAGATGCACAACTTAGTAGATTGGCCTCATTTCTAAAATAGTTTGTTTAGAAAACAAACATCTTCATTACCGAACACTATACTATGTGAAATAAGCTAGTTCCGTTCTAGGAATCACTTGCTTTCTTACGAAGAAGGTTGAGTGCAGCAAGTTCAAACTTTCCTAGTTTGTGTAATCTTACAAGATGTACAAGTTAGTGGATTTGCGTCATTTCTAAATTAGTTTCTTTAGAAAACAAACATCTTCAGTTCCGAACACAGTAATGTGTGAAATAAGTTAATTCGGTTCTAGGAATCAGTTTCCTTTCTACGAAGATGGTTGAGTTTAGCAAGTTCAAACTTTCCTTGTTAATGTAATCTCAAAAGATATCCACGTTAGTAGATTTGCCTCATTTCTAAAGTAGTTTCTTTAGAAAAAGAAGCCTTCATTACCAAACATTGTACTGTGTGAAATTAGCTAATTAAACTTCTAGGAATCAGTTTACTTTCTCACGAAGATGGTTGAGTTTAGCAAGTTCAAACTTTCCTTGTTAATGTAATCTAAAAAGATGTCCAAGTTAGTAGATTTGACTCATTTGTAAAGTAGTTTGCTGAGAAAACAAACATCTTCATTGCCGAACATTGTTCCTTGTGAAAAAAGGTAATTCGGATCTAGAATTCAGTTGCGTTCCTACAAAGACGGTTGAGTGCAGCAAGGTCAAACATTCCTTGTTAATGTAATCAAAAAAAAAATGCACAACTTAGTGGATTCGCCTCATTTCTAAAGTAATTTCTTTAGAAAAGAAACATCTTCAGTACCGAACACTGTACTGTGTGAAATAAGTTAATTAAACTTCTAGGAATCAGTTTAATTTCTAGGAAGATGGTTGTGTGCAGAAATTTCAAACTTTCCTAGTTTGTGTAATCTAACAAGATGTACAAGTTAGTGCATTCGCGTCATTTCTAAATTAGTTTTTTTAGAAAACAAACATCTTCAGTACTGAACACTGTACTGTGTGAAATAAGTTAATTCGGTTCTAGGAATCTGTTTCCATTCTCACGAAGACGGTTGAGTTTAGCAAGTTCAAACTTTCCTTGTTAATGTAATCTAAAAAGATGTCCAAGTTAGTAGATTCGCCTCATTTCTAAGGTAGTTTCTTTAGAAAACAAACCTTCATTGCCAAACATTGTACTGTGTGAAATGAGCTAATTTAGTTCTAGGAATCACTTTACTTTGTATGAAGATGGTTGAGTTTAGCAAGTTCAAACTTTCCTTGTTAATGTAATCTAAAAAGATGCACAACTTAGTAGATTGGCCTCATTTCTAAAGTAGTTTGTTTAGAAAAAAACATCTTCATTACCGAACACTATACTATGTGAAATGAAGCTAGTTCAGTTCTAGGAATCACTTCCTTTCCTATGAAGAAGGTTGACTGCAGCAAGTTCAAACTTTCCCCGTTTGTGTAATCTAACATGATGTACAAGTTAGTAGATTCAGTATCATTTCTAAAGTGGTTTCTTTAGAAACCAAACATCTTCAGTACTGAGCACTGTACTGTGTGAAATAAGTTAATTGGCTTCTAGGAATCAGTTTACTTTCCACCAAAAAGTTGAGTGCAGCAAGTTCAAATTTTCCTAGATTGTGTAATCTAACAAGATGTACAAGTTTGTGGATTCGCCTCATTTTTAACGTTGTTCCTTCAGAAAAGTAACATCTTCAGTTCCAAACACTGTAATGTGTGAAATAGCTTGTTCGGGCTGCTAGGAATCAGTTTAATTTCTAAGAAGATGGTTGAGTTTAGCAAGTTCAAACTTTCCTTGTTAATGTAATCCAAAAAGATGTCAAAGTTAGTACATGTGCCTCATGGGTAAAGTAGTTTCTTGAGAAAACAAACATCTTCATTGCCGTAACATTGTACTGTGTGAAAAAAGCTAATTCGGTTCTAGAATCAGTTGCTTTCCTACAAAGAAGGTTGAGTGCAGACAGTTGAAACTTTCCTTGTTAATGTAATCTAAAAAGATGCACAAGGTAGGAGATTGGCCTCATTTCTAAAGTACTTTCTTTAGAAAAGAAGCATCTTCAGTACCAAACACTGTACTGTGTGAAATAAGTTAATTAAAACTAGGAATCAGTTTAATTTCTACAAAGAAGTTTGAGTGCAGCAAGTTCAAACTTTCCTAGTTTGTGTAATCTAACAAGATGTACAAGTTAGTGAATTCGCCTCTTTCTAAATTAGTTTCTTTAGAAAAGAAACAACTTCATTACCGAACACAGTACTATGTGAAATAAGCTAGTTCCGTTCTAGGAATCACTTGCTTATCTACAAAGAAGGTTGAGTGCAGCAAGTTCAAACTTTCCTAGTTTGTGTAATCTAACAAGATGTACAAGTTAGTGCATTCGCCTCATTTTTAATGTAGTTTCTTTAAAAAAAAACATCTTCAGTACCGAGCACTGTACTGTCTGAAATAAGTTAATTCGGTTCTAGGAGCCAGTTTCCTTTCTACGAAGATGGTTGAGTTTAGCAAGTTCAAACTTTCCTTGTTAATGTAATCTAAAAAGATGTCCAACTTAGTAGATTCGCCTCATTTCTAAAGTAGTTTCTTTAGAAAACAAACCTTCATTGTCATACATTTTACTGTGTGAAATGAGCTAATTCAGTTCTAGGAATCAGCTTGCTTTCTACAAAGATGGTTGAGTTTAGCAAGTTCAAACTTTCCTTGTTAATGTAATTTAAAAAGATGTCCAAGTTAGTAGATTTGCCTCATTTCTAAAGTAGTTCATTGAGAAAACAAACATCTTCATTGCCGAACATTGTACTGTGTGAAAAAGCTCATTAGGTTCTAGAATTCAGTTGCTTTCCTACAAAGAAGGTTGAGTGCAGCAAGTTCAAACATTCCTTGTTAATCTAATCTAAAAAGATGTCCAAGTTAGTAGATTTGCCTCACTTTTAAAGTAGTTTCGTTGAGAAAACAAACATCTTCATTGCTGAACATTGTTTGTGTGAAAAAGCTCATTCGATTCTAGAATTCAGTTTTTTTCTACAAAGATGGTTGAGTGCAGCAAGTTCAAACATTCCTTGTTAATGTAATCTAAAAAGATGTCCAAGTTAGTAGATTTGCCTGATTTTTAAAGTAGTTTGTTGAGAAAACAAACATCTTCAATGCCGAAAATTGTACTGTGTGAAAAAAGCTAATATAGCTCTAGGAATTCAGTTGCTTTCCTACAAAGACAGTTGAGTGCAGCAAGTTCAAAAATTGCTTGTTTTATAATGTAAAAGATGCACTACATAGTAGATTGGCCTCATTTCTAAAGTAGTTTCTTTAGAAAACAAACATCTTCATTGCCGAACATTGTACTGTGTGAAATAAGTTAATTCGGTTCTAGGAATCAGTTTAATTTCTACACAGAAGGTTGAGTGCAGCAAGGTCAAATTTTCCTAGTTTGTGTAATCTAACAAAAGAACAAGTTAGTGGATTCGCCTCATTTCTAAAGTAGTTTCTTTAGAAAAGAAACATCTTCAGTACCAAACACTGTACTGTTTGAAATAAGTTAATTAGGCTTCTAGAAATCAGTTTAATTTCTACAAAGATGGTTGAGTTTAGCAAGTTCAATCTTTCCTTGTTAATGTAATCTAAAAAGATGTACAAGTTAGTAGATTTGCCTCATTTCTAAAGTAGTTTTTGAGAAAACAAACATCTTCATTACCGAACATTGTACTGTGTGAAAAAGCTAATTCGGATCTAGAAATCAGTGGCTTTCTTACAAAAGAAGGTTGAGTGCAGCAAGTTCAAACATTCCTAGTTAATGTATTCTAAAAAGATGTACAACTTAGTAGATTCGCCTAATTTCTAAAGTAGTTTCTTTAGAAAACAAACATCTTCAGTACCGAACACTGTACTGTGTGAAATAAGTTAATTCGGTTCTAGGAATCAGTTTAATTTCTACTAAGATGGTTGAGGGCAGCAAGTTCAAATTTTCCTTGATAATGTAATCTGCAAAGATGGCCAAGTTAGTAGATTTACCTCATTTGTAAAGTAGTTTTTTTGAGAAAACAAACATCTTCATTGCTGAACATTGTACTGGGTGAAAAAGGTTATTCGGATCTAGGAATCAGTTGCTTTCCTACAAAGAAGGTTGAGTGCAGGAAGTTCAACATTCCTCGTTTGTATAATCAAAAAGATGCACAACTTAGTGGATTCGCCTCATTTCTAAAGTAATTTCTTTAGAAAAGAAACATCTTCAGTACCGAACACTCTACTGTGTGAAATAAGTTAATTCGCTTCTAGGAATCAGTTTAACATATACAAAGATGGTTGAGGGCAGCAACTTCAAACATTCCTTGTTAATGTAATCTAAAAAGATGGCCAAGTTAGTAGATTCGCCTCATTACTAAAGTAGTGTCTTTAGAAAACAAACCTTCATTGCCAAATATTGTACTGTGTGAAATGAGCTAATTTGGTTCTAAGAATCAGTTTACTTTCTACGAAGATGGTTTAGTTTAGCAAGTTCAAACTTTCCTTGTTAATGAATTCTAAAAAGATGTCCAAGTTAGTAGATTTGACTCATTTGTAAAGTAGTTTATTGAGAAAACAAACACCTTCATTGCCGAACATTGTACTGTGTGAAAAAAGCTAATTTACTTCAAGAATTCAGTTGCTTTCCTACAAAGATGGCTGAGTGCAGAAAGTTCAAACTTTCCTTGTTAATGTAATGTAAACAGATGCACAACGTAGTAGATTGGCCTCATTTCTAAAGTAGTTTCTTTAAAAAAGAAATATCTTCAGTACCGAACACTGTACTGTGTGAAATGTTAATTTTCTTCTAGGAATCAGTTTAATTTCTACGAAGATGGTTGAATGCAGCAAGTTCAAACTTTCCTTGTTAATGTAATCTAAAAAGATGGCCAAGTTAGGAGATTCACCTCATTTGTAAAGTACTTTGTTGAGAACACAAACATCTTCATTGCCGAACATTGTACTGTGTGAAATAAGCTCATTCGGTTCTAAGAATCAGTTGCTTTTCTACAAAGAAGGTTGAGGGCAGCAAGTTCAAACTTTCCTAGTTTGTGTAATCTAACAAGATGTACAAGTTAGTGGATTCGCATTGTTTCTAAAGTGGTTTATTTAGAAAAGAAACATCTTCAGTACTGAACACTGTACTGTGTGAAATCAGTTAATTCGGTTCTAAGAATCATTTTCCTTTCTACGAAGATGGTTGAGTGCAGCAAGTTCAAACTTTCCTTGTTAATGTAATCTAAAAAGATGGCCAAGTTAGCAGATTCACCTCATTTGTAAAGTAGTTTGTTGAGAAAATTAACATGTTCTTTGCCGAACATTGTACTGTGTGAAATAAGCTCATTCGGTTCTAGGAATCACTTGATTTCCTACAAAGAAGGTTGAGTGCAGCAAGTTCAAACTTTCCTTGTTAATGTAATCTAAAAAGATGCACAACTTAGTAGATTGGACTCATTTCTAAAGCAGTTTGTTTAGAAAAAAAAATCTTCATAACCGAACACTATACTATGTGAAATAAGCTAGTACCGTTCTAGGAATCACTTCCTTTCTTACGAAGAAGGTTGAGTGCAGCAAGTTCAAACTTTACTTGTTAATGCAATCTAAAGAGATGTCCAAGTTATTAGATTCGCCTCATTTCTAAGTACTTTCTTTAGAAAACAAACCTTCATTGCCAAACATTGTACTGTGTGAAATGAGCTAATTCGGTTCTAGGAATCAATTTACTTTCTACCAAAATGGTTGAGTTTAGCAAGTTCAAACTTTCCTTGTTAATGTAATCTAAAAAGATGGCCTAGTTAGTAGATTTGCGTCATTGGTAAAGTAGTTCATTGAGAAACCTAATATCTTTATGGCCGAACATTGTACAGTGTGAAAAAAGCTCATTCGGTTCTAGAATTCAGTTCCTTTCCTACAAAGACGGTTGAGTGCAGTAAGTTCAAACTTTCCTTGTTAATGTAATCTAAAAAGATGCAGAACTTAGTAGATTGGCCTCATTCCTAAATAGTTTCTTTAGAAAAGAAACATCTTCAGTACCGAAAACTGTATTATGTGAAATGAGCTACTTCGATTCTAGGAATCACTTCATTTCCTACGAAGAAGGTTGAGTGCAGCAAGTTCAAACTTTCCTTGTTAATATAATCTAAAAAGATGGCCAAGTTAGAAGATTCGCATCATTTGTAAAGTACTTTGTTGAGAAAACAAACATCTTCATTAGCGGACACTGTACTATGTGAAATAAGCTGGTTCAGTTCTAGGAATCACTTTCTTTCCTACGAAGAAGGTTGAGTGCAGTAAGTTCAAACAGTCCTAGTTTGTGTAATCTAACAAGATGTACAAGTTAGTGGATTTGAGTCATTTTTAAAGTGGTTCCTTTTGAAAACAAACATCTTAAGTACTGAACACTGTACTGTGTTGACTAAGTTAATTCGGTTTTAGGAATCAGTTTCCTTTCCACGAAGATGTTTGAGTGCAGCAAGTTCAAACTTTCCTTTTTAATGTAATCTAAAAAGATGGCCATGTTAGCAGATTCAACTCATTTGTAAAGTAGTTTGTTGAGAAAATTAACATCTTCATTGCCGAACATTGTACTGTGTGAAATAAGCTCATTCGGTTCTAGGAATCACTTCTTGCTTTCCTACAATGATGGTTGAGTGCAGCAAGTTCAAACTTTCCTTGTTAATGTAATCTAAAAAGACGCACAACTTAGTAGATTGGCATCATTTCTAAAGTAGTTTCTTTAGAAAAGAAACATCTTCACTACCGAACAGTGTACTGGGTGAAACGTTTTTTCGCTTCTAGGAATCAGTTAAATTTCTATGAAGATGGTTGAGTGCAGCAAGTTCAAACTTTCCTTGTTAATGTAATCTCAAAACATGGGCAAGTTAGGAGATTCACCTCATTTGTAAAGTACTTTGTGAGGAAACAAACATCTTCATTGCCGAACATTGTACTGTGTGAAATAAACTCTTTCGGTTCTAGGAATCAGTTGCTTTCCTACAGAAAAGGTCAGTTCAGTAAGTTCAAACTTTCCTTGTTAATGTAATCTGAAAAGATGCACAACTTAGTAGATTGGCCTCATTTCTAAAGTAGTTTCTTTAGAAAAGAAACATCTTCAGTACCGAACACTGTACTGTGTGAAATAAGTGAATTCGCTTCTAGGAATCAGTTTAATTTCTACGAAGAAGGTTGAGTGCAGCAAGTTCAAACTTTCCTTGTTAATGTAATCTAAAAAGATGGCCAAGTTAGTAGATTTGCCTCATTTGTAAAGTAGTTAGTTGAGAAAACGAACATCTTCATTGCCAAACATTGTACTGCGTGAAATAAGCTCATTCGGATCTAGGATTCAGTTGCTTTCCTACAAAGAAGGTTGAGTGCAGCCAGTTCAAACATTCCTTGTTAATGTATTCTAAAAGATGCACAACTTAGTGGAATTGCCTCATTTCTAAATTAATTTCTTTAGAAAACAAACATCTTCAGTACCAAACACTGTACTGTGTGAAATAAGTTAATTCGCTTCTAGGAATCAGTTTAATTTCTCTGAGATGGTTGAAGGCAGCAAGTTCAAACTTTCCTTGTTAATGTAATCTAAAAAGATGTCCAAGGTAGCATATTCGCCTCATTTCTAAAGTAGTTTCTTTAGAAAACTAACCTTCATTGCCTAACATTGTACTGTGTGAAATAAGCTTATTCGGTTCTAGGAATCAGTTTACTTTCTACGAAGATGGTTGAGTTTAGCAAGTTCAGACTTTCCTTGTTAATGTAATCTAAAAGATGCACAACTTAGTAGATTGGCCTCATTTCTAAAGTAGTTTCTTAAAAAGAAACATATTCAATAATGAACACTGTACTGTGTGAAATGTGTGGTTCCTTTAGAAAACAAACATCTCCACTAATGTAATCTAAAAAGATGTCCAAGGTAGCAGATTCACCTCATTTGTAAAGTAGTTTGTTGAGAAAATTAACATCTTCATTGCCGAACATTGTACTGTGTGAAAAAAGCTAATTCGTATCTAGAATTCAGTTCCTTTCCTACATAGACGGCTGAGTGCAGGAAGTTCAAACATTCCTTGTCAATGTATTCTAAAAAGATGCACAACTTAGTGGATTCACCTCATTTCTAAAGTAGTTTCTTTAGAAAAGAAACATCTTCAGTACCGAACACTGTATGGTGTGAAATAAGTTAATTCGGTTCTAGGATTCAGTTAAATTTCTACGAACATGGTTGAGGGCAGCAAGTTCAAACTTTCCTTGTTAATGTAAGCTAAAAAGATGTCCAAGTTAATCGATTCGACTCATTTCTAAAGTAGTTTCTTTAGAAAACAAACCTTCATTGCCAAACATTGTACTGTGTGAAATGAGCTAATTCGGTTCTAGGAATCAGTTTACTTTCTACGAAGATGGTTGAGTTTAGCAACGTCAAACTTTCCTTGTTAATGTAATCTAAAAAGATATCCAAGTTAGTAGATTTGCCTCATGGGTAAAGTAGTTTGTTGAGAAAACAAACATCTTCATTGCCGAACATTGTATGGTGTGAGAAAATCTCATTCGGTTCTAGAATTCAGTTGCTTTCCTACAAAGACGGTTGAGTGCAGCAAGTTTAAACTTTCCTTGTAAATGTAATCTAAAAAGATGCAGAATTTAGTAGATTGGCCTCATTTCTAAAGTAGTTTCTTTAGAAAAGAAACATCTTCAGTACCGAACACTGAACTGTGTGAAATAAGTTATTTCCCTTCTAGGAATCAGATTAATTTCTATGAAGAAGGTTGAGTGCAGCAAGTTCAAACTTTCCTAGTTTGTGTAATCTAACAAGATGTACAAGTTAGTGGATTCGCGTCATTTCTAATGTAGTTTCTTTAGAAAAGAAACATCTTCAGTACCAAACACTGTACTGTGTGAAATAAGTTAATTCGCTTCTAGGAATCAGTTTAATTTCTACGAAGATGGTTGAGTGCAGCAAGTTCAAACTTTCCTTGTTAATGTAATCTAAAAACATGGCCAAGGTAGTAGATTCGCCTCATTTGTAAAGTAGTTTTTGCGAAAACAAACATCTTTATTGCCAAACATTGTACTGTGAAAAATAAGCTCATTCGGTTCTAGGAATCAGTTGCTTTCCTACAAAGATGGTTGAGTGCAGCAAGTTCAAACTTTCCTTGTTAATGTAATCTGAAAAGATGCACAACTTAGTAGATTGGCCTCATTTCTAAAGTAGTTTTTTTAGAAACCAAACATCTTCATTACCGAACACCGTACTATGGGAAATGAGCTAGTTCGGTTCTAGGAATCACTTGCTTTCCTACGAAGAAGGTTGAGTGCAGCAAGTTCAAACTTTCCTAGTTTGTGCAATCTAACAAGATGTACAACTTCGTGGATTCATGTCGTTTCTAAAGTGGTTTCTTTAGAAAACAAAAATCTTCGGTACTGAACACTGTACTGTGTGAAATATCTTAATTCGGTTCTAGGAATCAGTTTCCTTTCTACGAAGATGGTTGAGTGCAGCAAGTTCAAACTTTCCTTGTTAATGTAATTTGAAAAAGATGGCCAAGTTAGCAGATTCACCTCATTTGTAAAGTAATTTGTTGAGAACATTAACGTCTTCATTGCCGAACATTGTACTGTGTGAAATAAGCTCTTTCTGTTCTCGGAATCACTTGCTTTCCTACAAAGAAGATTGAGTGCAGCAAGTTCAAACTTTCCTTGTTAATGTAATCTAAAGAGATGCACAACTTAGTAGATTGGCCTCATTTCTAAATTAGTTTCTTTAGAAAAGAATCATCTTCAGTACCGGACACTGTACTGTGTGAAATATTAATTCGCTTCTAGGAATCAGTTTAATTTCTACGAAGATGTTTGAGTTCAGCAAGTTCAAACTTTTCTTGTTAATGTAATCTAAAAAGATGGCCAAGTTAGGAGATTCGCCTCATTTGTAAAGTACTTTGTTGAGAAAACAAACATCTTCATTGCCTAACATTGTACGGTGTGAAATAAGCTCATTCGGTTCTAGGAATCAGTTGCTTTCCTACAAAGAAGGTTGAGTGCAGCAAGTTCAAACTTTCCTTGTTAATGTAATCTAAAAAGATGCACAACTTAGTAGATTGGCCTCATTTCTAATGTAGTCTGTTTAGGAAACAAACATCTTCATTCCCGAACACTGTACTATGTGAAATGAGCTAGTTCGGTTCTAATAATCAATTGCTTTCCTACGAAGAAGGTTGAGTGCAGCAAGTTCAAACTTTCCTAGTTTCTGTAATCTAACAGGATGTACAAGTTAGTGGATTCACGTCATTTCTAAAGTAGTTTCTTTAGAAAACAAACATCTTCAGTACCGTACACTGTACTGCGTGAAATGAGATAATTCGGTTCTAGGAATCAGTTTGCTTTCTACGAAGATGGTTGAGTTTAGCAAGTTCAAACTTTCCTTGTTAATGTAATCTAAAAAGATGTCCAAGTTAGCAGATTCGCCTCCTTTCTAAAGTAGTGTCTTTAGAAAACAAACCTTCATTGCCAAACATTGAACTGTGTGAAATGAGCTAATTCAGTTCTAGGAATCAGTTTATTTTCTACGAAGACGGTTGAGTTTAGCAAGTTCAAACTTTCCCTGTTAATATAATCTAAAAAGATGGCCAAGTTAGTAGATTTGCCTCGTTGGTAAAGTAGTTTGTTGAGAAAACAAACATCTTCATTGCCGAACATTGTATTCTGTGAGAAAAGCTCATTCGGTTCTAGAATTCAATTGCTTTGTTACAAAGACGGTTGAGTGCAGCAAGTTCAAACTTTCCTTGTTAATGTAATCTAAAAAGATGCACAATTTAGTAGATTGGCCTCATTTCTAAAATAGTTTCTTTAGAAAAGAAACATCTTCAGTACCGAACACTGTACTGTGTGAAATAAGTTAATTCGCTTCTAGGAATCAGTTTAATTTCTACGAAGAAGGTTGAGTGCAGCAAGTTCAAACTTTCCTAGTTTGTTTAATCTAAAAAGATGTACAAGTTAGTGGATTCACGTCATTTCTAAAGTAGTTTCTTTAGAAGAGAAACATCTTCAGTACCGAACACTGTGCTGTGTGAAATAAGTTAATTCGCTTCTAGGAATCAGTTAAATTTCTACGAAGATGGTTGAGTGCAGCAAGTTCAAACTTTCCTTGTTAATGTAATCTAAAAACATGGCCAAGGTAGTAGATTCACCTCATTTGTAAAGTAGTTTTTTGGGAAAACAAACATCTTCATTGCCAAACATTTTACTGTGTAAAATAAGCTCATTCGGTTCTAGGAATCAGTTGCTTTCCTACAAAGATGGTTGAGTGCAGCAAGTTCAAACTTTCCTTGTTAATGTAATCTGAAAAGATGCACAACTTAGTAGATTGGCCTCATTTCTAAAGCAGTTTTTTTAGAAACCAAACATCTTCATTACCGAATACTGTACTATGGGAAATGAGCTAGTTCGTTTCTAGGAATCACTTGCTTTCCTACGAAGAAGGTTGAGTGCAGCAAGTTCAAACTTTCCTAGTTTGTGCAATCTAACAAGATGTACAATTTAGTGGATTCGCGTCGTTTCTAAAGTGTTTTCTTTAGAAAACAAACATCTTCAGTACTGAACACTGTACTGTGTGAAATAACTTAATTCGGTTCTAGGAATCAGTTTCCTTTCTACGAAGATGGTTGAGTGCAGCAAGTTCAAACTTTCCTTGTTAATGTAATCTGAAAAGATGGCCAAGTTAGCAGATTCACCTCATTTGTAAAGTAATTTGTTGAGAACATTAACGTCTTCATTGCCGAACATTGTACTGTGTGAAATAACCTAATTCGGATATAGAATTCAGTTGCTTTCTACAAAGACGATTGAGTGCAGCAAATTCAAACATTCCTTGTTAATGTAATCTAAAAAGATGCACAACTTAATGGAATCGCCTCATTTCTAAAGTAATTTCTTTAGAAAAGGAACATCTTCATTACCGAACACTGTACTGTGTGAAATGAGTTAATTCGCTTCTCGGAAAAAGTTTAATTTCTACGAAGATGGTTCAGTGCAGCAAGTTCAAACGTTCCTTGTTAATGCAATCTAAAAAGATGGCCAAGTTAGTAGATTCATCTCCTTTGTAAAGTAGTTTGTTGAGAAAACAAACATCTTCATTGCCGAACATTGTACTGTGTGAAAAAAGCTAATTCGTATCTAGAATTCAGTTCCTTTCCTACATAGACGGCTGAGTGCAGGAAGTTCAAACATTCCTTGTCAATGTATTCTAAAAAGATGCACAACTTAGTGGATTCGCCTCATTTCTAAAGTAATTTCTTTAGAAAAGAAACATCTTCAGTACCGAACACTGTATGGTGTGAAATAAGTTAATTCGGTTCTAGGATTCAGTTAAATTTCTACGAACATGGTTGAGGGCAGCAAGTTCAAACTTTCCTTGTTAATGTAATCTAAAAAGATGCACAGCTTAGTGGATTCGCCTCATTTCTAAAGTAATTTCTTTAGAAAAGAAACATCTTCAGTACCGAACACTGTACTGATTGAAATAAGTTAATTTGCTTCTAGAAATCAGTTTAATTTCTACAAAGGAGGTTGAGTGCAGCCAGTTCAAACTTTCCTAGTTTGTGTTTTCTAACAAGATGTACAAGGTAGTGGATTCGCCTCATTTCTAAAGTAGGTTCTTTAGAAAAGAAACATCTTCAGTACCGAACACTGCACTGTGTGAAATAAGTTAATTCGCTTCTAGGAATGAGTTTAATTTCTACGAAGACGGTTGAGTGCAGCAAGTTCAAACTTTCCTGGTTAATGTAATCTAAAAAGATGGCCAAGTTAGTAGATTCGCCTCATTTGTAAAGTAGTTTGTTGAGAAAACAAACATCTTCATTGCCAAACATTGTACTGCGTGAAATAAGCTCATTCGGTTCTAGGAATCAGATGCTTTCCTACAAAGAAGGTTGAGTGCAGCAAGTTCAAACTTTCCTTGTTAATTTAATCTAAAAAGATGGCCAAGTTAGCAGATTCACCTCATTTGTAAAGTAGTTTGTTGAGAAAATTAACATCTTCATTGCCGAACATTGTACTGTGTGAAATAAGCTCATTCGGTTCTAGGAATCACTTGCTTTCCTACAAAGAAGGTTGAGTGCAGCAAGTTCAAACTTTCCTTCTTAATGTAATCTAAAAAGATGCACAACTTAGTAGATTGGCCTCATTTCTAGAGTAGTTTGTTTAGAAAACAAACATCTTCATTACCGAACACGGTACTTTATGAAATGAGCTAGATCGGTTCTAGGAATCACTTGCTTTCCTACGAAGAATGTTGAGTGCAGCAAGTTATAACTTTCCTAGTTTGTGTAATCTAACAAGATGTACAAGTTAGTTGATTGGCGTCGTTTCTAAAGTGGTTTCTTTAGAAAACAAACATTTTCAGTACTGAACACTGTACTGTGTGAAATAAATTAATTCAGTTCTAGGAATCAGTTTCCTTTCCACGAAGATGGTTGAGTGCAGCAAGTTCAAACTTTCCTTGTTAATTTAATCTAAAAAGATGGCCAAGTTAGCAGACTCACCTCATTTGTAAAGTAGTTTGTTGAGAAAATTAACATCTTCATTGCCGAACATTGTACTGTGTGAAATAAGCTCAATCAGTTCTAGGAATCACTTGCTTTCCTACAAAGAAGGTTGAGTGGAGCAAGTTCAAACTTTCCTTGTTAATGTAATCTGAAAAGATGCCCATCTTAGTAGATTGGCCTCATTTCTAAAATAGTTTGTTTAGAAAACAAACATCTTCATTACCAAACACTGTAGTATGTGAAATGAGCTAGTTCGGTTCTAGGAATCACTTGCTTTCCTACGAAGAAGGATGAATGCAGCAAGTTAAAACTTTCCTAGTTAATGTAATCTCAAAAGATGGCCAAGTTAGAAGATTCGCCTCATTTGTAAAGTGGTTTGTTGAGAAAACAAACATCTTCATAGGCGAACATTGTACTGTGTGAAAAAAGCTAATTCCGTTCTAGAATTCAGTTGCTTTCCTACAAAGACGGTTGAATGCAGAACGTTCAAACTTTCCTAGTTTTTGTAATCTAACAAGATGTACAAGTTAGTGGATTCGCCTCATTTCTAAAGTAGTTTCTTTAGAAAAGAAACATCTTCAGCACCAAACACTGTACTGTGTGAAATAAGTTAATTAGCTTCTAGGAATCAGTTCAATTTCTACGAAGACGGTTGAGTGCAGCAAGTTCAAACGCTCCTTGTGAATGTAATCTCAAAAGATGGCCAAGTTAGTAGATTCGCCTCATTTGTAATATAGTTTGTTGAGATTACAAACATCTTCATTGCCGAACATTGTACTGTGTGAAATAAGCTCATTCGGTTCTAGGAATCACTTGCTTTCCTACAAAGACGGTTGAGTGCAGCAAGTTCAAACTTTCCTTGTTAATGTAATCTGAAAAGATGCCCAACTACGTAGATTGGCCTCATTTATAAAGTAGTTTGTTTAGAAAACAAACATCTTCATTACTGAACACTGTATTATGTGAAATGAGCTAGTTCGGTTCTAGGAATCACTTGCTTTCCTACGAAGAAGGTTGAGTGCAGCAAGTTCAAACTTTCCTACTTTGTGTATTCTAATAAGATGTACAAGGTAGTGGATTCGCATCATTTCTAAAGTGGTTCCTTTAGAAAACAAACTTCTTCAGTACTGAACAATGTGCTGTGTGAAATAAGTTAATTCGGTTCTATAAATCAGTTTCCTTTCCACGAAGATGTTTGAGTGCAGCAAGTTCAAACTTTTCTTGTTAATATAATCTCAAAAGATGGCCAAGTTAACAGATTTACCTCATTTGTAAAGTAGTTTGTTGAGAAAATTAACATCTTCATTGCCGAACATTGTACTGTGTGAAATAAGGTCATTCGGTTCTAGGAATCACTTGCTTTCCTACAAAGAAGGTTGAGTGCAGCAAGTTCAAACTTTCCTTGTTAATGTAATCTAAAAAGATGGCCAAGTTAGGAGATTCGCCTCATTTGTTAAGTACTTTGTTGAGAAAACAAACATCTTCATTGCTGAACATTGTACTGTGTGAAATAAGCTCATTCGGTTCTAGGAATCACTTGCTTTCCTACAAAGAAGGTTGAGTTCAGCAAGTTCAAACTTTCCTTGTTAATGTAATCTGAAAAGATGCACAACTTAGTAGATTGACCTCATTTCTAAAGTAGTTTCTTTAGAAAAGAAACGTCTTCAGTACCGAACAATGTACTGTGTGAAATAAGTTAATTCGCTTCTAGGAATCAGTTTAATTTCTACGAAGACGGTTGAGTGCAGCAAGTTCAATCTTTCTTTGTTAATGTAATCTTAAAAGATGGCCAAGTTAGGAGATTCGCCTCATTTGTAAAGTACTTTGTTGAGAAAATAAACATCTTCATTGCCGAACATTGTACTGTGTGAAATAAGCTCATTCGGTTCTAGGATTCAGTTGCTTATCTACAAAGAATGTTGAGTGCAGCAGGTTCTAACTTTCCTTGTTCATTTAATCTGAAAAGATGCACAACTTAGTAAATTGGCCTCATTTCTGAAGTAGTTTGTTTAGAAAACAAACATCTTCATTACCGAACACGGTACTATGTGAAATGAGTTAGTTCTGTTCTAGGAATCACTTTCTTTCCTACGAAGAAGGTTGAGTGTAGCAAGTTCAAACTTGCCTATTTTGTGTAATCTAACAAGATGTACAAGTTAGTGGTTTCACATCATTTCTAAAGTAGTTTCTTTAGAAAACAAACATCTTCAGTACCGAACACTGTCCTGCGTGAAATAAGATAATTCGGTTCTAGGAATCAGTTTAATTTCTACGAAGATGGTTGAGTTTAGCAAGTTCAAACTTTCCTTGTGAATGTAATCTGAAAAGATGCACAACTTAGTAGATTGGCCTCATTTCTAAAGTAGATTGTTTAGAAAACAAACATCTTCATTAACGCTCACTGTACTATGTGAAATGAGCTAGTTCGGTTCTAGGAATCACTTGCTTTCCTACGAAGAAGGCTGAGTGCAGCAAGTTCAAACTTTCCTAGTTTCTGTAATCTAAAAAGATGCACAACTTAGTAGATTGGCCTCATTTCTAAAGTAGTTTCTTTAGAAAAGAAACATCTTTAGTACCGAACACTGTACTGTGTGAAATGTTAATTCGCTTTTAGGACTCAGTTTAATTTCTACGAAGATGGTTGAGTGCAGCAAGTTCAAACTTTCCTTGTTAATGTAATCTGAAAAGATGGCCAAGTTTTGAGATTCGCCTCATTTGTAAAGTTCTTTGTTGAGTAAATTAACATCTTCAATGCCAAACATTGTACTGTGTGAAATAAACTCATTCGGTTCTAGGAATCAGTTGCTTTCCTACAAAGAAGGTTGAGTGCAGCAAGTTCAAACTTTCCTTGTTAATGTAATGTGAAAACATGCACAACTCAATAGATTGGAATCATTTCTAATGTAGTTTCTTTAGAAAAGAAACATCTTCACTACCGAACAATATACTGTGTGAAATCAGTTAATTCGCTTCTAGTAATCAGTTTAATTTCTACGAAGAAGGTTGAGTGAAGCAAGGTCAAACTTTTCTAGTTTGTGTAATCTAACAAGATGTACAAGTTAGTGGATTCACCTCATTTCTAAAGTAGTTTCTTTAGAAAAGAAACATCTTCAGTACCGAACACTGTACTGTGTGAAACAAGTTAATTCGCTTCTAGGAATCAGTTTAATTTCTACGAAGACGGTTGAGTGCAGCAAGTTCAATCTTTCTTTATTAATGTAATCTAAAAAGATGGCCAAGTTAGGAGATTCGCCTCATTTGTAAAGTACTTTGTTGAGAAAATAAACATCTTCATTGCCGAACATTGTACTGTGTGAAATAAGCTCATTCGGTTCTAGGAATCAGTTGTTTATCTACAAAGAATGTTGAGTGCAGCAAGTTCAAACTTTCCTTGTTAATGTAATCTATAGAGATGCACAACTTAGTAGATTGCCCTCATTTCTAAAGTAGTTTCTTTACAAAAGAAACATCTTCAGTACCGAACACTGTACTGTGTGAAATAAGTTAATTCGCTTCTAGGAATCAGTTTAGTTTCTACGAAGATGTTTGAGTGCAGCAAGTTCAAACTTTCCTTGTTAATGTAATCTCAAAAGACGGCCAAGTTAGAATATTCGCCTCATTTGCAAAGTAGTCTGTTGAGAAAACAAACATCTTCATTGCAGAACATTGTACTGTGCGAAAAAAGCTCATTCGGTTCTAGAATTCAGTTGCATTCCTACAAAGACGGTTGAGTTCAGCAAGTTCAAACTTTCCTAGTTTGTGTAATCTAACAAGATGTAGAAGGTAGTGGATTTGCGTCATTACTAAAGTGGTTTCTTTAGAAAACAAACATCTTCAGTACTGAACCGAGTACTGTGTGAAATAAGTTAATTCCGTTCTAGGAATCAGTTTCCTTTCTACGAAGATGGTTGAGTTTAGCAAGTTCACACTTTCCTTGTTAATGTAATCTCAAAACATGGCCAAGTTAGAAGATTCACCTCATTTGTAAAGTAGTTTGTTGAGAAAACAAATATCTTCTTTGCCGAACATTGTACTTTGTGATAAAAGCTAATTCGGTTCTAGAATTCAGTTGCTTTCCTACAAAGACGGTTCAGTGCAGCAAGTTCAAACTTTCTTTGTTAATGTAATCTAAAAAGATGCACGACTTTGTAGTTTGGCCTCATTTCTAAAGTAATTTCTTTAGAAAAGAAACATCTTCAGTACCGTACACTGTACTGTGTGAAATAAGTTAATTCGCTTCTAGGAATCAGTTTAATTTCTACGAAGACGGTTGAGTGCAGCAAGTTCAAACTTTCCTTGTTAATGTAATCTAAGAAGATGCACAATTTAGTAGATTGGCCTCATTTCTAAAGTAGTTTCTTTAGTAAAGAAACATCTTTATTACCGAACACTGTACTGTGTGAAATAAGTTAATTTGCTTCTAGGAATCAGCTTAATTTCTATGAAGAAGGTTGAGTGCAGCAAGTTCAAACTTTCCTAGTTTGTGTAATCTGACAAGATGTACAAGTTAGTGGATTAGCATTGTTACTGAAGTGGTTTCTTTAGAAAACAAACATCTTCAGAACTGAACACTGAACTGTGTGAAATATGTTAATTCGGAACTAGGAATCAGTTTCCTTTCTACAAATATGGTTGAGTGCAGCACGTTCCTTCTTTCCTTGTTAATGTAATCTAAAAAGATGGCCAAGGTAGCAGATTCACCTCATTTGTAAAGGAGTTTGTTGAGAAAATTAACATCTTCCTTGCCGAACATTGTACTGTGTGAAATAAGCTCATTCGGTTCTAGGAATCACTTGCTTACCTACAAAGAAGGTTGAGTGCAGCAATTTCAAACTTTCCTTGTTAATGTAATCTATAAAAATGCACAACGTAGTAGATTGGCCTCATTTCTAAAGTAGTTTCTTTAGAAAAGAATCATCTTCATTACCGAACACTGTACTTTGTGAAATGAGCTGGTTCGGTTCTCGGAATCACTTGCTTTCTACGAAGAAGGTTGTGTGCAGCAAGTTCAAACATTCCTAGTTTGTGTATTCTAACAAGATGTACAAGATAGTGGATTCGCGTCATTTCTAAAGTGGTTCCTTTAGAAAACAAACATCTTCAGTACTGAACACTATACTGTGTGAAATAAGTTAATTCGGTTCTAGGAATCAGTTTCCTTTCCACGAAGATGGTTGAGTGCAGCAAGTTCAAACTTTCCTTTTAATGTAATCTAAAAAGATGGCCAAGTTAACAGATTCACCTCATTTGTAATGTAGTTTGTTGAGAAAATTAACATCTTCATTGTCGAACACTGTACTGTGTGAAATAAGCTCAGTCGGTTGTAGGAATCACTTGCTTTCCTACAAAGAAGGTTGACTGCAGCAAGTTCAATCGTTCCTTGTTAATGTAATCTAAAAAGATACACAACTTAGTAGATTGGCCTCATTTCTAAAGTAGTGTCTTTAGAAAACAAACATTCATTGCCAAACATTGTACTGTGTGAAATGAGCTAATTCGGTTCTAGGAATCAGTATACTTTCTACAAAGATGGTTGATTTTAGCATGTTCAAACTTTCCTTGTTAATGTAATCTAAAAAGATGTCCAAGTTAGTAGATTTGCCTCATTTGTAAAGCAGTGTGTTGAGAAAAAAATATCTTCATTGCCGAACATTGTACTGTGTGAAAATTGCTCATTCGGTTCTAGAATTCAGTTGCTTTCCTACAAAGACGGTTGAGTGCAGCAAGTCCAAAGTTTCCTTGTTAATGTAATCTAAAGAGATGCACAACTTAGTAGATTGGCCTCATTTCTAAAGTAGTTTCTTTAGAAAAGAAACATCTTCAGTACGGAACACTGTACTGTGTGAAATAAGTTAACTCGCTTGTAGGAATCAGTTCAATTTCTACGAAGAAGGTTGAGTGCAGCAAGTTCAAACTTTCCTTGTTAATGTAATCTGAAAAGGTGGCCAAGTTAGTAGATTCGCCTCATTTGTAAAGTAGTTTGTTGAGAAAACAAACATCTTCATTGCCGAACATTGTACTGTGTGAAATAAGCTCATTCGGTTCTAGGAATCAGTTTAATTTCTACGACGATGGTTGAGTGCAGCAAGTTCAAACTTTCCTTGTTAATGTAATCTCAAAAGATGGCCAAGTTAGAAGATTCACCTCATTTGTAAAGTAGTTTGTTGAGAAAACAAACATCTTCATAGCCGAACATTGTCCTGTGTGGAAAAAAGCTACTTCGGTTCTAGAATTCAGTTGCTTTCCTACAAAGATGGTTGAGTGCAGAACGTTCAAACTTTCCTAGTTTGTATAATCTAACAAGATGTACAAGTTAGTGGATTCGCCTCATTTCTAAAGTTGTGTCTTTAGAAAACAAACCTTCATTGCCAAACATTGTACTGTGTGAAATGAGCTAATTCGGTTCTAGGAATCAGTTTACTTTCTACGAAGATGGTTGGGTTTAGCAAGTTCAAACTTTCCTTGTTAATGTAATATAAAAAGATGTCCAAGTTAGTAGATTTGCCTCATTGGTAAAGCAGTTTCTTGCGAAAAGAACCATGTTCATTGCCTAACATTGTACTGTGTAAAGAAAGCTAATTTGGTTCTAGAGTTCAGTTGCTTTGCTACAAAGACGGATGAGTGCAGCAAGTTCAAACTTGCTTTGTTAATGTAATCTAAAAAGATGCACAACTTGGTAGATTGGCCTCATTTCTAAAGTAGTTTCTTTAGAAAAGAAACATCTTCAGTACCGAACACTGTACTGTGTGAAATAAGTTAATTCGCTTCTAGGAATCAGTTTAATTTCTCCGAAGAAGGTTGAGTGCAGCTAGGTCAAACATTCCTAGTTTGTGTAATCTAACAAGATGTACAAGTTAGTGGATTCGCCTCATTTCTAAAGTAGTTTGTTTAGAAAACAAACATCTTCATTAATGAACACTGTACTATGTGAAACGAGCTAGTTCGGTTCTAGGAATCACTTGCTTTCCTACGAAGAAGGTTGAGTGCAGCAAGTTCAAACTTTCCTAGTTTGTGCAATCTGACAATATGTACAAGTTAGTGGATTCGCGTCATTTCTACAGTGTTTCCTTTAGATAACAAACATCTTCAGTACTGAACACTGTACTGTGTGAAATAAGTTAATTCGGTTCTAGGAATCAGTTTCCTTTCCATGAAGATGGTTGAGTGCAACAAGTTCAAACTTTCCTTGTTAATGGAATCTAAAAAGATGGCCAAGTTAGCACATTCACCTCATTTGTAAAGTAGTTTGTTGAGAAAATTAACATCTTCATTGCCGAACATTGTACTGTGTGAAATAAGCTCATTCGATTCTAGGAATCACTTGCTTTCCTACAAAGAAGGCTGAATGCAGCAAGTTCAAGCTTTCCTTGTTAATGTCATGTAAAAAGATGTACAACTTAGTAGATTGGCCTCATTTCTAAAGTAGTTTCTTTAGAAAGGAAACATCTTCAGTACCGAACACTGTACTGTGTGAAATAAGTTAATTCCCTTCTAGGAATCAGTTTAATTTCTACGACGAAGGTTGAGTGCAGCCAGTTCAAATTTTCCTAGTTTGTGTAATCTAACAAGATATACAAGTTAGTGGATTTGCCTCATTTCTAACGTAGTTTCTTTAGAAAATAAACATCTTCAGTACCAAACACTGTACTGTGTGAAAAAAGGTAATTCCCTTCTAGGAATCAGTTTAATTTCGACAAAGATGGTTGAGTGCAGCAAGTTCAAACTTTCCTTGTTAATGTAATCTAAAAAGATGGCCAAGTTAGTAGATTCGCCTCATTTGTAAAGTAGTTTGTTGAGAAAACAAACATCTTCATTGCAAAACATTGTACGGTGTGAAATAAGCTCATTCGGTTCTAGGAATCAGTTGCTTTCCTATAAAGAAGGTTGACTGCAGCAAGTTCAAACTTTCCTTGTTAATGTAATTTAAAAAGATGCACATCTTAGTAGATTAGCCTCATTTCTAAAGTAGTTTGTTATGAAAACAAAAATCTTCATTACCGAACACTGTACTATGTGAAATGAGCTAGTTCGATTCTAGGAATCACTTGCTTTCCTACGAAGAAGGTTGAGTGCAGCAAGTTCAAACTTTCCTAGTTTGTGTAATATAACAAGATGTACAAGTTAGTGGATTCGGGTCTTTTCTAACGTGGTTTCTTTAGAAAGCAAACATCTTCACTACTGAACAGTGTATTTTGTGAAATAAGTTATTTCGGTTCTAGGAATCAGTTTCCCTTCTACGAATATGGTTGAGTGCAGCAAGTTCAAACTTTAGTTGTTAATGTAATCTAAAAAGATGGCCAAGTTAGCAGATTCACCTCATTTGTAAAGTAGTTTGTTGAGAAAATTAACATCTTCCTTGCCGAACATTGTACTGTGTGAAATAAGCTCATTCGGTTGTAGGAATCACTTGCTTTCCTACAAAGAAGGTTGACTGCAGCAAGTTCAATCGTTCCTTGTTAATGTAATCTAAAAAGATACACAACTTAGTATATTGGCCTCATTTCTAAAGTAGTGTCTTTAGAAAACAAACATTCATTGCCAAACATTGTACTGTGTGAAATGAGCTAATTTGGTTCTAGGAATCAGTTTACTTTCTACGAAGATGGTTGATTTTAGCATGTTTAAACTTTCCTTGTTAATGTAATCTAAAAAGATGTCCAAATTAATAGATTTGCCTCATTTGTAAAGCAGTTTGTTGAGAAAAAAATATCTTCATTGCCGAACATTGTACTGTGTGAAAATTGCTCATTCGGTTCTAGAATTCAGTTGCTTTCCTACAAAGACGGTTGAGTGCAGCAAGTTCAATCTTTCCTTGTAAATGTAATCTAAAGAGATGCACAACTTAGTAGATTTGCCTCATTTCTAACGTACTTTCTTTAGAAAAGAAACATTTTCAGTATGGAACACTGTACTGTGTGAAATAAGTTAATTCGCTTCTAGGAATCAGTTTAATTTCTATGTAAAAGGTTGAGTGCAGCAAGTTCAAACTTTCCTAGTTTGTGTACTCTAAGAAGATGTACAATTTAGTGGATTCGCGTCATTTCTAAAGTAGTTTCTATAGAAAAGAAACATCTTTAGTACCGAACACTGTACTGTGTAAAATAAGTTAATTCGCTTCTAGGAATCAGTTTCCTTTCTATGAAGGTGGTTGAGTGCAGCAAGTTCAAACTTTCCTTGTTAATGTAATCTGAAAAGATGCACAACGTAGTAGATTGGCCTCATTTCTAAAGTAGTTTCTTTAGAAAAGAAACATCTTCATTACCGAACACTGTACTGTGTGAAATAAGTTAATTCGCTTCTAAGAATCAGTTTAATTTCTACGAAGAAGGTTGAGTGCAGCAAGTTCAAACTTTCCTTGTTAATGTAATCTAAAAAGATGCACAACTTAGTAGATTGGCCTCGTTTCTAGAGTAGTTTAGAAAAGAAACATCTTCATTACCGAACATGTACTATGTGAAATGAGCTAGTTCGGTTCTAGGAATCACTTGCTTTAGAAAACAAACATCATCAGTACTGAACAGTGTCCTGTGTGAAATAAGTTAATTCGGTTCTAGGATTCAGTTTCCTTTCTACGAAGATGGTTGAGTGAAGCAAGTTCAAACTTTCCTTGTTAATGTAATCTAAAAAGATGGCCAAGGTGGCAGATTCACCTCATTTGTAAAGTAGTTTGTTGAGAAAATTAACATCTTTATTGCCGAAACTTGTACTGTGTGAAATAAGCTCATTCGGTTCTAGGAATGACTTGCTTTCCTACAAAGAAGGTTGAGTTCAGCAAGTTCAAACTTTCCTTGTTAATGTAATCTCAAAAGATGGCCAAGTTAGAAGATTCACCTCATTTGTAAAGAAGTTTGTTGAGAAAACAAACATCTTCATTGCGGAACATTGTACTGTTTGTAAAAAGCTAATTCGGTTCTAGAATTCAGTTGCTTTCCTACAAAGACGGTTGAGTCCATCAAGTTCAAACTTTCCTTGTTAATGTAATCTAAAAAGATGCACAACTTAGTAGATTGGCCTCGTTTCTAGAGTAGTTTCTTTAGAAAAGAAACATCTTCATTACCGAACACTGTACTATGTGTAATGAGCTAGTTCGGTTCTAGGAATCACTTGCTTTCCTACGAAGAAGGTTGAGTGCAGCAAGTTCAAACTTTCCTCGTTTGTGTAATCTAACAAGATGTACAAGTTAGTGGATTCACGTCATTTCTAAAGTGGTTCCTTTAGAAAACAAACATCATCCGTACTGAACAGTGTCCTGTGTGAAATAAGTTAATTCGGTTCTAGGAATCAGTTTCCTTTCTACGAAGATGTTTGAGTGCAGCAACTTCAAACTTTCCTTGTTAATGTAATCTAAAAAGATGGCCAAATTAGCAGATTCACCTCATTTGTAAAGTAATTTGTTGAGAAAATTAATATCTTTATTGCCGAACCTTGTACTGTGTGAAATAAGCTCATTCGGTTCTAGGAATCACTTGCTTTCCTACAAAGAAGGTTGATTGCAGCAAGTTCAAACTTTCCTTGTTAATGTAATCTAAAAAGATGCACAACTTAGTAGATTGGCCTCATTTGTAAAGTAGTTTCTTTCAAAAACAAACATATTCAGTATCGAACACTGTACTGTGTGAAATAAGTTAATTCACTTCTAGGAATCAGTTTAATTTGTACAAAGAAGATTGAGTGCAGAAAGTTTAAACTTTCTTTTTTAATGTAATCTCAAAAGATGGCCAAGTTAGAAGATTCGCCTCATTTGTAAAGTAGTTTGTTGAGAAAACAAACATCTTCATTGCCAAACATTGTACTGTTTGAAATAAGCTAATTCGGTTCTAGAATTCAGTTCCTTTCCTACAAAGACCGTTGAGTGCAGCAAGTTCAAACTTTCTTTGTTAATGTAATCTAAAAAGATGCACAACTTAGTAGATTGGCCTCATTTCTAAAGTAGTTTCTTTAGAAAAGAAACATCTTCAGTACTGAACACTGTACTGTGTGAAATAAGTTAATTCGCTTCTAGGAATCAGTTTAATTTCTACGAAGAAGGTTGAGTGCAGCAAGTTTAAACTTTCCTTGTTAATGTAATGTAAAAATATCGCCAAGTTAGAAGATTAGCCTCATTTGTAAAGTACTTTGTTGAGAAAACAAACATCTTCATTGCCGAACATTGTACTGTGTGAAATAAGCTCATCCGGTTTTCGGAATCAGTTGCTTTCCTACAAAGAAGGTTGAGTGCAGCAAGTTCAAACTTTCCTTGTTAATGTAATCTAAAAAGATGCACAACTTAGTAGATTGGCCTCATTTCTAAAGTAGTTTGTTTAGAAAACAAAATCTTTACTACCGAACACTGTACTATTTGAAATAAGCTAGTTCGTTCTAGGAATCACTTGCTTTCCTATGAAGAAGGTTGAGTGCAGCAAGTTCAAACTTTCCTAGTTTGTGTAATCTAACAAGATGGACAAGTGAGTGGTTTCGCATCATTTCTAAAGTGGTACTGAGCACTGTACTGTGTGAAATAATTTAAATCGGTTCTAGGAATCAGTTTCCTTTCTAGGAAGATGGTTGAGTGCAGCAAGTTCAAACGTTCCTTGTCAATGTAATCTAAAAAGATGGCCAAGATAGCAGATTCACTTCATTGGTAAAGGTAGTTTGTTGAGAAAATTAACATCTTTATTGCCACACATTGTACTGTGTGAAATAAGCTCATTCGGTTCTAGGAATCACTTGCTTTCCTACAAAGAAGGTTGAGTGCAGCAAGTTCAAACTTTCCTTGTTAATGTAATCTAAAAATATGCACAACTTAGTAGATTGGCCTCATTTCTAAAGTAGTTTCTTTAGAAAAGAAACATCTTCAGTACCGAACACTGTATTGTGTGAAATGAATTAATTCGCTTCTAGGAATCGGTTTAATTTCTACGAAGAAGGTTGAGTGCCGCCAGTTCAAATTTTCCTAGTTTGTGAAAGGTAACAAGATGTACAAGTTAGTGGATTCGCATCATTTCTAACGTAGTTCCTTCACAAAAGAAACATCTTCAGTTCCAAATACAGAACAGTGTGAAATAAGTTAATTCGCTTCTAGGAATCAGTTTAATTTCTATGAAGACGGTTGAGTTTAGCAAGTTCAAACTTTCCTTGTTAATGTAATCTAAAAAGATGTCCAAGTTAGTAGATTTGCCTCATTGGTAAAGTAGTTCGTTGAGAAAACAAACATCTTCATTGCCGAACGTTGTACTGTTTGAAAAAGCTCATTCAGTTCTAGAATGCACTTGCTTTCCTACAAAGACGGTTGAGTGCAGCAAATTCAAACTTTCCTTGCTAATGTAATCTAAAAAGATGCACAACTGGGTAGATTGGCCTCATTTCTAAAGTAGTTTCTTTAGAAAAGAAACATCTTCAGTACCCAACACTGTACTGTGTGAAATAAGTGAATTCGCTTCTAGGAATCAGTTTAGTTTCTACGAAGAAGGTTGAGAGCAGCAAGTTCAAACGTTCCTTGCTAATGTAATCTAAAAAGATGGCCAAGTTAGAAGATTCGCCTCATTTGTAAAGTACTTTGTTGAGAAAACAAACATCTTCATTGCCGAACAAGGTACTGTGTGAAATAAGCTCATTCGGTTCTAGGAATCAGTTGCTTTCCTAAAGAAGATTGAGTGCAGCACGGTCAAACTTTCCTTGTTAATGTAATTTAAAAGATGCACAAATTAGTAGATTGGCCTCATTTCTAAAGTAGTTTGTTTAGAAAACAAACATCTTCATTACCGAACACTGTACTATGTGAAATAAGCTAGTTCCATTCTAGGAATCACTTGCTTTCCTACGAAGAAGGGTGAGTGTAGCAAGTTCAAACTTTCCTAGTTTGTGTAATCTAACAAGATGTACAAGTTAGTGGATTCGTGACATTTCTAAATTAGTTTCCTTAGAAAACAAACATCTTTAGTACCGAACACTGTACTGTGTGAAATAAGTCAATTCGGTTCTAGCAATCAGTTTCCTTTCTACGAAGATGGTTGAGTTCAGCAAGTTCAAACTTTCCTTGTTAATGTAATCTAAAAAGATGTCCACGTTAGTAGATTCATCTCATTTCTAATGTAGTTTCTTTAGAAAACAAACGTTCATTGCCAAACTTTGTACTGTGTGAAATGAGCTAACTCGGTTCTAGGAATCAGTTTACTTTCTACGAAGATGGTTGAGTTTAGCAAGTTCAAACTTTCCTTGTTAATGTAATCTAAAAAGATGCACAACTTAGTAGATTGGCCTCATTTCTAACGTATTTTCTTTAGAAAAGAAACATCTTCAGTACCGAGCCCTGTACTGTGTGAAATAAGTTAATTCGCTTCTAGGAACCAGTTTAATTTCTACGAAGAAGGTTGAGTGCAGCAAGTTCAAACTTTCCTTGTTAATGTAATCTAAAAAGATGGCCAAGTTAGAAGATTAGCCTCATTTGTAAAGTACTTTGTTGAGAAAACAAACATCTTCATTGCTGAACATTGTACTCTGTGAAATAATCTCTTCCAAATCTCAGAAATAGTTGCTTTCCTACAAAGAAGGTTGAGTGCAGCAAGTTCAAACTTTCCTTGTTAATGTAATCTAAAAAGATGCACAACTTAGTAGATTGGGCTCATTTCTAAAGTAGTTTGTTTAGAAAACAAACATCTTCATTACCGAATTCTGTACTATGTGAAATAAGCCAGTTCCGTTCTAGGAATCACTTGCTTTCCTACGAAGAAGGTTGAGTGCAGCAAGTTCAAACTTTCTTAGTTTGTGTAATCTAACAAGATGTACAAGTTAGTGGATTCACCTCATTTCTAAAGTAGTTTCTTCAGAAAACAAACATCTTCAGTACCGAACACTGTACTGTGTGAAATAAGTTAATTCGGTACTAGGAATCAGTTTCCTTTCTACGAAGATGGTTGAGTTTAGCAAGTTCAATCTTTCCTTGTTAATGTAATTTAAAAAGATGTCCAAGTTGGTAGATTTGCCTCATTTCTAAAGTAGTTTCTTTAGAAAACAAACCTTCATTGCCAAACTTTGTACTGTGTGAAATGAGCTAATTCGGTTCTAGGAATCAGTTTACTTTCTACAAAGATGGTTGAGTTTAGCAAGTTCAAACTTTCCTTGTTAATGTAATCTAAAAAGATGCACAACTTTTTAGATTGGCCTCATTTCTAAAGTAGTTTCTTTAGAAAAGAAACATCTTCATTACCGAACACTGTAGTGAGTGAAATCAGTTAATTCGCTTCTAGGAAATAGGTTAATTAATACGAAGAAGGTTGAGTGCAGGAAGTTCAACCTTTCTATGTTAATGTAAGCTAAAAAGATGGACAAGTTAGAAGATTCGCCTCATTTGTAAAGTACTTTGTTGAGAAAACAAACATCTTCATTGCCGAACATTGTACTGTGTGAAATAAGCTCATTTGTTTCTAGGAATCAGTTTAATTTCTACGAAGAAGGTTGAGGGCAGCAAGTTCAAACTTTCCTTGTTAATGTAATCTAAAAAGATGTCCAAGGTAGTAGATTCACCTCATTTCTAATGTAGTTTCTTTAGAAAACAAACGTTCATTGCCAAACTTTGTACTGTGTGAAATGAGCTAATTCGGTTCTAGGAATCAGTTTACTTTCTACGAAGATGGTTGAGTTTAGCAAGTTCAAACTTTCCTAGTTTGTGTAATCTAACAAGATGTACAAGTTAGTGGATTCGCCTCATTTCCAAAGTAGTTTCTTTAGAAAAGAAACATCTTCAGTACCGAACACTGTACTGTGTGAAATAAGTGAATTCGCTTCTAGGAATCAGTTTAATTTCTACTAAGATGGTTGAGTACACCAAGTTCAAACTTTCCTTGTAAATGTAATTTAAAAAGATGGCCAAGTTAGTAGATTTGCCTCATTTGTAAAGTAGTTTGTTGAGGAAACAAACATCTTCATTGCCAAATATTGTACTGTGTGAAATAAGCTCATTCGGTTCTAGGAATCAGTTGCTCTCCTCTAAAGAAGGCTGAATGCAGCAAGTACAAACTTTCCTTGTTAATGTAATCTGAAAAGATGCACAACTTAGTAGATTGGCCTCATTTCTAAAGTAGTTTGTTTAGAAAACAAACATCTTCATTACCGAACACTGTACTGTGTGAAATGAGCTAGTTCGGTTCTAGGAATCACTTGCTTTCCTACGAAGAAGGTTGAGTGCAGCAAGTTCGAACTTTCCTAGTTCGTGTAATCTAACAACATGTACAAGTTAGTGGTTTCGCGTCCTTTCTAAAGCGTTTTCTTTAGAAAACAAACATCTTCAGTACTGAGCACGGTACTGTGTGAAATAACTTAAATCGGTTCTAGGAATCAGTTTCCTTTCTACGAAAATGGTTGAGTGCAGCAAGTTCAAACTTTCCTTCTCAATGTATTCTAAAAAGATGGCCAAGTTAGCAGCTTCACCTCATTTGTAAGGTAGTTTGGTGAGATAATTAACATCTTTATTGCCGAACATTGTACTGTGTGAAATAAGCTCATTCGGTTCTAGGAATCACTTGCTTTCCTTCGAAAAAGGTTGAGTGCAGCAAGTTCAAACTTTCCCTGTTAATGTAATCTAAAAAGATGCACAACTTAGTAGATTGGCCTCATTTCTAAATTAGTTTCTTTAGAAAAGAAACATATTCAGTACCGAAAACTGTACTGTGTGAAATGAGTTAATTCGTTTCTAGGAATCGGTTTACTACCTACGAAGAAGGTTGAGTGCAGCCAGTTCAAACTTTCCTAGTTTGTGTTATCTAACAAGATGTACAAGTTAATGGATTCACGTCATTTCTAAATTAGTTTCTTTAGAAAACAAACATCTTCAGTACCGAACACTGTACTGTGTGAAATAAGTTAATTCGGTTCTAGGATTCAGTTTACTTTCTACGAAGATGGTTGAGTTTAGCAAGTTTAAATTTTCCTGGTTAATGTAATCTAAAAAGATGTCCAAGTTAGTAGATTCGCCTCATTTCTAAAGTAGTTTCTTTAGAAAATAAACCTTCATTTCCAAACTTTGTACTGTGTGAAATGAGCTAATTCGGTTCTAGGAATCAGTTGCTTTCCTACAAAGAAGGTTGAGTGCAGCAAGTTCAAACTTTCCTTGTTAATGTAATCTGAAAAGTTGCACAACTTAGTAGATTGGCCTCATTTCTAAAGTAGTTTATTTAAAAAAGAAACATCTTCAGTACCGAACACTGTACTGTGTGAAATAAGTTAATTCGCTTCTAGGAATCAGTTTAATTTCTACGAAGAAGGTTGAGTGCAGCAAGTTCAAACTTTCCTTGTTAATGTAATCTAAAAAGATGGCCAAGTTAGAAGATTTACCTCATTTGTAAAGTACTTTGTTGAGAAAACAAACATCTTCATTGCTGAACATTGTACTTTGTAAAATAAGCTAATTCGGTTCTAGGAATCAGTTGCTTTAGTACAAAGAAAGTTGAGTGCAGCAAGTTCAAACTTTCCTTGTTAATGTAATCTAAAAAGATGCACAACTTAGTAGATTGGGCTCATTCCTAAAGTCGTTTGTTTAGAAAACAAACATGTTCATTACCAAACACCGTAGTATGTGAAATAAGCTAGTTCCGTTCTTGGAATCACTTGCTTTCCTACGAAGAAGGTTGAGTGCAGCAAGTTCAAACTTTCCTTGTTAATGTAATCTGAAAAGATGGCCAAGTTAGCAGACTCACCTCATTTGTAAGGTATTTTGTTGAGAAAATTAACATCTTTATTGCCGAACATTGTACTGTGTGAAATAAGCTCATTCGGTTCTAGGAATCACTTGCTTTCCTACAAAGAAGGTTGAGTGCAGCAAGTTGAAACTTTCCTCGTTAATGTAATCTGAAAAGTTGCACAACTTAGTAGATTGGCCTCATTTCTAAAGTAGTTTATTTAAAAAAGAAACATCTTCAGTACCGAACACTGTACTGTGTGAAATAAGTTAATTCGCTTCTAGGAATCAGTTTAATTTCTACGAAGAAGGTTGAGTGCAGCAAGTTCAAATTGTCCTAGTCTGTGTAATCTAAAAAGATATACAAGTTAGTGGATTCGCCTCATTTCTAACGTAGTTCCCTTAGGAAAGAAATATCTTCAGTACCAACCACTGTACTGTGTGAAATAAGTTAATTCACTTTCTAGGAATCAGTTTAATTTCTACGAAGATGGTTGAGTTTAGCAAGTTCAAACTTTCCTTGTTAATGTAATCTAAAAAGATGGCCAAGTTAGTAGATTTGACTCATTTGTAAAGTAGTTTGTTGAGAAAAGAAACATCTTCATTGCCGATTATTGTACTGTGTGAAAAAAGCTATTTTAGTTCTAGAATTCAATTGCTTTCCTACAAAGAAGGTTGAGTGCAGCCAGTTCAGACTTTCCTTGTTAATGTAATCTAAAAAGATGCACAACGTAGTAGATTGGCCTCATTTCTAAAGTAGTTTCTTTAGAAAAGAAAAATCTTCAGTTCCGAACACCGTACTGTGTGATATAAGTTAATTCGCTTCTAGGAATCTGTTTAATTTTTACAAAGAAAGTTGAGTGCAGCAAGTTCAAACTTTCCTTGTTTGTGTAATCTAACAAGATATACAAGTTAGTGGATTCGCGTCATTTCTAAAGTGGTTTCTTTAGAAAACAAACATCTTCAGTACTGAACACTGTACTGTTTGAAATAAGTAAATTCGGTTCTAGGAATCAGTTTCCTCTCTACGAAGATGGTTGAGTGCAGCAAGTTCAAACTTTCCTTATTAATGTAATCTAAAAAGATGGCCAAGTTAGCAGATTCACCTCATTTTTAAAGTAGTTTGTTGAGAAAATTAAGATCTTTATTGCCGAACATTGGACTGTGTGAAATAAGCTCATTTGGTTCTAAAATCATTTGCTTTCCTACAAAGAAGGTTGAGTGCAGCAAGTTCAAACTTTCCTTCTCAATGTAATCTGAAAAGATGCCCAACTTAGTAGATTGGCCTCATATCTAAAGTAGTTTCTTTAGAAAAGAAACATCTTCAGTACCGAACACTCTACTGTGTGAAATAAGTTAATTCGCTTCTAGGAATCAGTTTAATTTCTACGAAGATGGTTGAGTGCAGCAAGTTCAACCTTTCCTTGTTAATGTAATCTCAAAAGATGGCCAAGTTGGAAGATTCTCCTCATTTGTAAAGTAGTTTGTTGAGAAAACAAACATCTTCATTGCCGAACATTGTACTATATGAGGAAAGCTAATTCTGTTCTAGAATTCTGTTGCTTTCCTACAAAGCCGGATGAGTGCAGCAAGTTCAAATTTTCCTTCTTAATGTAATCTGAAAAGATGCACAACTTCGTACAATGGCCTCATTTCTAAAGTAGTTTCTTTGGAAAAGAAACATCTTCAGTTCCGAACACTGCACTGTGTGAAATAACTTAGTTCGGTTCTAGGAATCAGTTTAATTTCTACGAAGATGGTTCAGTGCAGCAAGTTCAAACTTTCCTTGTTAATGTAATCTCAAAAGATGGCCAAGTTAGCAGAGTCACCTCATTTGTAAAATAGTTTGTTTAGAAAATTCACATCTCTATAGCCGAACATTGTACTGTGTGAAATAAGCTGATTCGGTTCTAGGAATCACTTGCTTTCCTACACAGAAGGTTGAGTGCAGCAAGTTCAAACTTACCTTGTTAATATAATCTAAAAAGATGCACAACTTAGTAGATGGGCCTCATTTCTAAAGTAGTTTCTTCAGAAAAGAAACATCTTCAGTAGCGAACAGCGTACTGTGTGAAATAAGTGAATTCGCTTCTAGGAATCAGTTTAATTTCTACGTAGAAGGTTGAGTGCAGAAAGTTCAAACTTTCCTTGCTAATGTAATCTCAAAGGATGGCCAAGTTAGAATATTCGCCTCATTTGTAAAGTACTTTGTTGAGGAAACAAACATCTTCATTCCCGTACATTGTACTGTGTGAAATAAGCTCATTCGGTTCTAGGAATCAGTTGCTTTCCTACAAATAAGGTTGAGTGCAGCAAGTTCAAACTTTCCTTGTTAATGGAATCTAAAAAGATGCACAACTTAGTAGATTGGCCGCATTTCTAAAGTAGCTTGTTTACAAAACAAACATCTTCATTACCGAACACTATACTATGAGAAATGAGCTAGTTCGGTTCTAGGAATCACTTGCTTCCCTACGAAGAAGGTTGAGTGCAGCAAGTTCAAACTTTTCTCGTTGTGTATTCTAACAAGAAGTGCAAGTTATTGGATTTGCGTCGTTCTAAAGTGGTTTCTTTAGAAAACAAACATCTTCAGTACCGAACACTGTACTTTGTGAAATAAGTTAATTCGGTTCTAGGAATCAGTTTCCTTTCTACGAAGATGGTTGAGTGTAGCAAGTTCAAACTTTCCTTGTTTATGTAATCTAAAAAGATGGACAAGTTAGTAGATTCGCCTCAGTTTTAAATAGTTTGTTGAGAAAACAAACATCTTCATTGCCAAACATTGTACTGTGTGAAATAAGCTCATTCGGTTCTAGGAATCAGTTGATTTCCTACAAAGAATATTGAGTGCAGAAAGTTCAAACTTTCCTTGTTAATGTAATCTGAAAAGTTGCACAACTTAGTAGATTGGCCTCATTTCTAAAGTAGTTTGTTTACAAAACAAACATCTTCATTACCGAACACTATACTATGTGAAATGAGGTAGTTCGGTTCTAGGAATCACTTGCTTTCCTACGAAGAAGGTTGAGTGCAGCAAGTTCAAACTTTCCTCGTTTGTGTAATCTAACAAGATTTACAAGTTAGTGGATTCGTGTCGTTTCTAAAGTGGTTTCCTTATAATACAAACATCTTCAGTAGTGAACACTGTACTGTGTGAAATAAGTAAATTCGGTTGTAGGAATCAGTTTCCTTTCTACGAAGAATGTTGACTGCAGCAAGTTCAAACTTTCCTTGTTAATGTAATCTAAAAAGATGGCCAAGTTAGCAGAGTCACCTCATTTGTAAAGTAGTTTGTTGAGAAAATTAACATCTTTATTGCCGAACATTGTACTGTGTGAAATAAGCTCATTCGGTTCTAGGAATCACATGCTTTCCTACAAACAAGGTTGAGTGCAGAAAGTTCAAACTTTCCTTCTTAATGTAAAATGAAAAGATGCACAACTTAGTAGATTGGCCTCATTTCTAAAGTAGTTTGTTTAGAAAAAAAAACATCTTCAGTACCGAACACTGTACTGTGTGAAATGAGTTAATTCGCTTCTAGGAATCAGTTTAATTTCTACGAAGATGGTTGAGTGCAGCAAGTTCAAACTTTCCTAGTTTGTCTAATCTAACACGATGTACAAGTTAGTGGATTCGCGTCATTTCTAAAGTAATTTCTTTGGAAAACAAACATCTTCAGTCCCGAACACAGTACTGTGTGAAATAAGTTAATTCGGTTCTAGGAATTAGTTTCCTTTCTACGAAGATGGTTGAGTTTAGCAAGTTCAAACTTTCCTTGTTAATGTAATCTAAAAAGATGTCCAAGTTAGTAGATTCGCCTCATTTCTAAAGTAGTTTCTTTAGAAAACAAACCTAAATTGCCACACTTTGTACTGTGTGAAATGAGCTAATTCGGTTCTAGGAATCAGTTTACTTTCTACGAAGATGGTTGAGTTTAGCAAGTTCAAACTTTCCTCATTAATGGAATCTAAAAAGATGCACAACTTAGTATATTGGCCTCATTTCTAAAGTAGTTTGTTTACAAAACAAACATCTTCATTACTGAACACTATACTATGTGAAATGAGCTAGTTCGGTTCTAGGAATCACTTGCTTTCTTACGAAGAAGGTTGAGTGCAGCAAGTTCAACCTTTCCTCGTTTGTGTAATCTAACAAGAAGTACAAGTTAGTGGATTCGCGTTGTTTCTAAAGTGGTTTCTTTAGAAAACAAACATCTTCAGTACTGAACACTGTACTGTGTGAAATAAGTTAATTCGGTTCTAGGAATCAGTTTCCTTTCTACGAAGATGGTTCAGTGCAGCAATTTCAAACTTTCCTTGTTAATGTAATCTAAAAAGATGGCCAAGTTAGCAGAGTCACCTCATTTGTAAAATAGTTTGTTAAGAAAATTCACATCTTTATAGGCGAACATTGTACTGTGGGAAATAAGCTCATTCGGTTCTAGGAATCACTTGCTTTCCTACAAAGAAGGTTGAATGCAGCAAGTTCAAACTTACCTTGTTAATGTAATCTAAAAAGATGCAAAATTTAGTAGATAGGCCTCATTTCTAATGTTGTTTCTTTAGAAAAGAAACATCTTCAGTACCGAACACTGTACTGTGTGAAATAAGTGAATTCGCTTCTAGGAATCAGTTTAATTTCTACGTAGAAGGTTGAGTGCAGTAAGTTCAAACTTTACTTGCTAATGTAACCTCAAACGATGGCCAAGTTAGAATATTCGCCTCATTTGTAAAGTACTTATTTGAGGAAAGAAACATCTTCATTGCCGAACATTGCACTGTGTGAAATAAGCTCATTTGGTTCTAGGAATCAGTTGCTTTCCTACAAAGAAAGTTGAGTGTAGCAAGTTCAAACTTTCCTTGTTAATGTAATCTAAAAAGATGGTCAAGTTAGTAGATTCGCCTCATTTCTAAAGTAGTTTGTTGAGAAAACAAACATCTTCATTACCGAATACTGTACTATGTGAAATGAGCTAGTTCGATTCTAGGAATCACTTGATTTCCTACGAAGAAGGTTGAGTGCAGCAAGTTCAAACTTTCCTAATTTGTGTAATCTAACAGGATGTACAAAATAGTGGATTCGCCTCATTTCTAAAGTAGTTTCTTTAGAAAAGAAACATCTTCAGTACCGAACACTGTACTGTGTGAAATAAGTGAATTCGCTTCTAGGAATCAGTTTAATTTCTATGAAGATGGTTGAGTGCAGCAAGTTCAAACTTTCCTTGTTAATGTAATCTAAAAAGATGGCCAAGTTAGTAGATTCGCCTCATTTGTAAAGTAGTTTGTTGAGAAAATTATCATCTTTATTGCCGAACATTGTACTGTGTGAAATAAGCTCATTCGGTTCTAGGAATCACTTGCTTTCCTACAAAGAAGGTTGAGTGCAGCAAGTTCAAACCTTCCTTGTTAATGGAATCTAAGAAGATGCACAACTTACTAGATTGGCCTCATTTCTAAAATAGTTTCTTTAGAAAAGAAACATCTTCAGTACCGAACACTGTACTGTGTGAAATGAGTTAATTCGCTTCCAGGAATCAGTTTAATTTCTATGAAAAAGGTTCAGTGCAGCAAGTTCAAACTTTCCTAGTTTGTGTAATCTATCAAGATGTACAAGTTAGTGGATTCGTGTCATTTCTAAATTAGTTTCTTTAGAAAACAAACATCTTCAGTACCGAACACTGTACTGTGTGAAATAAGTTAATTCGGTTCTAGGAATCAGTTTAATTTCTACGAAGATGGTTGAGGTTAGCAAGTTCAAACTTTCCTTGTTAATGTAATCTAAAAAGATATCAAAATTAGTAGATTCGCCTCATTTCTAAAGTAGTTTCTTTAGAAAACAAACATAAATTGCCAATCTTTGTACTGTGTGAAATGAGCTAATTCGGTTCTAGGAATCAGTTTACTTTCTACGAAGATGGTTGAGTTTAGTAGTTGAAACTTTCCTTGTTAATGTGCTCTAAAAAGATGTCCAAGTTAGTAGATTGGCCTCATTGGTAAAGTAGTTTGTTGAGAAAACAAACATCTTCAATGCCGAACATTGTACTGTGTGTAAAAAGCTAATTCGGTTCTAGAATTCAGTGGCTTTCCTACAAAGAAGGTTGAGTGCAGCCAGTTCAAACTTTGCTTGTTAATGTAATCTAAAAAGATGCACAACATAGTAGATTGGCCTCATTTCTAAAGTAGTTTCTTTAGAAAAGAAACATCTTCAGTACCGAACACTGTACTGTGTGAAATAAGTTAATTCGCTTCTAGGAATCAGTTTAATTTCTACGAAGAAGGTTGAGTGCAGCAAGTTCAAACGTTCCTAGTTTGTGTCATCTAACAAGATGTACAAGTTAGTGGATAAGCCTCATTTCTAACGTAGTTTCTTTTGAAAAGAAAAATCTTCAGTACCAATCACTGTACTGTGTAAAATAAGTTAATTCGCTTCTAGGAATCACTTGCTTTCCTACGAAGATAGTTGAGTTTAGCAAGTTCAAACTTTCCTTGTTAATGTAATCTAAAAAGATAGCCAAGTTAGTAGATTGGCCTCATTTCTAAAGTAGTTTGTTTAGAAAACAAACATCTTCATTACCAAACACTATACTATGTGAAATGAGCTAGTTCGATTCTAGGAATCATTTTAATTTCTACGAAGAAGGTTGAGTGCACCAAGTTCAAACTTTCCTTGTTAATGTAATCTAAAAAGATGGCCAAGTTAGAAGATTCGCCTGATTTGTAAAGTACTTTGTTGAGAAAACAAACATCTTCATTGCCGAACATTGTACTGTGTGAAATAAGATCATTTGGTTCTAGGAAACAGTTGCTTTCCTACAAAGAAGGTTGAGTGCAGCAAGTTCAAACTTTCCTTCTTAATGTAATCTAAAAAGATGCACAACTTAGTAGATTGGCCTCATTTCTAAAGTACTTTCTTTAGAAAAGAAACATCTTCAGTACCAAACTCTGTACTGTGTGAAATAAGTTAATACTCTCCTAGGAAGCAGTTTAATTTCTACGAAGAAGGTTGGGTGCAGCAAGTTCAAACTTTCCTAGTTTGTGTAATCTAAGAAGATGTACAAGTTAGTGGATTTGCTTCGTTTCTAAAGTGGTTTTTTTAGAAAACAAACATCTTCAGTATTGAACACTGTACTTTGCGAAATAAGTTAATTTGGTTCTAGGAATCAGTTTCCTTTCTACGAAGATGGTTGAGTGCAGCATGTTCAAACTTTCCTTGTTAATGTATTCTAAAAAGATGGCCAAGTTAGCAGATTGACCTCATTTGTAAAGTAGTTTGTTGAGAAAATTAACATCTTTATTGCCGATCATTGTACTGTGTGAAATAAGCTCATTCCGTTCTAGGAATCACGTGCTTTCCTACAAAGAAATTAGAGTGCAGCAAGTTCAAACTTTCCTTGTTAATGTAACCTAAAAAGATGCACAAGGTAGTAGATTGGCCTCATTTCTAAAGTAGTTTGTTTAGAAAACAAACATCTACTTTACCGAACACCGTACTATGTGAAATAAGCTAGTTTGGTTCTAGAAATAACTTGCTTTCCTACGAAGAAGGTTGAGTGCAGCAAGTTCAAACTTTCCTAGTTTGTGTAATCTAACAAGATGTACAAATTAGTGGGTTAGCGTCATTTCTAAAGTAGTTTCTTTAGAAAAGAAACATCTTCAGTACCGAACACTGTACTTTGTGAAATAATTTAATTCGCTTCTAGGAATCACTTCCTTTCCTACAAAGAAGGTTGAGTGCAGCAAGTTCAAACTTTCCTTGTTAATGTAATCTGAAAAGATGCACAACTTACTAGATTGGCCTCATTTCTAATGTAGTTCCTTTAGAAAAGAAACATCTTCAGTACCAAACACTGTACTGTGTGAAATAAGTTAATTCGCTTGTAGGAATCAGTTTAATTTCTATGAAGATGGTTGAGTTTAGAAAGTTCAAACTTTCCTTGTTAATGTAATCTAAAAAGATGTGCAAGTTAGTAGATTTGCCTCATTGGTAAAGTAGTTCGTTGAGAAAACAAACATCTTCATTGCCGAACATTGTACTGTGTGAAAAAAGCTAATTCGGTTCTAGAATTCAGTTGCTTTCCTAAAAAGACGAATGAGTGCAGCAAGTTCAAACTTTCCTTGTTAATGTAATGTAAAACGATGCACAACTTAGTAGATTGCCCTCATTTCTGAAGTAGGTTCTTTAGAAATGAAACATCTTCATTACCAAACACTGTACTGTGTGAAATAAGTTAATTCGCTTCTAGGAATCAGTTTAATTTCTACCAAGAAGGTTGAGTGCAGCAAGTTCAAACTTTCCTAGTTTGTGTAATCTAACAAGATGTACAAGTTAGTGGATTCGCCTCATTTCTAAAGCAGTTTCTTCAGAAAAGAAACATCTTCAGTACCGAACACTGTACTGTGTGAAATAAGTTAATTCGCTTCTAGGAATCAGTTTAATTTCTAGGAAGATGGTTGAGGGCAGCAAGTTCAAACTTTCCTTGTTAATGTAATCTAAAAAGATGTCCAAGTTAGTAGATTCACCTGATTTCTAAAGTAATTTCTTTGGAAAACAAACCTTCATTGCCAAACATAGTACTGTGTGAAATAAGCTCATTCGGTTCTAGGAATCAGTTGCTTTCCTACAAAGAAGGTTGAGTGCAGCAAGTTCAAACTTTCCTTGTTAATGTAATCTAAAATGATGCACAACTTAGTAGGTTGGACTCATTTCTAAAGTAGTTTTTTAGAAAAGAAACATCTTCAGTACTGAACTCTGTACTGTGTGAAATGTTAATTCCCTTCTAGGAATCAGTTTACTTTATGTGAAGATGGTTGAGTTTACCAAGTTCAAACGTTCCTTGTTAATGTAATCTAAAAAGATGTCCAAGTTAGTAGATTTCCCTCATTTGTAAAGTAGTTTGTTGAGACAACACACATCTTCATTGTGGAACATTGTACAGTGTGTAAAAAGCTAATTCGGTTCTAGAATTCGTTTGCTTTCCTACAAAGACGGTTGAGTGCAGAAAGTTCAAAATTTCCTTGTTAATGTAATCTAAAAAGATGCACCCCTTAGTAGATTGGCCTCATTTCTAAAGTAGTGTCCTCAGTAAAGAAACATCTTCAGTACCGAACACTTTACTGTGTGAAATAAGTTAATTCGCTTTTAGGAATCAGTTTAATTTCCACGAGGAAGGTGGAGTGCAGGAACTTCAAACTTTCCTAGTTTGTGTAATCTAACAAGATGTACAAGTTAGTGGATTCACCTCATTTCTAAAGTAGTTTCTTTAGAAAACACATCTTCAGTACCAAACACTGTACTGTGTGAAATAAGTTAATTCGGTTCTAGGAATCAGTTTCCTTTCTACGAAGATGGTCGAGTTTAGGAAGTTCAAACTTTCCTTGTTAATGTAATCTAAAAAGATGGCCAAGTTAGTAGATTCCCCTCATTTCTAAAGTAGTTTCTTTAGAAAAGAAACCTTCATTGCCGAACATTGTATTGTGTGAAATAAGCTCATTCGGTTCTATGAATCAGTTGCTTTCCTACAAAGAAGGTTGAGTGAAGCAAGTTCAAACTTTCCTTGTTAATGTAATCTATAAAGATGCACAACTGAGTAGATTGGCCTCATTTCCAAAGTAGTTTGTTTAGAAAACAAACATCTTCATTACCGAACACTGTATTATGTGAAATGAGCAAGTTCGGTTCTAGGAATCACTTGCTTTCCTACGAAGAAGTTTGAGTGCAGCATGTTCCAACTTGCCTACTTTCTGTTATCTAACAAGATGTACAAGTTAGTGTATTCGCCTCATTTCTAAAGTAGTTTCTTTAGAAAACAAACATCTTCAGTACCGAACACTGTACTGCGTGAAATGAGATAATTAGATTCTAGGAATCAGTTTCCTTTCTAAGGAGATTGTTGAGTTTAGCAAGTTCAAACTTTCCTTGTTAATGTAATCTAAAACGATGTCCAAGTTAGTAGATTCGCCTCATTTCTAAAGTCGTGTCTTTAGAAAACAAACCTTCATTGCCAAACATTGTACTGTATGAAATGAGTTAATTCGGTTCTAGGAATCAGTTTTCTTTCTACGAAGATGGTTGAGATTTGCAAGTTCAAACTTTCCTTGTTAATGTAATCTGAAAAGATGTCCAAGTTAGTAGATTTGCCTAATTTTAAAGTAGTTTGTTGAGAAAACAAACATCTTCATTGCCAAACATTGTACTGTGTGAAAAAAGCTAAGTCGTATCTAGAATTCAGTTGCTTTCCTACAAAGACGGTTGAGTGCAGCAAGTTCAAACATTCCTTGTTAATGTAATCTAAAAAGATGCACAACTTAGTGGATTCGCCTCATTTCTAAAGTAATTTCTTTAGAAAAGAAACATCTTCAGTACCGAACACTGTACTGGGTGAAATAAGTTAATTCTCTTCTAGGAATCAGTTAAATTTCTACGAAGATGATTGAGTGCAGCAAGTTCAAACTTTCCTTGTTAATGTAATCTCAAAAGATGGCCAAGTTAGTAGATTCACCTCATTTGTAAAGTAGTTTGTTGAGAAAACAAACATCTTCATTGCCGAACATTGTACTGTGTGAAAAAAGCTAATTTGGATCTAGAATTCAGTTGCTTTCCTACAAAGACGGTTGAGTGCAGCAAGTTCAAACATTCCTTGTTAATGTATTCTAAAAAGATGCACAACTTAGTGGATTCGCCTCATTTCTAATGTAATTTCTTTAGAAAAGAAACATCTTCAGTACAGAACACTGTACTGTGTGAAATAAGTTAATTCGCTTCTAAGAATCAGTTTAATTTCTACGAAGATGGTTGAAGGCAGCAAGTTCAAACTTTCCTTGTTAATGTAATCTAAAAAGATGTCCAAGGTAGCAGATTCGCCTCGTTTCTAAAGTAGTTTCTTTAGAAAACTAACCTTCATTGCCTAACATTGCACTGTGAGAAATAAGCTTATTCGGTTCTAGGAATCAGTTTACTTTCTACGAAGATGTTTGAGTTTAGCAAGTTCAGACTTTCCTTGTTAATGTAATCTAAAAAATGCCCAACTTAGTAGATTGGCCTCATTTCTAAAGTAGTTTCTTTAAAAAAGAAACATATTCAGTAACGAATACTGTACTGTGTGAAATGTGTGGTTCCTTTAGAAAACAAACATCTTCAGTTAATGTAATGTAAAAAGATGGCGAAGGTAGCAGATTCACCTCATTTGTAAAGTAGTTTGTTGAGAAAATTAACATCTTCATTGCCGAACATTGTACTGTGTGAAATAAGCTCATTCGGTTCTAGGAATCACTTGCTTTCCTACAAAGAAGGTTGAGTGCAGCAAGTTCAAACTTTCCTTGTTAATGTAATCTAAAAAGATGCACAACTTAGTAGATTGGCCTCATTTCTAAAGTAGTTTCTTTAAAAAAGAAACATATTCAGTAACGAACACTGTACTGTGTGAAATGTTAATTCGCTTCTAGGAATCAGTTTAATTTCTACAAAGAAGGTTGAGTGCAGCAAGTTCAAACTTTCCTAGTTTGTTTAATCTAACAAGATGTACAAGTTAGTGGATTTGCGTCATTTCTAAAGTAGTTTCTTTAGAAAAGAAACATCTTCAGTACCGAACACTGTACTGTGTGAAATAAGTTAATTCGGTTCTAGGAATCAGTTTAATTTCTACGAAGATGGTTGAGTGCAGCAAGTTCAAACTTTCCTTGTTAATGTAATCTAAAAACATGGCCAAGGTAGTATATTCGCCTCATTTGTAAAGTAGTTTTTTGGGAAAACAAACATCTTCATTGCCAAACATTGTACGGTGTAAAATAAGCTCATTCGGTTCTAGGAATCAGTTGCTTTCCTACAAAGATGGTTGAGTGCAGCAAGTTCAAACTTTCCTTGTTAATGTAATCTGAAAAGATGCACAACTTAGTAGATTGGCCTCATTTCTAAAGTAGTTTTTTTTAGAAACCAAACATCTTCATTACCGAATACTGTACTATGGGAAATGAGCTAGTTCTGTTCTAGGAATCACTTGCTTTCCTACGAAGAAGGTTGAGTGCAGCAAGTTCAAACTTTCCTAGTTTGTGCAATCTAACAAGATGTACAAGTTAGTGGATTCGCATCGTTTCTAAAGTGGTTTCTTTAGAAAAAAAACATCTTCAGTACTGAACACTGTACTGTGTGAAATAACTTAATTCGGTTCTAGAAATCAGTTTCCTTTCTACGTAGATGGTTGAGTGCAGCAAGTTCAAACTTTCCTTGTTAATGTAATCTAAAAAGATGGCCAAGTTAGGAGATTCGCCTCATTTGTAAAGTACTTTGTTGAGAAAACAAACATCTTCATTGCCAAACAATGTACTGTGTGAAATAAGCTCGTTCGGTTCTAGGAATCAGTTGCTTTCCTACAAAGAATGTTGAGTGCAGCAAGTTCAAACTTTCCTTGTTAATGTAATCTAAAAAGATGCACAACTTAGTAGATTGGCCTCATTTCTAAAGTAGTTTGTTTAGAAAACAAACATCTTCATTACCGAACACTGTACTGCGTGAAATGAGCTAGTTCGGTTCTAGGAATCCCTTGCTTTCCTACGAAGAAGGTTGAGTGCAGCAACTTCAAACTTTCCTAGTTTGTGTAATCTAACAAGATGTACAAGTTAGTGGATTCACGTCATTTCTAAAGTAGTTTCTTTAGAAAACAAACATCTTCAGTACCGAACACTGTACTGCGTGAAATAAGATAATTCAGTTCTAGGAATCAGTTTCCTTTCTACGAAGATGGTTGAGTTTAGCAAGTTCAAACTTTCCTTGTTAATGTAATCTAAAAAGATGTCCAAGTTAGCAGATTCGCCTCATTTCTAAAGTAGTTTCTTTAGAAAACAAACCTTCATTGCAAAACATTGTTCTGTGTGAAATGAGCTAATTCAGTTCTAGGAATCAGTTTATTTTCTACGAAGACGGTTGAGTTTAGCAAGTTCAAACTTTCCTGTTAATATAATCTAAAAAGATGTCCAAGTTAGTAGATTTGCCTCATTTGTAAAGTAGTTTGTTGGGAAAACAAACATCTTCATTGCCAAACATTGTACTGTGTAATAAAAGCTAATTCGGATATAGAATTCACTTGCTTTCCTACAAAGACGATTGAGTGCAGCAAATTCAAACATTCCTTGTTAATGTAATCTAAAAAGATGCACAACTTAATGGATTCCCCTCATTTCTAAAGTAATTTCTTTAGAAAAGAAACATCTTCAGTACCGAACACTGTACTGTGTGAAATGAGTTAATTCGCTTCTAGGAATCAGTTTAATTTCTACGAAGATGGTTCAGTGCAGCAACTTCAAACTTTCCTTGTTAATGCAATCTAAAAAGATGGCCAAGTTATTAGATTCCTCTCCTTTGTAAAGTAGTTTGTTGAGAAAACAAACATCTTCATTGCCGAACTTTGTACTGTGTGAAAAAAGCTAATTCAGATCTAGATTTCAGTTGCTTTCCTACAAAGACGGTTGAGTGCAGCAAGTTCAAACATTCCTTGTTAATATATTCTAAAAAGATGCACAACTTGGTGGATTCGCCTCATTTCTAATGTAATTTCTTTAGAAAGAAACATCCTCAGTCCCGAACACTGTACTGTGTGAAATAAGTTAATTCGCTTCTAGGAATCAGTTTAATTTCTATGAAGATGGTTGAGTGCAGCAAGATAAAACTTTCCTTTTTAATATAATCTAAAAAGATGGCGAAGTTAGGAGATTCGCCTCATTTGTAAAGTACTTTGTTGAGAAAACAAACATCTTCATTACCAAACACTACTATGTGAAATGAGCTAGTTCTGTTCTAGGAATCACTTGCTATCCTACAAAGAAGGTTGAGTGTAGCAAGTTCAAACTTGCCTAGTTTGTGTAATCTAACAAGATGTACAAGTTAGTGGTTTCACGTTATTTCTAAAGTAGTTTCTTTCGAAAACAAACATCTTCAGTACCGAACACTGTCCTGCATGAAATAAGATAATTCGGTTCTAGGAATCAGTTTAATTTCTACGAAGATGGTTGAGTTTAGCAAGTTCAAACTTTCCTTGTTAATGTAATCTAAAAATATGTCCAAGTTAGTAGAGTCGCCTAATTTCTAAAGTAGTGTCTTTGCAAAACAAACCTTCATTGCCAAACATTGTACTGTGTGAAATGAGCTCATTTGGTTCTAGGAATCAGTTTACTTTCTCCGAAGATGGTTGAGTTTAGCAAGTTCAAACTTTCTTTGTTAATGTAATCTGAAAAGATGCACAACTTAGTAGATTGGACTCATTTCTAAAGTAGTTTGTTTAGAAAATAAACATCTTCATTACCGCTCACTGTACTATGTGATATGAGCTAGTTCGGTTCTAGGAATCACTTGCTTTCCTACGAACAAGGTTGAGTGCAGCAAGTTCAACCTTTCCTAGTTTCTGTAATCTAAAAAGATGCACAACTTAGTAGATTAGCCTCATTTCTAAAGTAATTTGTTTAGAAAACAAACATCTTCATTACCGAACACTGTACTATGTGAAATGAGCTAGTTCGGTTCTAGGAATCACTTGCTTTCCTACGAAGAAGGTTGAGTGCAGCAAGTTCGAACTTGCCTAGTTTGTGTAATCTAACAAGATGTACAAGAAAGTGGATTCGCGTCATTTATAAAGTAGTTTCTTTAGAAAACAAACATCTTCAGTACCCAACACTGTACTGCGTGAAATAAGATATTTCGGTTCTAGGAATGAGTTTCCTTCCTACGAAGATGGTTGAGTTTAGCAAGTTCAAACTTTCCTTGTTAATGTAATCTAAAAAGATGTCCAAGTTAGTAGAGTCTCCTCCTTTCTAAAGTAGTGTCTTTAGAAAACAAACTTTAATTGACAAACATTGTACTGTGTGAAATGAGCTACTTCGGTTCTAGGAATCAGTTTACTTTCTAGGAAGATGGTTGAGTTTAGCAAGTTCAAACTTTCCTTGTTAATGTAATCTGAAGAGATGCACAACTTAGTAGATTGGCCTCATTTCTAAAGTAGTTTGTTTAGAAAACAAACATCTTCATTACCGAACACCGTACTATGTGAAATGAGGTAGTTCGGTTCTAGGAATCACTTGCTTTCCTACGAAGAAGGTTGAGTGCAGCAACTTCAAACTTTCCTAGTTTGTATAATCTAACAAGATGTACAAGTTAGTGGATTCGCGTCATTTCTAAAGTAGTTTCTTTAGAAAAGAAACATCTTCAGTACCGAACACTGTACTGTGTGAAATAAGTTAATTTGCTTCTAGGAATCAGTTTAATTTCTACAAAGATGGTTGAATGCAGCAAGTTCAAACTTTCCTTGTTAATGTAATCTAAAAAGGTGGCCAAGTTAGGAGATTCACCTCATTGGTAACGTAGTTTGTTGAGAAAATTAACATCTTCATTGCCAAACATTGCACTGTGTGAAATAAGCTCATTCGTTTCTAGGAATCACTTGCTTTCCTACATAGATGGTTGAGTGCAGCAAGTTCAAACTTTCCTTGTTAATGTAATCTACAAAGATGCACAACTTAGTAGATTGGACTCATTTCTAAAGTAGTTTCTTTAGAAAAGAAACATCTTCAGAACCGAACACTGTACTGTGTGAAATGTTAATTCGCTTCTAGGAATCAGTTTAATTTCTACGAAGATGGTTGAGTGCAGCAAGTTCAAACTTCCCTTGTTAATGTAATCTAAAAAGATGGCCAAGGTAGTAGATTCGCCTCATTTTAAAGTTGTTTTTGGGAAAACAGACATCTTCATTGCCAAACATTGTACTGTGTGAAATAAGCTCATTCGGTTCTAGGAATCAGTTGCTTTCCTACAAAGAAGGTTGAGTGCAGCAAGTTAAAACTTTCCTTGTTAATGTAATCTGAAAAGATGCACAACTTAGTAGATTGGCCTCATTTATAAAGTAGTTTGTTTAGAAACCGAACATCTTCATTACCGAACACTGTAATATGTGAAATGAGCTGGTTCGGTTCTAGAAATCACTTGCTTTCCTACGAAGATTGTTGAGTGCAGCAAGTTCCAACTTCCTAGTTTGTGTAATCTAACAAGATGTACAAGTTAGTGTATTCACGTTGTTTCTAAAGTGGTTTCTTTAGAAAACAAACATCTTCAGTGCTGAACACTGTACTGTGTGAAATAAGTTAATTCGGTTCTAGGAATCAGTTTCTGTTCTACGAGGATGGTTGAGTGCAGCAAGTTCAAACTTTCCTTGTTTATGTAATCTGAAAAGATGGGCAAGTTAGCAGATTAACCTCATTTGTAAATTAGTTTTTTGAGAAAATTAACATCTTTATTGCCGAACATTGTACTGTGTGAAATAAGCTCATTCGGTTCTAAAATCACTTGCTTTCCTACAAAGAAGGTTGAGTGCAGCAACTTCAAACTTTCCTTGTTAATGTAATCTGAAAAGATGCACAACATAGGAGATTGGCCTCATATCTAAAGTAGTTTCTTAAGAAAAGAAACATCTTCAGTACCGAACACTGTACTGTGTGAAATACGTTAATTCGCTTCTAGGAATCAGTTTAATTTCTACGAAGATGGTTGAGTGCAGCAAGTTCAAACTTTCATTGTTAATGTAATCTCAAAAGATGGCCAAGTTAGAAGATTCGTATCATTTGTAAAGTAGTTTGTTGAGAAAATTAACATCTTCATTGCCGAACATTGTACTGTGTGAAATAAGCTCATTCGGTTCTAGGAATCACTTGCTTTCCTACAAAGAATGTTGAGTCCAGCAAGTTCAAACTTTCCTTGTTAACGTAATCTATAAAGATGCACAACTTAGTAGATTGGCCTCATCTCTAAAGTAGTTTGTTTAGAAAAGAAACATCTTCATTACCGAACACTGTACTATGTGAAATAAGCTAGTTCGTTTCTAGGAATCACTTGCTTTCCTACGAAGAAGGTTGAGTGCAGCAAGTTCAAACTTTCCTACTTTGTGTAATCTAACAATATGTACGTTAGTGGATTCGCATCATTTCTAAATTCGTTTCTTTAGAAAGCAAACATCTTCAGTACTGAACACTGTACTGTGTGAAATAAGTTAATTCGGTTCTAGGAATCAGTTTCCTTTCTACAAAGATGGTTGAGTTTAGCAAGTTCAAACTTTCCTTGTTAATGTAATCTAAAAAAATGTCCAAGTTAGTAGAGTCGCCTCATTTCTAAAGTAGTTTCTTTAGAAAACAAACCTTCATTGCCAAACATTGTACTGTGTGAAATAAGCTAATTCAGTTCTAGGAATCAGTATACTTTCTACGAAGATGGTTGAGTTTAGCAACGTCAAACTTTCCTTGTTAATGTAATCTAAAAAGATGTCCAAGGTAGTAGATTTGCCTCATTCATAAGGTAGTTTGTTGAGAAAACAAACATCTTCATTGCCGAACATTGTACTGTGTGAAAAAAGCTAATTTGGATCTAGAACTCAGTTGCTTTCCTACAAAGACGGTTGAGTGCAGCAAGTTCAAACTTTCCTTGTTAATGTAATCTAAAAAGATGCACAAAGTAATAGATTGGACTCATTTCTAAAGTAGTTTCTTTAGAAAAGAAACATCTTCAGTACCGAACACTGTACTGTGTGAAATAAGTTAATTCGCTTCTAGGAATCAGTTTAATTTCTACGAAGATGGTTGTGTTTAGCAAGTTCAAACGTTCCTTGTTAATGTAATCTCAAAACATGGCCAAGTTAGAAGATTCGCCTAATTTGTAAAGTAGTTTGTTGAGAAAACAAATATCTTCATTGCCGAACATTGTACTTTGTGATAAAAGCTAATTCGGTTCTAGATTTCAGTTTCTTTCCTACAAAGACGGTTGAGTGCAGCAAGTTCAAACTTTCTTTGTTAATGTAATCTAAAAAGATGCACGAGTTTGTAGTTTGGCCTCATTTCTAAAGTAGTTTCTTTAGAAAAGAAACATCTTCAGTACCGAACACTGTACAGTGTGAAATAAGTAAATTCGCTTCTAGGAATCAGTTTAATTTCGATGAAGAAGGTTGAGTGCAGCAAGTTCAAACTTTCCTTGTTAATATAATCTAAGAAGATGGCCAAGTTAGAAGATTCGCCTCATTTGTAAAGTACTTTCTTGAGAAAACAAACATCTTCATTGCCGAACATTGTACTGTGTGAAAAAAGCTAATTTAGTTCTAGAATTCAGTTGCTTTCCTACAAAGACGGTTAAGTGCAGCAAGTTCAAACATTCCTTGTTAATGTGATGTAAAAGATGCACAACGTAGTAGATTGGCCTCATTTCTAAAGTAGTTTCTTTATAAAGAAACATCCTCAGTAGCGAACAATGTACTGTGTGAAATAAGTTAAGTCACTTCTAGGAATGACTTGCTTTCCTACGAAGAAGGTTGAGTGCAGCAAGTTCAAACTTTCCTTGTTAATGTAATCTAAAAAGATGTCCAAGTTAGTAGATTTGACTCATATGTAAAGTAGTTTGTTGAGAAAACAAACATCTTCATTGCCGAACATTGTACCTTGTGAAAAAAGGTAATTCGGATCTAGAATTCCGTTGCTTTCCTACAAAGAAGGATGATTGGAGCAAGTTCAAACATCCCTTGTTAATGTAATAAAAAAAATGCACAACTTAGTGGATTCGCCTCATTTCTAAAGTAATTTCGTTAGAAAAGAAACATCTTCAGTACCGAACACTGTACTGTGTGAAATAAGTTAATTCGCTTCTAGGAATCAGTTTAATTTCTACGAAGAAGGTTGAGTGCAGCTTGTTCAAACTTTCCTAGTTTGTGTAATCTCACAAGATATACAAGTTATTGCATTCGCCTCTTCTTAAATTAGTTTCTTTAGAAAAGAAACATCTTCATTACCGAACAAAGTACTATGTGAAATAAGCTAGTTCCGTTCTAGGAATCACTTGCTTTCCTACGAAGAAGGTTGAGTGCAGCAAGTTCAAACTTTCTTAGTTTGTGTAATCTAACAAGATGTACAAGTTAGTGCATTCGCCTCATTTCTAATGTAGTTTCTTTAGAAAAGAAACATCTTCAGTACCTAACACTGTACTGTGTGAAATAAGTTAATTCGGTTCTAAGAATCAGTTTCCTTTCTACGAAGATAGTTGAGTTTAGCAAGTTCAAACTTTCCTTGTTAATGTAATCTAAAAAGATGTCCAAGTTAGTAGATTCGCCTCATTTCTTAAGTAGTTTCTTTGGAAAACAAACTTTCATTGCTAAACTTTGTACTGTGTGAAATGAGCTAATTCGGTCCTAGGAATCAGTTTTCGTTCTACGAAGATGGTTGAGTTTAGCAAGTTCAAACTTTCCTTGTAAATGTGATCTAAAAAGATGTCCAAGTTAGTAGATTTGCCTCATTGGTAAACTGGTTTGTTGAGAAAACAAACATCTTCATTGTCGAACATTGTACTGTGTGAAAAAAGCTAATTTAGGTCTAGAATTCAGTTGCTTTCCTACAAAGAAGGTTGAGTGCAGCCAGTTCAAGCTTTCCTTGTTAATGGAATCTAACAAGATGCACAACGTAGTAGATTGGCCTCATTTCTAAAGTAGTTTCTTTAGAAAAGAAACATCTTCAGTACCGAACACTGTACTGTGTGAAATAAGTTAATTAAGCTCTAGGAATCAGTTTAATTTCTACGAAGAAGGTTGAGTGCAGCAAGTTCAAACTTTCCTAGTTTGTGTAATCTAACAAGATGTACGAGTTAGTGCATTCGCCTCATTTCTAAAGTAGTTTATTTAGAAAAGAAACATCTTCAGTACCGAACACTGTACTGTGTGAAATAAGGTAATTCGGTTCTAGGAATCAGTTTAATTTCTACGAAGATGGTTGAGTACAGCAAGTTCAAAATTTCCTTGTTAAAGTTATCTAAAAAGAAGGCCAAGTTAGTAGATTCGCCTCATTTGTAAAGTAGTTTGTGGAGAAAACAAACATCTTCATTGCCGAACATTGTACTGTGTGAAATAAGCTCATTGGGTTCTAGGAATCAGTTGCTTTCCTATAAAGAAGGTTAAGTGCAGCAAGTTCGAACTTTCCTTGTTAATGTAATCTGAAAAGATGCACAACTTAGTAGATTGGCCTCATTTCTAAAGTAGTTTGTTTAGAAAACAAACATCTTCATTACCGAACACTGTACTATGTGAAATGAGCTAGTTCGGTTCTAGGAATCACTTGCTTTCCTACAAAGAACGTTGAGTGCAGCAAGTTCAAACTTTCCTAGTTTGTGTAATCTAACAAGATGTACAAGTTACTGGTTGGTGTCGTTTCTAAAGTGCTTTCTTTAGAAAACAAACATCTTTAGTACTGAGCACTGTACTGTGTGAAATAAGGTAATTCGGTTCTAGGAATCAGTTTCCTTTATACGAAGATGGTTGAGTGCAGCAAGTTGAAACTTTCCTTGTTAATGTAATCTAAAAAGATGACCAGGTTATCAGATTCACGTCTCTTGTAAGGTAGTATGTTAAGAAAATTAACATCTTTATTGCCAACATTGTACTGTGTGAAATAACCTCAATCGGTTCTAGGAATCACTTGCTTTCCTACAAAGAAGGTTGAGTGCAGCAAGTTCAAACTTTCCTTGTTAATGTAATGTAAAAAGATGCACAACTTAGTAGATTGGCCTCATTTCTAAAGTAGTTTCTTTAGAAAAGAAACATCTTCAGTACCGAACACTGTACTGTGTGAAATGAGTTAATTCGCTTATAGGAATCAGTTTAATTTCTACGAAGATGGTTGAGTGCAGCAAGTCCAAACTTTCCTTGTTAATGTAATCTAAAAAGATGGACAAGTTAGAAGATTCGCCTCATTTGTAACGTACTTTGTTGAGAAAAGAAACATCTTCATTGCCGAACATTGTACTGTGTGAGATAAGCTCATTAGAATCTAGGAATCAGTTGCTTTCCTATAAAGAAGGTTGAGTGCAGCAAGTTCAAACTTTCCTTGTTAATGTAATCTGAAAAGATGCACAACTTACTAGATTGGCCTCATTTCTAAATTGGTTTGTTTAGAACACAAACATCTTTATTACCGAACACTGTACTATGTGAAATGAGCCAGTTCGGTTCTAGGAATCACTTGTTTTCCTACGAAGAAGGTTGAGTGCAGCAAGTTCAAACTTTCCTAGTTTGTGTAATCTGACAAGATATACAAGTTAGTGGTTTCACGTCGTTTCTAAAGTGGATTCTTTAGAAAACAAACATCTTCAGTACTGAGCACTTTACTGTGTGAAATAAGTTAATTCGGTTCTAGGAATCAGTTTCCTTTCTACGAAGATGGTTGAGTGCAGCAAGTTCACACTTTCCTTGTTAATGTAATCTAAAAAGATGGCCAAGTTAGCAGACTCACCTCATTTGTAAGGTAGTTTGTTGAGAAAATTAACATCTTTATTGCCGAACATTGTACTGTGTGAAATAAGCTCATTCGGTTCTAGAAATCACTTGCTTTCCTACAAAGAAGGTTGAGTGCAGCAAGTTCAAACTTTCCTTGTTAATGTAATCTAAAAGGATGCACAACTTAGTATATTGTCCTCATTTCTAAAGTAGTTTGTTTAGAAAACAAACATCTTCATTACCGAACACTGTACTATGTGAAATAAGCTAGTTCCGTGCTACTAATCACTTGCTTTCCTACGAAGAAGGTTGAGTGCAGCAAGTTCAAACTTTCCTTGTTAATGTAATCTAAAAAGATGTCCAAGTTAGTAGATTGGCCTCATTTCTAATGTAGTTTCTTTAGAAAACAAACCTTCATTGCCAAACTTTGTGCTGTGTGAAATGAGCTAATTCGGTTCTAGGAATCAGTTTACGTTCTACGAAGATGGTTGAGTTTAGCAAGTTCAAACTTTCCTTGTTAATGTGAACTAAAAAGATGTCCAAGTTAGTCGATTTGCCTCATTGGTAAAGTAGTTTGTTGAGAAAACAAAGATCTTCATTGCCGAACATTGTACTGTGTGAAAAAAGCTGATTTAGGTCTAGAATTCAGTTGCTTTCCTACAAAGAAGATTGAGTGCAGCCAGTTCAAGCTTTCCTTGTTAATGTAGCCTAAAAAGATGCACAACGTAGTAGATTGGCCTCATTTCTAAATGATTTTCTTTAGAAAAGAAACATCTTCAGTACCGAACAATGTACGAAGAAGGTTGAGGGCAGAATTTCAAACTTTCGTAGTTTGTGTAATCTAACAAGATTTACAAGTTAGTGCATTTGCCTCATTTCAAAAGTAGTTTCTTTAGAAAAGAAACATCTTCAGTACCAAACACTGTACTGTGTGAAATAAGTGAATTCGCTTCTAGGAATCAGTTTAATTTCTGCGAAGATGGTTGAGTGCAGCAAGTTCAAACTTTCCTAGATTGTGTAATCTAACAAGATGTACAAGTTAGTGGTTCGCATCTTTTCTAAAGTGGTTTCTTTAGAAAACAAACATCTTCAGTACTGAGCACTGTACTGTGTGAAATAAGTTAACTCGGTTCTAGGAATCAGTTTCCTTTCTACGAAGATGGTTGAGTGCAGCAAGTTCAAACTTTCCTTGTTAATGTAATCTAAAAAGATTGCCAAGTTAGCAGATTCACCTCATTTGTAAGGTAGTTTGTTGAGAAAATTAACATCTTTATTGCCCAAAATTGTACTGTGTGAAATAAGCTCCATCGGTTCTAGGAATCACTTGCTTTCCTAAAAAGAAGGTTGAGTGCAGCAAGTTCAAACTTTCCGTGTTAATGGAATCTAAAAGGATGCACAACTTAGTAGATTGGCCTCATTTCTAAAGTAGTTTCTTTAGAAAAGAAACATCTTCAGTACCGAACACTGTACTGTGTGAAATGAATTAATTCGCTTCTAGGAATCGGTTTACTTTCTACGAAGATGGTTGAGTGCAGCAAGTTCAAACTTTCCCTGTTAATGCAATGTAAAAATATGGCCAAGTTAGTAGATTCGCCTCATTTGTAAAGTAGTTTGTTGAGAAAATAAACATCTTCATTGCCAAACATTGTACGGTGTGAAATAAGCTCATTCGGTTCTAGCAATGAGTTCCTTTCCTACAAAGAAGGTTGAGTGCAGCAAGTTCAAGCTTTACTTGTTAATGTAATATGAAAAGATGCACAACTTAGTCGATTGGCCTCATTTCTAAAGTAGTTTGTTTAGAAAACAAACATCTTCATTACCGAAGACTATACTATGTGAAATGAGCTAGTTCGGTTCTAGGAATCACTTGCTTTCCTACGAAGAAGGTTGAGTACAGCAAGTTCAAACTTTCCAGTTTGTGTAATCTAACAAGATATACAAGTTAGTGGGTTCGCGTCATTTCTAAGGTGGTTTCTTTGGAAAACAAACATCTTCAGTTCTGAACACTGTACTGTGTAAAATAAGTTAATTCGGTTCTAGGAAACAGTTTCCTTTCCACGAAGATGGTTGAGTGCAGCAAGTTCAAACTTTCCTTGTTAATGTAATCTAAAAAGATGGCCAAGTTAGCAGATTCACCTCATTTGTAAAGCAGATTGTTGAGAAAATTAACATATTTATTGCCAAACATTGTACTGTGTGAAATAAGCTCATTCGGTTCTAGGAAACACTTGCTTTCCTAAAAAGAAGGTTGAGTGCAGCAAATTCAAACTTTCCTTGTTAATGTAATCTAAAAAGATGCACAACTTAGTAGATTGGCCTCATTTCTAATGTAGTTTCATTAGAAAAGAAACATCTTCAGTACCGAACACTGTACTTTGTGAAATAAGTTAATTCGCTTCTAGGAATCAGTTTAATTTCTACGAAGATGGTTGAATTTAGCAAGTTCAAATTTTCCTTGTTAATGTAATCTAAAAAGATGTCCAAGGTAGTAGATTTGCCTCATTGGTAAAGTAGTTCGTTGAGAAAACAAACATCTTCATCGCCGAACATTGTACTGTGTGAAAAAAGCTCATTCGGTTCTAGACTTCAGTTGCGTTCCTACAAAGACGGTTGAGTGCAGCAACTTCAAACTTTCCTTGTTAATGTAATCTAAAAAGATGCACAACTTAGTAGATTGGCCTCATTTCTAAAGTAGTTTGTTTATAAAAGAAACAACTTCAGTACCGAACACTGTACTGTGTGAAATAAGTTAATTCGGTTCTAGGAATCAGTTTCCTTTCTAGGAAGATGGTGGAGTTTAGCAAGTTCAAACTTTCCTTGTTAATGTAATCTCAATGGATGGCTAAGTTAGAAAATTCGCCTCATTTGTAAAGTAGTTTGTTGAGAAAACAAACATCTTCATTGCCGAACATTGTACTGTGTGAAACAAGCTCATTCGGTTCTAGAATACAGTTGCTTTCCTAAAAAGACGGTTGAGTGCAGGAAGTTCAAACGTTCCTTGTTAATGTAATCTAAAAAGATGTACAAGTTAGTGGATGCGCCTCAGTTCTAAAGTAGCATCTTTAGAAAAGAAACATCTTCAGTATCGAACACTGTACTGTGTGAAAAAAGTTAATTCGCTTCTAGGAATCATTTTAATTTCTACGAGTACGGTTGAGTGCAGCAAGTTCAAACTTTCCTTGTTAATGTAATCTAAATAGATGGCCAAGTTAGTAGATTCGCCTCATTTTTAAAGTAGTTTGTTGAGAAAACAAACATCTTCATTGCCAAACATTGTACTGTGGGAAATAAGCTCATTCAGTTCTAGGAATCAGTTGCTTTCCTACAAAGAAGGTTGAGTACAGCAAGTTCAAACTTTCCTGTTAATGTAATCTAAAAAGATGCACAACTTAGTAGATTGGCCTCATTTGTAAAGTAGTTTGTTTAGAAAACAAACATCTTCATTACCGCACACTGTACTATGTGAAATGAGCTAGTTCAGTTCTACGAATCACTTGCTTTCCTACGAAGAAGGTTGAGTGCAGCAAGTTCAAACTTTCTTAGTTTTTGTAATCTAACAAGATGTACAAGTTAGTGGAATCACGTCATTTCTAAAGTGGTTCCTTTAGAAAACAAACATCTTCAGTACTGAACACTGTACTGTTTGAAATAAGTTAATTCGGTTCAAGGAATCAGTTTCCTTTCCACGAAGATGGTTGAGTGCAGCAAGTTCAAACTTTCCTTGTTAATGTAATCTAAAAAGATGGCCAAGATAGCAGACTTACCTCATTTGTAAAGTAGTTTGTTGAGAACATTAACGTCTTCATTGCCGATCATTGTACTGTGTGAAATAAAATCATTCTGTTCTCAGAATCACATGCTTTCCTACAAAGAAGGTTGAGTGCAGCAAGTTCAAACTTTCCTTGTTAATGTAATCTAAAAAGATGCACAACTTAGTAGATTGGCCTCATTTCTAAAGTAGTTTCTTTAGAATAGAAACATCTTCAGTACCGAACACTGTACTGTGTGTAATGTTAATTCACTTCTAGGAATCAGTTTAATTTCTACGAAGATGGTTGAGTGCAGCAAGTTAAAACTTTTCTTGTTAATGTAATCTAAAAAGATGGCCAAGTTAGGAGATTCGCCTCATTTGTAAAGTACTTTGTTGAGAAAACAAACATCTTCATTGCCGAACATTGTACTGTGTGAAATAAGCTCATTCGGTTCTATGAATCAGTTGCTTTCCTACAAAGAATGTTGAGTGCAGCAAGTTCAATCTTTCCTTGTTAATGTAATCTAAAAAGATGCACAACTTAGTAGATTGGCCTCATTTCTAATGTAGTTTGTTTAGAAAACAAACGTCTTCATTACCGAACACTGTACTATGTGAAATGAGCTAGTTCGGTTCTAGTTATCACTTGCTTTCCTATGAAGAAGGTTGAGTGCAGCAAGTTCAAACTTTCCTAGTTTGTGTAATCTAACAAGATGTACAAGTTAGTGGATTCACGTCATTTCTAAAGTAGTTTCTTTAGAAAACAAACATCTTCAGTACCGACCACTGTACTGCGTGAAATAAGATAATTCGGTTCGAGGAATCAGTTTCCTTTCTACGAATATGGTTGAGTTTAGCAAGTTCAAACTTTCCTTGTTAATGTAATCTAAAAAAGATGTCCAAGTTAGTAGATTCACCTCATTTCTAAAGTAGTGTCTTTACAAAAGAAACCTTCATTGCCAAACATTGTACTGTGTGAAATGACCTAATTCAGTTCTAGGAATCAGTTTATTTTCTACGAAGACGGTTGAGTTTAGCAAGTTCAAACTTTCAGTGTTAATATAATCTAAAAAGATGTCCAAGTTAGTAGATTTGCCTCATTTGTAAAGTAGTTTGTTGAGAAAACAAACATATTCATTGACGAACATTGTACTGTGTGAAAAAAGCTACTTCGGATATAGAATTCAGTTGCTTTCCTACAAGGACGATTGAGTGCAGCAAATTCAAATATTCCTTCTTAATGTAATCTAAAAAGATACACAACTTAATGGATTCACCTCATTTCTAAAGTAATTTCTTTACAAAAGAACCATCTTCAGTACCGAACACTGTACTGTATGGAATGAGTTAATTTGTATCTAGGAATCAGTTTAATTTCTACGAAGATGGTTCAGTGCAGCAAGTTCAAACGTTCCTTGTTAATGCAATCTAAAAAGATAGCAAGGTTAGTAGATTCATCTCCTTTGTAAAGTAGTTTGTTGAGAAAACAAACATCTTCATTGCCGAACATTGTACTGTGTGAAAAAAGCTAATTCGTATCTAGAATACAGTTCCTTTCCTACAAAGACGGTTGAGTGCAGGAAGTTCAAACATTCCTTGTTAATGTATTCTAAAAAGATGCACAACTTAGTGGATTCTCCTCATTTCTAAAGTAATTTCTTTAGAAAAGAAACATCTTCAGTACCGAACACTGTATGGTGTGAAATAAGTTAATTCGGTTCTAGGAATCAGTAAAATTTCTACGAAGATGGTTGAGGGCAGCAAGTTCAAACTTTCCTTGTTGATGTAATCTAAAAGATGTCCAAGTTAGTCGATTACGCCTGATTTCTAAAGTAGTTTCTTTAGAAAACAAACCTTCATTGCCAAACATTGTACTGTGTGAAATAAGCTTATTCGGTTCTAGGAATCAGTTTATTTTCTAAGAAGATGGTTGAGTTTAGCAAGTTCAAACTTTCCTTGTTAATGTAATCTAAAAAGATATCCAAGTTAGTAGATTTGCCTCATTTTTAAAGTAGTTTGTTGAGAAAAAAAACATCTTCATTGCGGAACATTGTACTGTGTGTAAAAACCTAATTCGGTTCTAGAATTCAGTTGCTTTCCTACAAAGACGGTTGAGTGCAGAAAGTTCAAAATTTCCTTGTTAATGTAATCTAAAAAGATGCACCACTAGTAGATTGGCCTCATTTCTAAAGTAGTTTCTTCAGTAAAGAAACATCTTCAGTACCGAGCACTGTACTGTGTGAAATAAGTTAATTAGCTTCTAGGATTCAGTTTAATTTCGACGAACAAGGTTGAGTGCAGCAAGTTCAAAGTTTCGTAGTTTCTGTAATCTAACAAAATGTGCAAGTTAGTGGATTCGCCTCATTTCTAACGTAGTTCCTTTAGAAAAGAAACATCTTCAGTACCAAACACTGTACTCTGTGAAATAAGTGAATTTGCTTCTAGGAATCAGTTTAATTTCTACGAAGATGTTTGAGTTTAGAAAGAAAGATGGCCAAGATAGCAGACTCACCTCATTTGTAAAGTAGTTTGTTGAGTACATTAACGTCTTCATTGCTGATCATTGTACTGTGTGAAATAAACTCGTTCTGTTCTCGGAATCACATGCTTTCCTACAAGAAGGTTGAGTGCAGCAAGTTCAAACTTTCCTTGTTAATGTAATCTAAAAAGATGCACAACTTAGTTGATTGGCCTCATTTCTAAAGTAGTTTCTTTAGAAAAGAAACATGTTCAGTACCGAACACTGTACTGTGTTTAATGTTAATTCGCTTCTAGGAATCAGTTTAATTTCTACGAAGATGGTTGAGTGCAGCAAGTTAAAACTTTTCTTGTTAATGTAATCTGAAAAGATGGCCAAGTTAGGAGATGCGCCTCATTTGTAAAGTACTTTGTTGAGAAAACAAACATCTTCATTGCCGAACATTGTACTGTGTGAAATAAGCTCATTCGGTTCTATGAATCATTTGCTTTCCTACAAAGAAGTTTGAGTGCAGCAAGTTCAAACTTTCCTTGTTAATGTAATCTAAAAAGATGCACAACTTAGTAGATTGGCCTCATTTCTAATGTAGTTTGTTTAGAAAACAAACATCTTCATTACCGAACACTGTACTATGTGAAATGAGCTAGATCGGTTCTAGGAATCACTTGCATTCCTCCGAAGAAGGTTGAGTGCAGCAAGTTCAAACTTTCCTAGTTTGTGTAATCTAACAAGATGTCCAAGTTAGTGGATTCGCGTCATTTCTAAAGTAGTTTTTTTAGAAACCAAACATCTTCAGTACCGACCACTGTACTGCATGAAAAAGGAAAATTCGATTCTAGGAATCAGTTACCTTTCTACGAATATGGTTGAGTTTAGCAAGTTCAAACTTTCCTTGTTAATGTAATCTAAAAAGATGTCCTAGTTAGTAGATTCGCCTCATTTCTAAAGTAGTGTCTTTAGAAAAGAAAACTTCATTGCCAAACATTGTACTGTGTGAAATGACCTAATTCAGTTCTAGGATTCAGTTTATTTTCTACGAAGACGGTTGAGTTTAGCAAGTTCAAACTTTCCGTGTTAATATAATCTAAAAACATGTCCAAGTTAGTAAATTTGCCTCATTTGTAAAGTAGTTTGTTGAGAAAACAACCATATTCATTGACGAACATTGTACTGTGTGAAAAAGCTAATTCGGATATAGAAATCAGTTGCTTTCCTACAAAGACGATTGAGTGCAGCAAATTCAAATATTCCTTCTTAATGTAATCTAAAAAGATACACAACTTAATGGATTCGCCTCATTTCTAAAGTAATTTCTTTAGAAAAGAACCATCTTCAGTACCAACACTGTACTGTGTGGAATGAGCTAATTCCATTCTAGGAATCAGTTTAATTTCTACAAAGATGGTTCAGTGCAGCAAGTTCAAACTTTCCTTGTTAATGCAATCTAAAAAGATAGCCAAGTTAGTAGATTCATCTCCGTTGTAAAGTAGTTTGTTGAGAAAAACAAACATCTTCATTGTACTGAACATTGTACTGTGTGTAATAAGCTAATTCGGTTCTAGAAATCAGTTTGCTTTCCTACAAAGAAGGTTGAGTGCAGAAAGTTCAAAATTTCCTTGTTAATGTAATCTAAAAAGATGCACAACTAGTAGATTGGCCTCCTTTCTAAAGTAGTTTCTTCAGTAAAGAAACATCTTCAGTACCAAACACTGTACTGTGTGAAATCAGTTAATTAAGCTTCTAGGAATAAGTTTAATTTCCTACAAACAAGATTGAGTGCAGCAAGTTCAAACTTTTCTAGTTTGTGTAATCTAACAAAATGTCCAAGTTAGTGGATTCGCCTCATTTCTAAAGTAGTTTCTTTAGAAAAGAAACATCTTCAGTACCAAACACTGTACTGTGTGAAATAAGTGAATTCGCTTCTAGGAATCAGTTTAATTTCTACAAAGATGTTTGAGTTTAGAAAGTTCAAACTTTCCTTGTTAATGTAATCTAAAAAAGATGTCCAAGTTAGTAGATTTGCCTCATTGGTAAAGTAGTTTGTTGAGAAAACAAACATCTTCATTCCGAACATTGTATTGTGTGCACAAAAGCTCATTCGGTTCTAGAATCAGTTGCTTTCCTACAAAGAAGGTTGAGTGCAGCAAGTTCAAACTTTCCTTGTTAATGTAATCTAAAAAAATGCACAATTAGTAGATTGGCCTCATTTCAAAAGTAGTTTCTTTAGAAAAGAAACATCTTCAGTACCAAACATTGTACTGTGTGAAATAAGTTAATTAAACTCTAGGAATCAGTTTAATTTCTACAAAGAAGGTTGAGTGCAGCAAGTTCAAACTTTCCTAGTTTGTGTAATCTAAAAAGATGTACAAGTTAGTGGATTCGCCTCATTTCTAAAGTAGTTTCTTGAGAAAACAAACATCTTCATTGCGAACATTGTACTGTGTGAAATAAGCTAATTTGGTTCTAGGAATCAGTTTAAATTCTACAAAGACGGTTGAGTGCAGCAAGTTCAAACTTTCCTTGTTAATGTAATCTAAAAAGATGGCCAAGTTAGTAGATTCTCCTCATTTTTAAAGTAGTTTGTTGAGAAAACAAACATCTTCATTGCCAAACATTGTACTGTGTGAAATAAGCTAATTAGGTTCTAGGAATCAGTTGCTTTCCTACAAAAAGGTTGAGTGCAGCAAGTTCAAACTTTCCTTGTTAATGTAATCTAACAAGATGCACAACTTAGTACATTCGCCTCATTTCTAAAGTAGTTTCTTTGGAAAACAAACATCTTCAGTTCTGAACACTGTACTGTGTAAAATAAGTTAATTCGGTTCTAGGAAACAGTTTCTTTCCACGAAGATGGTTGAGTGCAGCAAGTTCAAACTTTCCTTGTTAATGTAATCTAACAAGATGTACAAGTTAGTAGATTAGAGTCATTTGTAAAGTGGTTTGTTGAGAAAACAAACATCTTTATTGCTAAACATTGTACTGTGTGAAATAAGCTCATTCGGTTCTAGGAAACACTTTCCTTTCCTAAAAAGATGGTTGAGTGCAGCAAGTTCAAACTTTCCTTGTTAATGTAATCTAAAAAGATGCACAACTTAGTAGATTGGCCTCATTTCTAAAGTAGTTTCATTAGAAAAGAAACATCTTCATTGCGAACACTGTACTTTGTGAAATAAGTTAATTCGGTTCTAGGAATCAGTTTAATTTCTACAAAGATGGTTGAATTTAGCAAGTTCAAATTTTCCTTGTTAATGTAATCTAAAAAGATGTCCAAGGTAGTAGATTTGCCTCATTTCTAAAAAGTAGTTTCGTTGAGAAAACAAACATCTTCATTACAGAACATTGTACTGTGTGAAAAAAAAGCTCATTCGGTTCTAGACTTCAGTTAATTTCTACAAAGATAGTTGAGTGCAGCAACTTCAAACTTTCCTTGTTAATGTAATCTAAAAAGATGCACAACTTAGTAGATTGGCCTCATTTCTAAAGTAGTTTCTTTATAAAAGAAACAACTTCATTGCCGAACACTGTACTGTGTGAAATAAGCTAATTCGGTTCTAGGAATCAGTTGCTTTTCTAGGAAGATGGTGGAGTTTAGCAAGTTCAAACTTTCCTTGTTAATGTAATCTCAATGGATGGCTAAGTTAGAAGATTCGCCTCATTTGTAAAGTAGTTTGTTGAGAAAACAAACATCTTCATTGCCGAACATTGTACTGTGTGAAACAAGCTCATTCGGTTCTAGAATACAGTTGCTTTCCTAAAAGATGGTTGAGTGCAGGAAGTTCAAACTTTCCTTGTTAATGTAATCTAAAAAGATGTACAAGTTAGTGGATGCGCCTCATTTCTAAAGTAGCATCTTTAGAAAAGAAACATCTTCAGTATCTGAACACTGTACTGTGTGAAAAAGTTAATTCGCTTCTAGGAATCAGTTTAATTTCTACGAAGAAGGTTGAGTGCAGCAAGTTCAAACTTTCCTTGTTAATGTAATCTAAATAGATGGCCAAGTTAGTAGATTCGCCTCATTTTTAAAGTAGTTTGTTGAGAAAACAAACATCTTCATTGCCAAACATTGTACTGTGGGAAATAAGCTCATTCAGTTCTAGGAATCAGTTGCTTTCCTACAAAGAAGGTTGAGTACAGCAAATTCAAACTTTCCTGTTAATGTAATCTAAAAAGATGCACAACTTAGTAGATTGGCCTCATTTGTAAAGTAGTTTGTTTAGAAAACAAACATCTTCATTACCACACACTGTACTATGTGAAATGAGCTAGTTCAGTTCTAGGAATCACTTGCTTTCCTACTAAGAAGGTTGAGTGCAGCAAGTTCAAACTTTCTTAGTTTTTGTAATCTAACAAGATGTACAAGTTAGTGGAATCACGTCATTTCTAAAGTGGTTCCTTTTAGAAAACAAACATCTTCAGTACTGAACACTGTACTGTTTGAAATAAGTTAATTCGGTTCAAGGAATCAGTTTCCTTTCCACGAAGATGGTTGAGTGCAGCAAGTTCAAACTTTCCTTGTTAATGTAATCTAAAAAGATGGCCAAGATAGCAGACTTACCTCATTTGTAAAGTAGTTTGTTGAGAACATTAACGCCTTCATTGCCGATCATTGTACTGTGTGAAATAAAATCATTCTGTTCTCAGAATCACATGCTTTCCTACAAAGAAGGTTGAGTGCAGCAAGTTCAAACTTTCCTTGTTAATGTAATCTAAAAAGATGCACAACTTAGTAGATTGGCCTCATTTCTAAAGTAGTTTCTTTAGAAAAGAAACATCTTCAGTACCGAACACTGTACTGTGTGTAATGTTAATTCACTTCTAGGAATCAGTTTAATTTCTACAAAGATGGTTGAGTGCAGCAAGTTAAAACTTTTCTTGTTAATGTAATCTAAAAAGATGGCCAAGTTAGTAGATTCGCCTCATTTGTAAAGTACTTTGTTGAGAAAACAAACATCTTCATTGCCAAACATTGTACTGTGTGAAATAAGCTCATTCGGTTCTATGAATCAGTTGCTTTCCTACAAAGAATGTTGAGTGCAGCAAGTTCAATCTTTCCTTGTTAATGTAATCTAAAAAGATGCACAACTTAGTAGATTGGCCTCATTTCTAATGTAGTTTGTTTAGAAAACAAACGTCTTCATTACCGAACACTGTACTATGTGAAATGAGCTAGTTCGGTTCTAGTTATCACTTGCTTTCCTATGAAGAAGGTTGAGTGCAGCAAGTTCAAACTTTCCTAGTTTGTGTAATCTAACAAGATGTACAAGTTAGTGGATTCACGTCATTTCTAAAGTAGTTTCTTTAGAAAACAAACATCTTCAGTACCGACCACTGTACTGCGTGAAATAAGATAATTCGGTTCGAGGAATCAGTTTCCTTTCTACGAATATGGTTGAGTTTAGCAAGTTCAAACTTTCCTTGTTAATGTAATCTAAAAAGATGTCCAAGTTAGTAGATTCACCTCATTTCTAAAGTAGTGTCTTTACAAAAGAAACCTTCATTGCCAAACATTGTACTGTGTGAAATGACCTAATTCAGTTCTAGGAATCAGTTTATTTTCTACGAAGACGGTTGAGTTTAGCAAGTTCAAACTTTCAGTGTTAATATAATCTAAAAAGATGTCCAAGTTAGTAGATTTGCCTCATTTTGTAAAGTAGTTTGTTGAGAAAACAAACATATTCATTGACGAACATTGTACTGTGTGAAAAAGCTACTTCGATATAGAATTCAGTTGCTTTCCTACAAGGACGATTGAGTGCAGCAAATTCAAATATTCCTTCTTAATGTAATCTAAAAAGATACACAACTTAATGGATTCACCTCATTTCTAAAGTAATTTCTTTACAAAAAACCATCTTCATTGTACCGAACACTGTACTGTATGGAATGAGTTAATTTGTATCTAGGAATCAGTTTAATTTCTACAAAGATGGTTCAGTGCAGCAAGTTCAAACGTTCCTTGTTAATGCAATCTAAAAAGATAGCAAGGTTAGTAGATTCATCTCCTTTGTAAAGTAGTTTGTTGAGAAAACAAACATCTTCATTGCCGAACATTGTACTGTGTGAAAAAAGCTAATTCGTATCTAGAATACAGTTCCTTTCCTACAAAGACGGTTGAGTGCAGGAAGTTCAAACATTCCTTGTTAATGTATTCTAAAAAGATGCACAACTTAGTGGATTCTCCTCATTTCTAAAGTAATTTCTTTAGAAAAGAAACATCTTCAGTACCGAACACTGTATGGTGTGAAATAAGTTAATTCGGTTCTAGGAATCAGTAAAATTTCTACGAAGATGGTTGAGGGCAGCAAGTTCAAACTTTCCTTGTTGATGTAATCTAAAAAGATGTCCAAGTTAGTCGATTCGCCTGATTTCTAAAGTAGTTTCTTTAGAAAACAAACCTTCATTGCCAAACATTGTACTGTGTGAAATAAGCTTATTCGGTTCTAGGAATCAGTTTATTTTCTAAGAAGATGGTTGAGTTTAGCAAGTTCAAACTTTCCTTGTTAATGTAATCTAAAAAGATATCCAAGTTAGTAGATTTGCCTCATTTTTAAAGTAGTTTGTTGAGAAAAAAAAATCTTCATTGCGGAACATTGTACTGTGTGTAAAAACCTAATTCGGTTCTAGAATTCAGTTGCTTTCCTACAAAGACGGTTGAGTGCAGAAAGTTCAAAATTTCCTTGTTAATGTAATCTAAAAAGATGCACCACTAGTAGATTGGCCTCATTTCTAAAGTAGTTTCTTCAGTAAAGAAACATCTTCAGTACCGAGCACTGTACTGTGTGAAATAAGTTAATTAGCTTCTAGGATTCAGTTTAATTTCGACGAACAAGGTTGAGTGCAGCAAGTTCAAAGTTTCGTAGTTTCTGTAATCTAACAAAATGTGCAAGTTAGTGGATTCGCCTCATTTCTAACGTAGTTCCTTTAGAAAAGAAACATCTTCAGTACCAAACACTGTACTCTGTGAAATAAGTGAATTTGCTTCTAGGAATCAGTTTAATTTCTACAAGTTCAAGATGTTTGAGTTTAGAAAGAAAGATGGCCAAGATAGCAGACTCACCTCATTTGTAAAGTAGTTTGTTGAGTACATTAACGTCTTCATTGCTGATCATTGTACTGTGTGAAATAAACTCGTTTCTGTTCTCGGAATCACATGCTTTCCTACAAGAAGGTTGAGTGCAGCAAGTTCAAACTTTCCTTGTTAATGTAATCTAAAAAGATGCACAACTTAGTTGATTGGCCTCATTTCTAAAGTAGTTTCTTTAGAAAAAACATGTTCAGTACCGAACACTGTACTGTGTTTAATGTTAATTAGGTTCTAGGAATCAGTTTAATTTCTACAAAGATGGTTGAGTGCAGCAAGTTAAAACTTTTCTTGTTAATGTAATCTGAAAAGATGGCCAAAGTTAGGAGATGCGCCTCATTTGTAAAGTACTTTGTTGAGAAAACAAACATCTTCATTGCCGAACATTGTACTGTGTGAAATAAGCTCATTCGGTTCTATGAATCATTTGCTTTCCTACAAAGAAGTTTGAGTGCAGCAAGTTCAAACTTTCCTTGTTAATGTAATCTAAAAAGATGCACAACTTAGTAGATTGGCCTCATTTCTAATGTAGTTTGTTTAGAAAACAAACATCTTCATTACCGAACACTGTACTATGTGAAATGAGCTAGATCGGTTCTAGGAATCACTTGCATTCCTCCGAAGAAGGTTGAGTGCAGCAAGTTCAAACTTTCCTAGTTTGTGTAATCTAACAAGATGTCCAAGTTAGTGGATTCGCCTCATTTCTAAAGTAGTTTTTTTAGAAAACCAAACATCTTCAGTACCGACCACTGTACTGCATGAAAAAAGAAAATTCGATTCTAGGAATCAGTTACCTTTCTACGAATATGGTTGAGTTTAGCAAGTTCAAACTTTCCTTGTTAATGTAATCTAAAAAGATGTCCTAGTTAGTAGATTCGCCTCATTTCTAAAGTAGTGTCTTTAGAAAAGAAAACTTCATTGCCAAACATTGTACTGTGTGAAATGACCTAATTCAGTTCTAGGATTCAGTTTATTTTCTACGAAGACGGTTGAGTTTAGCAAGTTCAAACTTTCCGTGTTAATATAATCTAAAAACATGTCCAAGTTAGTAAATTTGCCTCATTTGTAAAGTAGTTTGTTGAGAAAACAACCATATTCATTGACGAACATTGTACTGTGTGAAAAAAGCTAATTCGGATATAGAATTCAGTTGCTTTCCTACAAAGACGATTGAGTGCAGCAAATTCAAATATTCCTTCTTAATGTAATCTAAAAAGATACACAACTTAATGGATTCGCCTCATTTCTAAAGTAATTTCTTTAGAAAAGAACCATCTTCAGTACCGAACACTGTACTGTGTGGAATGAGTTAATTCGTACCTAGGAATCAGTTTAATTTCTACGAAGATGGTTCAGTGCAGCAACTTCAAACTTTCCTTGTTAATGCAATCTAAAAAGATAGCCAGGTAAGTAGATTCATCTCCGTTGTAAAGTAGTTTGTTGAGAAAACAAACATCTTCATTGCGGAACATTGTACTGTGTGTAAAAAGCTAATTCGGTTCTAGAATTCAGTTGCTTTCCTACAAAGACGGTTGAGTGCAGAAAGTTCAAAATTTCCTTGTTAATGTAATCTAAAAAGATGCACCACTAGTAGATTGGCCTCCTTTCTAAAGTAGTTTCTTCAGTAAAGAAACATCTTCAGTACCGAACACTGTACTGTGTGAAATCAGTTAATTCGCTTCTAGGAATAAGTTTAATTTCGACGAACAAGATTGAGTGCAGCAAGTTCAAAGTTTCCTAGTTTGTGTAATCTAACAAAATGTCCAAGTTAGTGGATACGCCTCATTTCTAAAGTAGTTCCTTTAGAAAAGAAACATCTTCAGTACCAAACACTGTACTGTGTGAAATAAGTGAATTCGCTTCTAGGAATCAGTTTAATTTCTACGAAGATGTTTGAGTTTAGAAAGTTCAAACTTTCCTTGTTAATGTAATCTAAAAAGATGTCCAAGTTAGTAGATTTGCCTCATTGGTAAAGTAGTTTGTTGAGAAAACAAACATCTTCATTCCCGAACATTGTATTGTGTGCACAAAGCTCATTCGGTTCTAGAATTCAGTTGCTTTCCTACAAAGAAGGTTGAGTGCAGCAAGTTCAAACTTTCCTTGTTAATGTAATCTAAAAAAATGCACAATTGAGTAGATTGGCCTCATTTCAAAAGTAGTTTCTTTAGAAAAGAAACATCTTCAGTACCGAACGCTGTACTGTGTGAAATAAGTTAATTCGCTTCTAGGAATCAGTTTAATGTCTACGAGGAAGGTTGAGTGTAGCAAGTTCAAACTTTCCTAGTTTGTGTAATCGAACAAGATGTACAAGTTAGTGGATTCGCCTCATTTCTAAAGTAGTTTCTTTAGAAAAGAAACATCTTCGGTACCGAACACTGTACTGTGTGTAATAAATTAATTCGCTTCTTGGAATCAGTTTAAATTCTACGAAGACGGTTGAGTGCAGAAAGTTCAAACTTTCCTTGTTAATGTAATCTAAAATGATGGCCAAGTTAGTAGATTCTCCTAATTTTTAAAGTACTTTGTTGAGAAAACAAACATCTTCATTGCCAAACATTGTACTGTGTGAAATAAGCTCATTAGGTTCTAGGAATCAGTTGCTTTCCTACAAAAAAGGTTCACTGCAGCCAGTTCAAACTTTCCTTGTTAATGTAATCTAAAAAGATGCACAACTTAGTACATTGGCCTCATATCTAAAGTAGTTTGTTTAGAAAACAAACATCTTCTCTACCGAACCCTGTACTATGTGAAATGAGCTAGTTCGGTTCCAGGAATCACTACCTTTCCTACGAAGAAGGTTGAGTGCAGCAAGTCAAACTTTCCTAGTTTGTGTAATCTAACAAGATGTACAAGTTAGTGGATTAGAGTCCTTTATAAAGTGGTTCCTTTAGAAAACAAATATCTTCAGTACTAAACATTGTATAGTGTGAAATAAGTTAATTCGGTTCTAGGAATCAGTTTCCTTTCCACGATGATGGTTGAGTGCAGCAAGTTCAAACTTTCCTTGTTAATGTAATCTAAAAAGATGGTCAAGTTAGCAGATTCACCTCATTAGTAAAGTAGTTTATTGAGAAAATTAACATCTTCATTGCCGAACATTGTACTGTGTGAAATAAGCTCATTCGGTTCTAGGAATCACTTGCTTTCCTACAAAGAAGGTTGAGTGCAGCAAGTTCAAACTTTCCTAGTTAATGTAATCTAAAAAGATGCACAACTTAGTAGATTGGCCTCATTTCTAAAGAAGTTTTACCAAAGAAACATCTTCAGTACAGAACACTGTACTGTGTGAAATGTTAATTCGCTTCTGGGTATCAGCTTAATTTCTAAGAAGATAGTTGAGTGCAGCAAGTTCAAACTTTCCTTGTTAATGTAATCAAAAAGATGGCCAAGTTAGGAGATTCACCTCATTTGTAAAGTAGTTTCTTGAGAAAATAAACATATTCATTGCCGAACATTGTACTGTGTGAAATAAGCTCATTCGGTTCTAGGAATCAGTTGCTTTCCTACACAGAAGGTTGAGTGCAGCAAGTTCAAACTTTCATTGTTAATGTAATCTAAAAAGATGGACAACTTATTAGATTGGCCTCATTTCTAATGTAGTTTCTTTAGAAAAGAAACATCTTCAGTACCGAACAATGTACTGTGTGAAATGTTAATTCGCTTGTAGGAATTAGTTTAATTTCTCCGAAGATGGTTGAGTGCAGCAAGTTCAAACTTTCCCTGTTAATGTAATCTAAAAAGATGGCGAAGTTAGGATATTCACCTCATTTGTAAAGTACTGTGTTGAGAAAACAAATATCTTCATTTCTGAACTTTGTACTGTGTGAAATAAGCTCATTCGGTTCTGGGAATCATTTGCTTTCCTTCCAAGGTTGAGTCCAGCAAGTTCAAACTTTCCTTGTTAATGTAATCTAAATAGATGCAAAAGTTAGTAGATTGGCCTCATTTCTAAAGTGGTTTCTTTAGAAAATAAACATGTTCAGTACCGAACACTGTACTGTGTGAAAAAAGTTATTTCCTTCTAGGAATCAGTTCAATTTCTACGAAAACGGTTCAGTGCAGCAAGTTCAAACTTTTCTTGTTAATGTAATCTAAAAAGATGCACAACTTAGTAGATTGGCCTCATTTCTAAAGTAGTTTGTTTAGAAAACAAACATCTTCATTACGGAACACTGTACTATGCGAAATGAGCTAGTTTGGTTCTAGGAATCACTTGCTTTCCTACTAAGAAGGTTGAGTGCAGCAAGTTCAAATTTTCCTAGTTTGTGTAATCTAACAAAATGTACAAGTTATTGGATTCGCATCATTTCTAAAGTGGTTCTTTTAGAAAACAAACATCTTCAGTACTGAACACTGCACTGTTTGAAATAAGTTAATTTGGTTCTAGGAATCAGTTTCCTTTCCACGAAGATGGTTGAGTGCAGCAAGTTCAAACTTTTCTTCTTAATATAATCTAAAAAGATGGCCAAGTTAGCAGATTCACCTCATTTGTAAAGTAGTTTGTTCAGAAAATTAACATGTTCATTGACGAACATTGTACTGTGTGAAATAAGCTCATTGGGTTCTAGGAATCAGTTGCTTTCCTACAAAGAAGGTTGAGTGCAGCAAGTTCAAACTTTCCTTGTTAATGTAATCTAAAAAGATGCACAACTTAGTAGATTGGCCTCATTTCTAAAGTACTTTCTTTTGAAAAGAAACATCTTCAGTACCGAACACTGTACTCTGTGAAATAAATTAATTCGCTTCTAGGAATCAGTTTAATTTCTACGAACACAGTTGAGTGCAGCAAGTTCAAGCTTTCCTTGTTAATGTAATCTAAAAAGATGGCCAAGTTAGTAGATTAGCCTCATTTGTAAAGTAGTTTGTTGAGAAAATAAACATCTTCATTGCCAAACATTGTACTGTGTGAAATAAGCTCATTCGGTTCTATGAATCAGTTGCTTTCCTACAAAGAAGGTTGAGTGCAGCAAGTTCAAACTTTCCTTGTTAATGTAATCTAAAAAGATGCACAACTTAGTAGATTGGCCTCATTTCTAAAGTAGTTTGTTTAGAAAACAAACATCTTCATTACCAAACACTGTACTATGTGAAATGAGCTAGTTCGGTTCTAGGAATCACTTGCTTTCCTACGAAGAAGGTTGAGTGCAGCAAGTTCAAACTTTCCTAGTTTGTGTAATCTATCAAGATATACAAGTCAGTGGTTTCGCGTGGTTTCTAAAGTGGATTCTTTAGAAACCAAACATCTTCAGTACTGAGCACTGTACTGTGTGAAATAAGTTAAATCGGTTCTAGGAATCAGTTTGCTTTCTACGAAGATGGTTGAGTGCAGCAAGTTCAAACTTTCCTTGTCAATGTAATCTAAAAAGATGGCCACATAGGAGATTCACCTCATTGGTAAGGTAGTTTGTTGAGAAAATTAACATCTTCATTGCTGAACATTGTACTGTGTGAAATAAGCTCATTCGGTTCTAGGAATCACTTGCTTTCCTACAAAGAAGGTTGAGTGCAACAATTTCAAACTTTCCTTGTTAATGTAATCTAAAAAGATGCACAACTTAGTAGATTGGCCTCATTTCTAAAGTAGTTTCTTTAGACAAGAAACATCTTCAGTACCGAACACTGTACTGTGTGAAATGAATTAATTCGCTTCTAGGAATCGGTTTACTTTCTACGAAGAAGGTTGAGTGCAGAAAGTTCAAATTTTCCTAGTTTGTGTAATCTAACAAGATGTACAAGTTAGTGGATTCGCCTCATTTCTAATGTAGTTCCTCAGAAAAGAAACATCTTCAGTTCCAAACACTGAACTGTGTGAAATAAGTTAAGTCGCTTCTAGGAATCAGTTTAATTTCTATGAAGACGGTTGAGTTTAGCAAGTTCAAATTTTCCTTGTTAATGTAATCTAAAAAGATGTCCAAGTTAGTAGATTTGCCTCGTTGGTAAAGTAGTTCTTGAGAAAACAAACATCTTCATTGCCGAGCATTGTACTGTGTGGAAAAGCTCATTCAGTTCTAGAATTCAGTTGCTTTCCTACAAAGACGGTTGAGTGCAGCAAGTTCAAACTTTCCTTGTTAATGCAATCTAAAAAGATGCACAACTTAGTAGATTGGCCTCATTTCTAAAGTAGTTTGTTTCGAAAACAAACATCTTCATTACCGAACACTGTACTATGTGAAATAAGCTAGTTCCGTTCTAGGAATCACTTGCTTTCCTACGAAGAAGGTTTATTGCAGCAAGTTCAAACTTTCCTAGTTTGTGTAATCTAACACGATGTACAAGTTAGTGGATTCACGTCATTTCTAAATTAGTTTCTTTAGAAAACAAACATCTTCAGGACCGAACACTGTACTGTGTGAAATAAGTTAATTCAGATCTAGGAATCAGTTTCCTTTCTACGAAGATGGTTGAATTTAGCAAGTTCAAACTTTCCTTGTTAATGTAATCTAAAAAGATGTCCAAGTTAGTAGATTCGTGTCATTTCTAATGTAGTTTCTTTAGAATACAAACCTTCATTGCCAAACTTTGTACTGTGTGAAATGAGCTAATTCGGTTCTAGGAATCAGTTTACTTTCTACGAAGATGGTTGAGTTTAGCAAGTTCAAACTTTCCTGGTTAATGTAATCAAAAAAGATGGCCAAGTAAGCAGAGTCACCTCATTTGCAAAGTAGTTTGTTGAGAAAATTAACATCTTTAATGCCGAACATTGTACTGTGTGAAATAAGCTCATTCGGTTCTAGGAATCACTTGCTTTCCTACAAAGAAGGTTGAGTAGGGCAAGTTCAAACTTTCCTTGTTAATGTAATCTAAAAAGATGCAGAACTTAGTAGTTTGGCCTCATTTCTAAAGTAGTTTGTTTAGAAAACAAACATCTCAATTACCGAACACTGTACTATGTAAAATAAGCTAGTTCCGTTCTAGGAATCACTTGCTTTCAAAAGAAGAAGGTTGAGTGCAGCAAGTTCAAACTTTCCTAGTTTGTGTAATCTAACAGGATGTACAAGTTAGTCGATTCCCCTCATTTCTAAAGTAGTTTCTTTAGAAAAGAAACATATTCAGTACCGAACACTGTACTGTGTGAAATAAGGTCATTCGGTTCTAGGAATCACTTGCTTTCCTACAAAGAAGGTTGAGTGCAGGTTTTCCTAGTTAATGTAATCTAAAAAGATGGCCAAGATAGAAGATTCCCTCATTTGTAAAGTAGTTTGTTGAGAAAACAAACATCTTCAATGCAGCAACATTGTACTGTGTGAAATAAGGTCATTGTTCTAATTGCTTTCCTAAAAGAAGGTTGAGTGCACAAGTTCAAACTTTCCTTGTCAATGGAATTGCACAACGCCTGATTGGCCTCATTTCTAAAGCAGTTTGTTTAGAAAACAAACGTCTTCATTACCGAACACTGTACTATGTGAAATAAGCGAGTTCGTTTCTAGGAATCACTTGCTTTCCTACAAAGAAGGTTGAGTGCAGCAAGTTCAAACTTTCTTTGTTAATGTAAATTAAAAAGGTGCACAACTTAGTAGATTTGCCTCATTTCTAAAGTAGTTGCTTTAGAAAAGAAACATCTTCAGTACCGAACACTGTACTGTTTGAAATAAGTTAATTCGCTTCTAGGAATCAGTTTAATTTCTACCAAGAAGGTTGAGTGCAGCAAGTTCAAACTTTCCTAGTTTGTGTAATCTAACAAGATGTACAAGTTAGTGGATTCGCCTCATTTCTAAAGCAGTTTCTTCAGAAAAGAAACATCTTCAGTACCGAACACTGTACTGTGTGAAATAAGTTAATTCGCTTCTAGGAATCAGTTTAATTTCTAGGAAGATGGTTGAGGGCAGCAAGTTCAAACTTTCCTTGTTAATGTAATCTAAAAAGATGTCCAAGTTAGTAGATTCACCTGATTTCTAAAGTAGTTTCTTTGGAAAACAAACCTTCATTGCCAAACATTGTACTGTGTGAAATAAGCTCATTCGGTTCTAGGAATCACTTGCTTTCCTACAAAGAAGGTTGAGTGCAGCAAGTTGAAACTTTCCTTGTTAATGTAAAAATCTGAAAAGTTGCACAACTTAGTAGATTGGCCTCATTTCTAAAGTAGTTTGTTTAGAAAACAAACATCTTCATTAACGAACACTGTACTATGTGAAATGAGCTAGTTCAATTCTAGGAATCACGTGCTTTCCTACGAAGAAGGTTGAGTGCAGCAGGTTCAAACATTCCTCGTTTGTGTAATCTAACAAGATGTACAAGTTAGTAGATTTGACTCATTTGTAAAACAGTTTGTTGAGAAAACAAACATCTTCAATTCGGAATATTGTACTGTGTGAAAAAAATTAATTCGAATATAGAATTCAGTCGCTTTCCTACAAAGACGGTTGAGTGCAGCAATTTCAAACATTCCTTGTTAATGTAATCTAAAAAGATGCACAAGTTAGTGGATTCGCCTCATTTCTAAAGTAATTTCTTTAGAAAAGAAACATCTTCAGTATCGAACACTGTACTGTGTGAAATAAGTTAATTCGCTTCCAGGAATCAGATTAATTTCTACAAAGATGGTTGAGTGCAGCAAGTTCATACTTTCCTTGTTAATGTAATCTGCAAAGATGGCCAAGTTAGTAGATTCACCTCATTTGTAAAGTAGTTTGTTGAGAAAACAAACATCTTCATTGCGGAACAATTGTACTGTGTGAAAAAAGCTAATTTGGATGTAAAATTTAGTTGCTTTCCTACAAAGACGGTTGAGTGCACCAAGTTCAAACATTCCTTGTTAATGTAATCTAAAAAGATGCACAAATTAGTCGATTGGCCTCATTTCTAAAGTAGTTTCTTTAGAAAAGAAACATCTTCAGTACCGAACACTGTACAGGGAGAAATAAGTTAATTCGCTTCAAGGAATCAGTTTAATTTCTACGAAGAAGGTTGAGTGCAGCAAGTTCTAACTTTCCTGGTTAATGTAATCTAAAAAGATGCACAATTTATTAGATTGGCCTCATTTCTAAAGTACTTTCTTTAGAAAACAAACATCTTCATTACCGAACACTGTACTATGTGAAATGAGCTAGTTCGGTTCTGGAAATCACTTGCTTTCCTACGAAGAAGGTTGAGTGCAGCAAGTTCAAACTTTCCTAGTTTGTGTAACATAAGAACATGTACAAGTTAGTGGTTTCGAGTCGTTTCTAAAGTGGTTTCTTTAGAAAACAAACATATTCAGTACTGAGCACTGTACTGTGTGAAATAAGTTAATTCGATTCTAGGAATCAGTTTCCTTTCTACGGAGATGGTTGAGTGCAGCAAGTTCAAACTTTCATTGTTAATGTAATCTAAAAAGATTGCCAAGTTAGCAGATTCACCTCATTTGTAAGGTAGTTTCTTGAGAAAATTAACATCTTTATTGCCGAACATTGTACTGTGTGCAGTAAGCTCATTCGGTTCTAGGAATCACTTGCTTTCCTACAAAGAAGGTTGAGTGCAGCAAGTTCAAACTTTCCTTGTTAATGTAATCTAAAAAGATGCACAACGTAGTAGATTGGCCTCATTTCTAAAGTATTTTCTTTAGAAAAGAAACATCTTCAGTACCGAACACTGTACCTTGTGAAATAAGATAATTTGCTTCTAGGAATCAGTTTAATTTCTATGAAGATGGTTGAGTGCAGCAAGTTCAAACTTTCCTAGTTTGTGCAATCTAACAAGATATACAAGTTAGTGCATTCACCTCATTTCTAAAGTAGTTTCTTTAGAAAAGAAACATCTTCAGTACCGAACACTGTTCTGTGTGAAATAAGGTAATTCTGTTCTAGGAATCAGTTTCCTTTCTACGAAGATGGTTGAGTGCAGCAAGTTCAAACTTTCCTTGTTAATGTAATCTAAAAAGATGGCCAAATTAGCAGATTCACCTCATTTGTAAGGTAATTTGTTGAGAAAATTAACATCTTTATTGCCGAACATTGTACTGTGTGAAATAAGCTCATTCGGTTCTGGGAATCACATGCTTTCCTACAAAGAAGGTTGAGTGCAGCAAGTTCAAACTTTCCTTGTTAATGGAATCTAAAAAGATGCACAACATAGTAGATGGGCCTCATTTCTAAAGTAGTTTCTTTAGAAAAGAAACATCTTCAGTACCGAACACCGTACTGTGTGAAATAAGTTAATTTGCTTCTAGGAATCAGTTTAATTTCTACAAACAAGGTTGAGTGCAGCAAGTTCAAACTTTCCTAGTTTGTGTAATCTAACAAGATGTACAAGTTAGTGCATTCACCTCATTTCTAAAGTAGTTTGTTTAGAAAACAAACATCTTCATTACCGAACACTGTACTATGTGAAATAAGCTAGTTCCATTCTAGGAATCACTTGCTTTCCTAAGAAGAAGGTTGAGTGCAGCAATTTCAAACTTTCCTAGTTTGTGTAATCTAACAAGATGTACAAGTTAGTGGATTCGCCTCATTTCTAAAGTAGTTTCATTAGAAAAGAAACATCTTCAGTACCGAACACTGTACTGTGTGAAATAAGTGATTTCGCATCTAGGAATCAGTTTAATTTCTACGAATATGGTTGAGTGCAGCAAGTTCAAACTTTCCTTGTTAATGTAATCTAAAAAGATGGCCAAGTTAGCAGTGTCATCTCCTTTGTAAAATAGTTTGTTGAGAAAATTAACATCTTTATAGCCGAACATTGTACTGTGTGAAATAAGCTCATTCGGTTCTAGGAATCACTTGCTTTCATACAAAGAATGTTGAGTGCAGCAAGTTCAAACTTTCCTTGTTAATGTAATCTGAAAAGATGGCCAAGTTATTAGATTCACCTCATTTGTAAAGTAGTTTGTTGAGAAAACAAACATCTTCATTGCGGAACAATTGTACTGTGTGAAAAAAGCTAATTTGAATCTAAAATTTAGTTGCTTTCCTACAAAGACGGTTGAGTGCAGCAAGTTCAAACATTCCTTGTTAATGTATTCTAAAAAGGTGCACAACTTAGGGGATTCGCCTCATTTCTAAAGTAGTTTATTTACAAAACAAACATCTTCATTACCAAACACCATACTATGTGACATGAGCTAGTTTGGTTCTATGAATCACTTGCTTTCCTACGAAGAAGGTTGAGTGCAGCAGGTTCCAACTTTTCTCGTTTGTGTAATCTAACAAGATGTATAAGTTAGTAGATTTGACTCATTTGTAAAGTAGTTTGTTGAGAAAACAAACATCTTCATTGCGGAATATTGTACTGTGTGAAAAAAATTAATTCGAATCTAGAATTCAGTCGCTTTCCTACAAAGACGGTTGAGTGCAGCAATTTCAAACATTCCCTGTTAATGTAATCTAAAAAGATGCACAACTTAGTGGATTCGATTCATTTCTAAAGTAATTTCTTTAGAAAAGAAACATCTTCAGTACCGAACACTGCACTGTGTGAAATAAGTTAATTCGCTTCCAGGAATCAGTTTAATTTCTACGAAGATGGTTGGGTGCAGGAAGTTCATACTTTCCTTGTTAATGTAATCTGCAAAGATGGCCAAGTTAGTAGATTCACCTCATTGGTAACGTAGTTTGTTGAGAAAACAAACATCTTCATTTCGGAACAATTGTACTGTGTGAAAAAAGCTAATTCGGATGTAAAATTTAGTTGCTTTCCTACAAAGACGGTTGAGTGCAGCAAGTTCAAACAGTCCTTGTTAATGTATTCTAAAAAGGTGCACAACTTAGGGGATTCACCTCATTTCTAAAGTAATTTCTTTAGAAAAGAAACATCTTCAGTACCAAACACTGTACTGTGTGAAATAAGGTATTTCGTTTCTAGGAATCAGTTTAATTTCTATGAAGATGGTCGAGTGAAGCAAGTTCAAACTTTCCTTGTTAATGTAATCTAAAAAGATGGCCAAGTTACAGAGTCACCTCATTTGTAAAGTAGTTTATTGAGAAAATTAAAATCTTTATTGACGAACATTGTACTGTGTGAAATAAGGTCATTCATTTCCAGGAATCACTTGCTTTCCTACCAAGAAGGTTGAGTGCAGCAAGTTCAAACTTTCCTTGTTAATGTGATCTAAAAAGATGCACAACTTAGTAGATTGGCCTCATTTCTAAAGTAGGTTCTTTAGAAAAGAAACATCTTCAGTACTGAACACTGTACAGTGTGAAATAAGTTAATTCACTTCAAGGAATCAGTTAATTTCTACGAACAAGGTTGAGTGCAGCAAGTTCAAACTTTCCTTTTTAATGTAATCTAAAAAGATGCACAACTTAGTAGGTTCGCCTCATTTATAAAGTACTTTCTTTAGAAAACAAACATCTTCATTACCGAACACTGTACTATGTGAAATGAGCTAGTTCGTTTCTGGGAATCACTTGTTTTCCTACGAAGAAGGTTGAGTGCAGCAAGTTCAAACTTTCCTAGTTTGTGTATTATAAGAAGATGTACAAATTAATGGTTTCGAGTCGTTTCTAAAGTGGTTTCTTTAGAAAACAAACATATTCAGTACTGAGCACTGTACTGTGTGAAATAAGCTCATTCGGTTCTAGGAATCACTTGCTTTCCTAAGAAGAAGGTTGAGTGCAGCAAGTTCAAACTTTTCTAGTTTGTGTAATCTAACAGGATGTACAAGTTAGTGGATTCGCCTCATTTCTAAAGTAGTTTCTTTAGAAAAGAAACATCTTCAGTATCGAACACTGTACTGTGTGAAATAAGTGAATTCGCTTCTACGAATCAGTTTAATTTCTACGAAGATGATTGAGTGCAGCAAGTTCAAACTTTCCTTGTTAATGTAATCTAAAAAGATGGCCAAGTTAGTAGATTTGCCTCATTTGTAAAGTAGTTTGTTGAGAAAACAAACATCTTCATTGCCAAACATTGTACTGTGTGAAATAACCTCATTCAGTATTAGGAATCAGTTGCTTTCCTATAAAGAAGGTTGAGTGCAGCAAGTTCAAACTTTCCTTGTTAATGTAATCTGAAAAGATGCACAACTTAGTAGATTGGCCTCATTTCTAAAGTAGTTTGTTTAGAAAACAAACGTCTTCATTACCAAACACTGTACTATGTGAAATGAGCTAGTTCGGTTCTAGGAATCACTTGCTTTCCTGCGAAGAAGGTTGAGTGCAACAAGTTCAAACTTTCCTAGTTTGTGTAATCTAACAAGATGTACAAGTTAGTGGATTCGTGTCATTTCTAAATTAGTTTCTTTAGAAAACAAACATCTTCAGTACCGAACAATATACTGTGTGAAATAAGTTAATTCGGTTCTAGGAATCAGTTTCCTTTCTGCGAAGATGGTTGAGTTTAGCAAGTTCAAACGTTCCTTGTTAATGTGCTCTAAAAAGATGTCTAAGTTAGTAGATTTGCCTCATTGGTAAAGTAGTTTGTTGAGAAAACAAACATCTTCATTGCCGAACATTGTACTGTGTGAAAAAAGCTAATTTAGTTGTAGAATAAAGTTGCTTCCTACAAAGAAGGTTGAGTGCAGCCAGTTCAAACTTTCCTTGTTAATGTAATCTAAAATTATGCACAACGTAGTAGATTGGCTTCATTTCTAAAGTAGTTTCTTTAGAAAAGAAATATCTTCAGTACCGAACACTGTACTGTGTGAAATGAGCAAGTTCGGTTCTAGGAATCACTTGCTTTCCTATGAAGAAGGTTGAGTGCAGTAAGTTCAAACTTTCCTATTTTGTGTAATCTAACAAGAAGTACAAGTTAGTGGTTTCGCGTCGTTTCTAAAGTGGTTTCTTTAGAAAACAAACATCTTCAGTACTGAACACTGTACTGTGTGAAATAAGTTAATTCGGATCTAGGAATCAGATTCCTTTCTACGAAGATGGTTGAGTGCAGCAAGTTCAAACTTTCCTTGTTAATGAAATCTAAAAAGATGGCCAAGTTAGCAGATTCACCTCATTTGTGAGGTACTTTGTTGAGAAAACAAACATCTTCATTGCTGAACATTGTACTGTGTGAAAGAAGCTCATTCGGTTCTAGTAATCAGTTGCTTTCCTACAAAGAAGGTTGCGGGCAGCAAGTTCAAACTTTGCTTGTTAATGTAATCTAAAAAGATGCACAACTTAGTACCTTGGCCTCATTTCTAAAGTAGTTTCTTTGGAAAAGACCCATCTTCAGTACCGAACACTGTACTGTGTGAAAAGAGTTAATTCGCTTCTAGGAACCAGTTTAATTTCTAAGAAGATGGTTGACTGCAGCAAGTTCAAACTTTCCTAGTTTGTGTAATCTAACCAGATGTACAAGTTAGTGGATTCGCGTCATTTCCAAATTAGTTTCTTTAGAAAACAAATATCTTCAGTACCGAACACTGTACTGTGTGAAATAAGTTAATTTGGTTCTAGTAATCAGTTTCCTTTCTACGAAGATGGTTGAGTGCAGCCAGTTCAAACTTTCCTTGTTAATGCAATCTAAAAAGATGTCCAAGTTAGTAGATTTGCCTCATTTCTAAAGTAGTTTCTTTAGAAAACAAACCTAAATTCCCAAACTTTGTACTGTGTGAAATGAGCTAATTCGGTTCTAGGACTCAGTTTACTTTCTACGAAGATGGTTGAGTTTAGCAAGTTCAAACTTTCCTTGTTAATGTGCTGTAAAAAGATGTCCAAGTTAGTAGATTTGCCTCATTGGTAAAGTAGTTTGTTGAGAAAACAAACATCTTTTTGTCGAACATTGTACTGTGTGAACAAAGCTAATTTAGTTCTAGAATTCAGTTGCTTTCCTACAACGAATGTTGAGTGCAGCCAGTTCAAACTTTCCTTGTTAATGTAATCTAAAAAGATGCACAACTTAGTAGATTGGCCTCATTTCTAAAGTAGTTTGTTGAGAAAACAAACATCTTCATTACTGAACACTGTACTATGTGAAATAAGCTAGTTCCGTTCTAGGAATCACTTGCTTTCCTACAAACAAGGTTGACTGCAGCAAGTTCAAACTTTCCTAATTTGTGTAATCTAATAAGATGTACAAGTCAGTGGTATCGCGTCGTTTCTAAAGTGGTTTCTTTAGAAACCAAACATCTTCAGTACTGAGCACTGTACTGTGTGAAATAAGTTAATTCGGTTCTAGGAACCAGTTTCCTTTCTACGAAGATGGTTGAGTGCAGCAAGTTCCAACTTTCCTTGTCAATGTAATCTAAAAAGATGGCCAAGATAGCAGATTCACCTCATTGGTAAGGTAGTTTGTTGAGAAAATTAACATCTTTATTGCCGAACATTGTACTGTGTGAAAGAAGCTCATTCGGTTCTAGGAATCACTTGCTTTCCTACAAAGAAGGTAGAGTGCAGCAAGTTCAAACTTTCCTTGTTAATGTAATCTAAAAAGATGCACAACTTAGTAGATTGGCCTCATTTCTAAAGTAGTTTCTTTAGACAAGAAACATCTTCAGTACCGAACACTGTACTGTGTGAAATGAATTAATTAAGCTTCTAGGAATTGGTTTACTTTCTACGAAGAAGGTTGAGTGCAGCAAGTTCAAATTTTCCTAGTTTGTGTAATCTAACAAGATGTACAAGTTAGTGGATTCGCCTCATTTCTAAAGTAGTTTCTTTAGAAAAGAAACATCTTCAGTACCGAACACTGAACTGTGTGAAATAAGTTAATTTGCTTCTAGGAATCAGTTTAATTTCTATGAAGACGGTTGTGTTTAGCAAGTTCAAACTTTCCTTGTCAATGTAATCTAAAAAGATATCCAAGTTAGTAGATTTGCCTCATTGGTAGAGCAGTTCGTTGAGAAAACAAACATCTTCATTGCCGAACATTTTACTGTGTGAAAAAGCTCATTCAGTTTTAGAATTCAGTTGCTTTCCTACAAAGACGGTTGAGTGCAGCAAGTTCAAAGTTTCCTTGTTAATGTAATCTAAGAAGATGCACAACTTAGTAAATTGAGCTCATTCTAAAGTAGTTTGTTTACAAAACAAACATCTTCATTACCTTTACACTATACTATGTGAAATGAGCTAGTTCGGTTCTAGGAATCACTTGCTTTCCTACGAAGAAGGTTGAGTGCAGCAAGTTCAAACTTTCCTCGTTTATGTAATCTAACAAGATTTACAAGTTAGTGGATTCGTGTCGTTTCTAAAGTGGTTTCCTTATTAAACAAACATCTTCAGTACTGAACACTGTACTGTGTGAAATAAGTTAATTCGGTTCTAGGAACCAGTTTCCTTTCTACGAAGATGGTTGAGTGCAGCAAGTTCCAACTTTCCTTGTCAATGTAATCTAAAAAGATGGCCAAGATAGCAGATTCACCTCATTGGTAAGGTAGTTTGTTGAGAAAATTAACATCTTTATTGCCGAACATTGTACTGTGTGAAAGAAGCTCATTCGGTTCTAGGAATCACTTGCTTTCCTACAAAGAAGGTAGAGTGCAGCAAGTTCAAACTTTCCTTGTTAATGTAATCTAAAAAGATGCACAACTTAGTAGATTGGCCTCATTTCTAAAGTAGTTTCTTTAGACAAGAAACATCTTCAGTACCGAACACTGTACTGTGTGAAATGAATTAATTCGCTTCTAGGAATTGGTTTACTTTCTACGAAGAAGGTTGAGTGCAGCAAGTTCAAATTTTCCTAGTTTGTGTAATCTAACAAGATGTACAAGTTAGTGGATTCGCCTCATTTCTAAAGTAGTTTCTTTAGAAAAGAAACATCTTCAGTACCGAACACTGAACTGTGTGAAATAAGTTAATTTGCTTCTAGGAATCAGTTTAATTTCTATGAAGACGGTTGTGTTTAGCAAGTTCAAACTTTCCTTGTTAATGTAATCTAAAAAGATGTCCAAGTTAGTAGATTTGCCTCATTGGTACAGCAGTTCGTTGAGAAAACAAACATCTTCATTGCCGAACATTTTACTGTGTGAAAAAGCTCATTCAGTTTTAGAATTCAGTTGCTTTCCTACAAAGACGGTTGAGTGCAGCAAGTTCAAAGTTTCCTTGTTAATGAAATCTAAGAAGATGCACAACCTAGTAGATTGGCCTAGTTTCTAAAGTAGTTTCTTTAGAAAAGAAACATCTTCAGTACCGAACACTGTACTGTGTGAAATAAGTTAATTTTCTTCTAGGAATCAGTTTAATTTCTACGAAGAAGGTTGAGTGCATCAAATTCGAACTTTCCTTGTTAATGTAATCTAAAAAGATGGCCAAGTTAGAAGAGTCGCCTCATTTGTAAAGTACTTTGTTGAGAAAACAAACATCTTCATTGCCGAACATTGTACTGTGTGAAATAAGCTCATTCAGTTCTAGGAATCACTTGCTTTCCTACGAAGAAGGTTGAGTGCAGCAAGTTCAAACTTTACTCTTTTGTGTAATCTAACAAGATGTACAAGTTCGTGGATTCGCGTTGTTTCTAAAGTGGTTTCTTTAGAAAACAAACATCTTCAGTACCCAACACTGTACTGTGTGAAATAAGTTAATTCGGTTCTAGGAATCAGTTTCCTTTCTACGAAGATGGTTGAGTGCAGCAAGTTCAAACGTTCCTTGTAAATGTAATCTATAACGATGGCCAAGTTAGCAGAGTGACCTCATTTGCAAAGTAGTTTCTTGAGAAATTTATCATCTTTAATGCCAAACATTGTACTGTGTGAAATAAGCTCATTCGGTTCTAGGAATCACTTGCTTTTTTACAAAGAAAGTTGAGTGCAGCAAGTTCAAACTTTCCTTATTAATGTAATCTAAAAAGATGCACAACTTAGTAGACTGGCCTCATTTCTAAAGTAGTTTCTTTAGAAAAGAAACATCTTCAGTACCGAACACTGTACTGTGTGAAATAAGTTAATTCGCTTCTAAGAATCAGTTTAATTTCTATGAAGAAGGTTGAGTGCAGCAAGTTCAAACTTTCCTTGTTTGTGTAATCTAACAAGATGTACAAGTTAGCGGATTCTCCCCTTTTCTAAAGTAGTTTTTTTTAGAAACGAAACATCTTCAGTACCGAACACTGTACTGTGTGAAATAAGTTGATTCGCTTCTAGGAATCAGTTTAATTTCTACAAAGAAGGTTGAGTGCAGCAAGTTCAAACTTTCCTTGTTAATGTAGTCTAAAAAGATGGCCAAGTTAGAAAATTCGCCTCATTTCTAAAGTACTTTGTTGTGAAAAAAATATCTTCAGTGCCGAACATTGTACTGTGTGAAATAAGCTCATTCGGTTGTAGGAATCAGTTGCTTTCCTACAAAGAAGGTTGAGTGCAGCAAGTTCAAACTTTCCTTGTTAATGTAATCTAAAAAGATGCACAAGTTAGTCGATTGGACTCATTTCTAAAGTAGTTTGTTTAGAAAACAAACATCTTCATTTCTGAACACTGTACTATGTGAAATAAGCTAGTTCCGTTCTAGGAATCCCTTGCTTTCCTACGAAGAAGGTTGAGTGCAGCCAGGTCAAACTTTCCTAGTTTGTGTAATCTAACAAGATGTACAAGTTAGTGGATTCACGTCATTTCTAAATTAGTTTCTTTAGAAAACAAACGTCTTCAGTACCGAACACTGTACTGTGTGAAATAAGTTAATTTGGTTCTAGGAATCAGTTGCTTTCCTACAAAGAAGGTTGAGTGCAGCAAGTTCAAACTTTCCTTGTTAATGTAATCTGAAAAGTTGCACAACTTAGTAGATTGGCCTCATTTCTAAACTAGTTTGTTTAAAAAAGAAACATCTTCAGTACCGAACACTGTACTGTGTGAAATAAGTTAATTCGCTTCTAGGAATCAGTTTAATTTCTACGAAGAAGGTTGAGTGCAGCAAGTTCAAACTTTCCTTGTTAATGTAATCTAAAAAGATGGCCAAGTTGGAAGATTTGGCTCATTTGTAAAGGACTTTGTTGAGAAAACAAACATCTTCATTGCCGAACATTGTACTGTGTGAAATAAGCTCATTCAGTTCTAGGAATCACTTTCTTTCCTACAAAGAAGGATGAGTGCAGCAAGTTCAAAGTTTCCTTGTTAATGTAATCTAAAAAGATGCACAACTTAGTAAATTGGGCTCATTCTAAAGTAGTTTGTTTACAAAACAAACATCTTCATTACTTTTACACTATACTATGTGAAATGAGCTAGTTCGGTTCTAGGAATCACTTGCTTTCCTACGAAGAAGGTTGAGTGCAGCAAGTTCAAACTTTCCTCGTTTATGTAATCTAACAAGATTTACAAGTTAGTGGATTCGTGTCGTTTCTAAAGTGGTTTCCTTATTAAACAAACATCTTCAGTACTGAACACTGTACTGTGTGAAATAAGTTAATTCGGTTCTAGGAACCAGTTTCCTTTCTACGAAGATGGTTGAGGGCAGCAAGTTCAAACTTTCCTTGTTAATGTAATCTAAAAAGATGGCCAAATTAGCAGATTCACCTCATTTGTAAGGTAGTTTGTTGAAAAAAATTAACATCTTTATTGCCGAACATTGTACTGTGTGAAATAAGCTCATTCGGTTCTAGGAATCACTTTCTTTCCTACTAAGAAGGTTGAGTGCAGCAAGTTCAACCTCTTGTTAATGTAATCTAAAAAGATATCCAAGTTAGTAGATTTGCCTCATTGGTAGAGCAGTTCGTTGAGAAAACAAACATCTTCATTGCCGAACATTTTACTGTGTGAAAAAGCTCATTCAGTTTTAGAATTCAGTTGCTTTCCTACAAAGACGGTTGAGTGCAGCAAGTTCAAAGTTTCCTTGTTAATGTAATCTAAGAAGATGCACAACTTAGTAAATTGGGCTCATTCTAAAGTAGTTTGTTTACAAAACAAACATCTTCATTACCTTTACACTATACTATGTGAAATGAGCTAGTTCGGTTCTAGGAATCACATGCTTTCCTACGAAGAAGGTTGAGTGCAGCAAGTTCAAACTTTCCTCGTTTATGTAATCTAACAAGATTTACAAGTTAGTGGATTCGTGTCGTTTCTAAAGTGGTTTCCTTATTAAACAAACATCTTCAGTACTGAACACTGTACTGTGTGAAATAAGTTAATTCGGTTCTAGGAACCAGTTTCCTTTCTACGAAGATGGTTGAGTGCAGCAAGTTCCAACTTTCCTTGTCAATGTAATCTAAAAAGATGGCCAAGATAGCAGATTCACCTCATTGGTAAGGTAGTTTGTTGAGAAAATTAACATCTTTATTGCCGAACATTGTACTGTGTGAAAGAAGCTCATTCGGTTCTAGGAATCACTTGCTTTCCTACAAAGAAGGTAGAGTGCAGCAAGTTCAAACTTTCCTTGTTAATGTAATCTAAAAGATGCACAACTTAGTAGATTGGCCTCATTTCTAAAGTAGTTTCTTTAGACAAGAAACATCTTCAGTACCAACACTGTACTGTGTGAAATGAATTAATTCGCTTCTAGGAATTGGTTTACTTTCTCTGAAGAAGGTTGAGTGCAGCAAGTTCAAATTTTCCTAGTTTGTGTAATCTAACAAGATGTACAAGTTAGTGGATTCGCCTCATTTCTAAAGTAGTTTCTTTAGAAAAGAAACATCTTCAGTACCGAACACTGAACTGTGTGAAATAAGTTAATTTGCTTCTAGGAATCAGTTTAATTTCTATGAAGACGGTTGTGTTTAGCAAGTTCAAACTTTCCTTGTTAATGTAATCTAAAAAGATGTCCAAGTTAGTAGATTTGCCTCATTGGTACAGCAGTTCGTTGAGAAAACAAACATCTTCATTGCCGAACATTTTACTGTGTGAAAAAGCTCATTCAGTTTTAGAATTCAGTTGCTTTCCTACAAAGACGGTTGAGTGCAGCAAGTTCAAAGTTTCCTTGTTAATGAAATCTAAGAAGATGCACAACCTAGTAGATTGGCCTAGTTTCTAAAGTAGTTTCTTTAGAAAAGAAACATCTTCAGTACCGAACACTGTACTGTGTGAAATAAATTAATTTTCTTCTAGGAATCAGTTTAATTTCTACGAAGAAGGTTGAGTGCATCAAATTCGAACTTTCCTTGTTAATGTAATCTAAAAAGATGGCCAAGTTAGAAGAGTCGCCTCATTTGTAAAGTACTTTGTTGAGAAAACAAACATCTTCATTGCCGAACATTGTACTGTGTGAAATAAGCTCATTCAGTTCTAGGAATCACTTGCTTTCCTACGAAGAAGGTTGAGTGCAGCAAGTTCAAACTTTACTCTTTTGTGTAATCTAACAAGATGTACAAGTTCGTGGATTCGCCTCGTTTCTAAAGTGGTTTCTTTAGAAAACAAACATCTTCAGTACCCAACACTGTACTGTGTGAAATAAGTTAATTCGATTCTAGGAATCAGTTTCCTTTCTACGAAGATGGTTGAGTGCAGCAAGTTCAAACGTTCCTTGTAAATGTAATCTATAACGATGGCCAAGTTAGCAGAGTGACCTCATTTGCAAAGTAGTTTCTTGAGAAAATTAACATCTTTAATGCCAAACATTGTACTGTGTGAAATAAGCTCATTCGGTTCTAGGAATCACTTGCTTTTTTACAAAGAATGTTGAGTGCAGCAAGTTCAAACTTTCCTTATTAATGTAATCTAAAAGATGCACAACTTAGTAGACTGGCCTCATTTCTAAAGTAGTTTCTTTAGAAAAGAAACATCTTCAGTACCGAACACTGTACTGTGTGAAATAAGTTAATTCGCTTCTAAGAATCAGTTTAATTTCTATGAAGAAGGTTGAGTGCAGCAAGTTCAAACTTTCCTTGTTTGTGTAATCTAACAAGATGTACAAGTTAGCGGATTCTCCCTTTTCTAAAGTAGTTTTTTTAGAAACGAAACATCTTCAGTACCAAACACTGTACTGTGTGAAATAAGTTGATTCGCTTCTAGGAATCAGTTTAATTTCTACAAAGAAGGTTGAGTGCAGCAAGTTCAAACTTTCCTTGTTAATGTAGTCTAAAAAGATGGCCAAGTTAGAAAATTCGCCTCATTTCTAAAGTACTTTGTTGTGAAAAAAATATCTTCAGTGCCGAACATTGTACTGTGTGAAATAAGCTCATTCGGTTGTAGGAATCAGTTGCTTTCCTACAAAGAAGGTTGAGTGCAGCAAGTTCAAACTTTCCTTGTTAATGTAATCTAAAAAGATGCACAAGTTAGTCGATTGGACTCATTTCTAAAGTAGTTTGTTTAGAAAACAAACATCTTCATTTCTGAACACTGTACTATGTGAATTAAGCTAGTTCCGTTCTAGGAATCCCTTGCTTTCCTACGAAGAAGGTTGAGTGCAGCCAGGTCAAACTTTCCTAGTTTGTGTAATCTAACAAGATGTACAAGTTAGTGGATTCACATCATTTCTAAATTAGTTTCTTTAGAAAACAAACGTCTTCAGTACCGAACACTGTACTGTGTGAAATAAGTTAATTTGGTTCTAGGAATCAGTTGCTTTCCTACAAAGAGGGTTGAGTGCAGCAAGTTCAAACTTTCCTTGTTAATGTAATCTGAAAAGTTGCACAACTTAGTAGATTGGCCTCATTTCTAAACTAGTTTGTTTAAAAAAGAAACATCTTCAGTACCGAACACTGTACTGTGTGAAATAAGTGAATTCGCTTCTACGAATCAGTTTAATTTCTACGAAGATGATTGAGTGCAGCAAGTTCAAACTTTCCTTGTTAATGTAATCTAAAAAGATGGCCAAGTTAGTAGATTCGCCTCATTTGTAAAGTAGTTTGTTGAGAAAACAAACATCTTCATTGCCAAACATTGTACTGTGTGAAATAACCTCATTCAGTATTAGGAATCAGTTGCTTTCCTATAAAGAAGGTTGAGTGCAGCAAGTTCAAACTTTCCTTGTTAATGTAATCTGAAAAGATGCACAACTTAGTAGATTGGCCTCATTTCTAAAGTAGTTTGTTTAGAAAACAAACATCTTCATTACTAAACACTGTACTATGTGAAATGAGCTAGTTCGGTTCTAGGAATCACTTGCTTTCCTGCGAAGAAGGTTGAGTGCAGCAAGTTCAAACTTTCCTAGTTTGTGTAATCTAACAAGATGTACAAGTTAGTGGATTCGTGTCATTTCTAAATTAGTTTCTTTAGAAAACAAACATCTTCAGTACCGAACACTGTACTGTGTGAAATAAGTTAATTCGGTTCTAGGAATCAGTTTCCTTTCTGTGAAGATGGTTGAGTTTAGCAAGTTCAAACGTTCCTTGTTAATGTGCTCTAAAAAGATGTCTAAGTTAGTAGATTTGCCTCATTGGTAAAGTAGTTTGTTGAGAAAACAAACATCTTCATTGCCGAACATTGTACTGTGTGAAAAAAGCTAATTTAGTTCTAGAATAAAGTTGCATTCCTACAAAGAAGGTTGAGTGCAGCCAGTTCAAACTTTCCTTGTTAATGTAATCTAAAATTATGCACAACGTAGTAGATTGGCTTCATTTCTAAAGTAGTTTCTTTAGAAAAGAAACATCTTCAGTACCGAACACTGTACTGTGTGAAATGAGCAAGTTCGGTTCTAGGAATCACTTGCTTTCCTATGAAGAAGGTTGAGTGCAGTAAGTTCAAACTTTCCTATTTTGTGTAATCTAACAAGAAGTACAAGTTAGTGGTTTCAAGGCTTTTCTAAAGTGGTTTCTTTAGAAAACAAACATCTTCAGTACTGAACACTGTACTGTGTGAAATAAGTTAATTCGGTTCTAGGAATCAGATTCCTTTCTACGAAGATGGTTGAGTGCAGCAAGTTCAAACTTTCCTTGTTAATGAAATCTAAAAAGATGGCCAAGTTAGCAGATTCACCTCATTTGTGAGGTACTTTGTTGAGAAAACAAACATCTTCATTGCTGAACATTGTACTGTGTGAAAGAAGCTCATTCGGTTCTAGTAATCAGTTGCTTTCCTACAAAGAAGGTTGCGGGCAGCAAGTTCAAACTTTGCTTGTTAATGTAATCTAAAAAGATGCACAACTTAGTACCTTGGCCTCATTTCTAAAGTAGTTTCTTTGGAAAAGAACCATCTTCAGTACCGAACACTGTACTGTGTGAAAAGAGTTAATTCGCTTCTAGGAACCAGTTTAATTTCTAAGAAGATGGTTGACTGCAGCAAGTTCAAACTTTCCTAGTTTGTGTAATCTAACCAGATGTACAAGTTAGTGGATTCGCGTCATTTCCAAATTAGTTTCTTTAGAAAACAAATATCTTCAGTACCGAACACTGTACTGTGTGAAATAAGTTAATTTGGTTCTAGGAATCAGTTTCCTTTCTACGAAGATGGTTGAGTGCAGCCAGTTCAAACTTTCCTTGTTAATGCAATCTAAAAAGATGTCCAAGTTAGTAGATTCACTTCATTTCTAAAGTAGTTTCTTTAGAAAACAAACCTAAATTCCCAAACTTTGTACTGTGTGAAATGAGCTAATTCGGTTCTAGGACTCAGTTTACTTTCTACGAAGATGGTTGAGTTTAGCAAGTTCAAACTTTCCTTGTTAATGTGCTGTAAAAAGATGTCCAAGTTAGTAGATTTGCCTCATTGGTAAAGTAGTTTGTTGAGAAAACAAACATCTTTTTGTCGAACATTGTACTGTGTGAACAAAGCTAATTTAGTTCTAGAATTCAGTTGCTTTCCTACAACGAATGTTGAGTGCAGCCAGTTCAAACTTTCCTTGTTAATGTAATCTAAAAAGATGCACAACGTAGTAGATTGGCCTCATTTCTAAAATATTTTCTTTAGAAAAGAAACATCTTCAGTACCGAATACTGTACTGTGTGAAATAAGATAATTCGCTTCTAGGAATCAGATTAATTTCTATGAAGATGGTTGAGTGCAGCAAGTTCAAACTTTCCTAGTTTGTGCAATCTAACAAGATGTAGAAGTTATTGCATTCGCCTCATTTCTAAAGTGGTTTCTTTAGAAAACAAACATCTTCAGTACTGAACACTGTACTGTGTGAAATAAGTTAATTCGGTACTAGGAATCAGTTTCCTTTCTACGAAGACGGTTGAGTTTAGCATGTTCAAACTTTCCTTGTTAATGTAATCTAAAATGATGTCCAAGTTCGTAGATTCGCCTCATTTCTAAAATAGTTTCTTTAGAAAACAAACCTTCATTGCCAAACTTTGTATTGTGTGAAATGAGCTAATTCGGTTCTAGGAATCAGTTTACTTTCTGCGAAGATGGTTGAGTTTAGCAAGTTCAAACTTTCCTTGTTAATGTGATCTGAAAAGATGTCCAAGTTAGTAGATTTGCCTCACTGGTAAAGTAGTTTGTTGAGAAAACAAACACCTTCAATGCCAAACATTGTACTGTGGGAAAAAATCTAATTTAGTTCTAGAATTCAGTTGCTTTCCTATAAAGAAGGTTGAGTGCAGCCAGTTCAAACATTCCTTGTTAATGTAATCTAAAAAGATGAACAACGTAGTAGATTGGCCTCATTTCTAAAGTATTTTCTTTAGAAAAGAAACATCTTCAGTACCGATCACTGTACCTTGTGAAATAACATAATTCGCTTCAAGGATCAGTTTAATTTCTATGAAGATGGTTGAGTGCAGCAAGTTCAAACTTTCCTAGTTTGAGTAATCTAACAAGTCGTACAAGTTAGTGCATTTGCCTCATTTCAAAAGTAGTTTATTTAGAAAAGAAACATCTTCAGTACCGAACACTGTACCGTGTGAAATAAGGTAATTCGGTTCTAGGAATCAGTTTAATTTCTACGAAGATGGTTGAGTTTAGCAAGTTCAAACTTTCCTTGTTAATGTAATCTAAAAAGATGTCCAACTTAGTAGATTCACCTCATTTCTAAAGTAGTTTCTTTAGAAAAGAAACCTTCATTGCCAAACTTTGTACTGTGTGAAATGAGCTAATTCGGTCCTAGGAATCAGTTTACTTTCTACGAAGATGGTTGAGTTTAGCAAGGTCAAACTTTCCTGGTTAATGTGCTCTAAAAAGATGTCCAAGTTAGTATATTTGCCTCATTGGTAAAGTAGTTTGTTGAGAAAACAAACATCTTCATTGCCGAACATTGTACTGTGTGAAAAAAGCTAATTTAGTTCTAGAATAAAGTTGCTTTCCTACAAGAAGGTTGAGTGCAGCAAGTTCAAACTTTCCTATTTTGTGTAATCTAACAATATGTACAAGTTAGTGGTTTCGTGTCATTTCTAAAGTGGTTTGTTTAGAAAACAAACATCTTCAGTACTGAACACTGTACTGTGTGAAATAAGTTAATTAGGTTCTAGGAATCAGTTTCCTTTCTACGAAGATGGTTGAGTGCAGCTAGTTCAAACTTTCTTTGTTAATGTAATATAAAAAGATGGCCAAGTTAGCAGATTCACCTCATATGTAAGGTACTTTGTTGAGAAAACAAACATCTTCATTGCCGAACATTGTACTGTGTGAAATAAGCTCATTCGGTTCTAGTAATCAGTTGCTTTCCTACAAAGAAGGTTGAGTGCAGCAAGTTCAAACTTTGCTTGTTAATGTAATCTAAAAAGATGCACAACTTAGTACCTTGTCCTCATTTCTAAAGTAGTTTCTTTAGAAAAGAAATATCTTCAGTACTGAACACTGTACTGTGTGAAATAAGGTAATTCGGTTCTAGGAATCAGTTTAATTTCTACAAAGATGGTTGAGTGCAACAAGTTCAAACTTTCATTGTGAATGTAATCTAAAAAGATGGCCATGTTAGTAGATTCGCCTAATTTGTAAAGTAGTTTGTTGAGAAAACAAACAACTTCATTGCCAAACATTGTACTTTGTGAAATAAGCTCATTCGGTTCTCGGAATCAGTTGCTTTCCTACAAAGAAGGTTGAGTGCAGGAAGTTCAAACTTTCCTTCTTAATGTGATCTGAAAAGTTGCCCAACTTAGTAGATTGGCCTTATTTCTAAAGTAGTTTGTTTAGAAAACAAACATCTCCATTACCGAACACTATCCTATGTGAAATGAGCTAGTTCGGTTCTAGGAATCACTTGCTTTCCTACAAAGAAGGTTGAGTGCAGCAAGTTCAAACTTCCTTGTTAATGTAATCTAAAAAGATGCACAACTTAGTAGATTGGCCTCATTTCTAAAGTAGTTTGTTGAGAAAACAAACATCTTCATTACTGAACACTGTACTATGTGAAATAAGCTAGTTCCGTTCTAGGAATCACTTGCTTTCCTACGAAGAAGGTTGAGTGCAGCAAGTGCAAACTTTCCTAATTTGTGTAATCTAATAAGATGTACAAGTCAGTGGTATCGCGTCGTTTCTAAAGTGGTTTCTTTAGAAACCAAACATCTTCAGTACTGAGCACTGTACTGTGTGAAATAAGTTAAATCGGTTCTAGGAATCAGTTTCCTTTCTACGACGATGGTTGAGTGCAGCAAGTTCCAACTTTCCTTGTCAATGTAATCTAAAAAGATGGCCAAGATAGCAGATTCACCTCATTGGTAAGGTAGTTTGTTGAGAAAATTAACATCTTTATTGCCGAACATTGTACTGTGTGAAAGAAGCTCATTCGGTTCTAGGAATCACTTGCTTTCCTACAAAGAAGGTAGAGTGCAGCAAGTTCAAACTTTCCTTGTTAATGTAATCTAAAAAGATGCACAACTTAGTAGATTGGCCTCATTTCTAAAGTAGTTTCTTTAGACAAGAAACATCTTCAGTACCGAACACTGTACTGTGTGAAATGAATTAATTCGCTTCTAGGAATTGGTTTACTTTCTACGAAGAAGGTTGAGTGCAGCAAGTTCAAATTTTCCTAGTTTGTGTAATCTAACAAGATGTACAAGTTAGTGGATTCGCCTCATTTCTAAAGTAGTTTCTTTAGAAAAGAAACATCTTCAGTACCGAACACTGAACTGTGTGAAATAAGTTAATTTGCTTCTAGGAATCAGTTTAATTTCTATGAAGACGGTTGTGTTTAGCAAGTTCAAACTTTCCTTGTTAATGTAATCTAAAAAGATATCCAAGTTAGTAGATTTGCCTCATTGGTAGAGCAGTTCGTTGAGAAAACAAACATCTTCATTGCCGAACATTTTACTGTGTGAAAAAGCTCATTCAGTTTTAGAATTCAGTTGCTTTCCTACAAAGACGGTTGAGTGCAGCAAGTTCAAAGTTTCCTTGTTAATGTAATCTAAGAAGATGCACAACTTAGTAAATTGGGCTCATTCTAAAGTAGTTTGTTTACAAAACAAACATCTTCATTACCTTTACACTATACTATGTGAAATGAGCTAGTTCGGTTCTAGGAATCACTTGCTTTCCTACAAGAAGGTTGAGTGCAGCAAGTTCAAACTTTCCTCGTTTATGTAATCTAACAAGATTTACAAGTTAGTGGATTCGTGTCGTTTCTAAAGTGGTTTCCTTATTAAACAAACATCTTCAGTACTGAACACTGTACTGTGTGAAATAAGTTAATTCGGTTCTAGGAACCAGTTTCCTTTCTACGAAGATGGTTGAGTGCAGCAAGTTCCAACTTTCCTTGTCAATGTAATCTAAAAAGATGGCCAAGATAGCAGATTCACCTCATTGGTAAGGTAGTTTGTTGAGAAAATTAACATCTTTATTGCCGAACATTGTACTGTGTGAAAGAAGCTCATTCGGTTCTAGGAATCACTTGCTTTCCTACAAAGAAGGTAGAGTGCAGCAAGTTCAAACTTTCCTTGTTAATGTAATCTAAAAAGATGCACAACTTAGTAGATTGGCCTCATTTCTAAAGTAGTTTCTTTAGACAAGAAACATCTTCAGTACCGAAACACTGTACTGTGTGAAATGAATTAATTCGCTTCTAGGAATTGGTTTACTTTCTACGAAGAAGGTTGAGTGCAGCAAGTTCAAATTTTTCTAGTTTGTGTAATCTAACAAGATGTACAAGTTAGTGGATTCGCCTCATTTCTAAAGTAGTTTCTTTAGAAAAGAAACATCTTCAGTACCGAACACTGAACTGTGTGAAATAAGTTAATTTGCTTCTAGGAATCAGTTTAATTTCTATGAAGACGGTTGTGTTTAGCAAGTTCAAACTTTCCTTGTTAATGTAATCTAAAAAGATGTCCAAGTTAGTAGATTTGCCTCATTGGTACAGCAGTTCGTTGAGAAAACAAACATCTTCATTGCCGAACATTTTACTGTGTGAAAAAGCTCATTCAGTTTTAGAATTCAGTTGCTTTCCTACAAAGACGGTTGAGTGCAGCAAGTTCAAAGTTTCCTTGTTAATGAAATCTAAGAAGATGCACAACCTAGTAGATTGGCCTAGTTTCTAAAGTAGTTTCTTTAGAAAAGAAACATCTTCAGTACCGAACACTGTACTGTGTGAAATAAGTTAATTTTCTTCTAGGAATCAGTTTAATTTCTACGAAGAAGGTTGAGTGCATCAAATTCGAACTTTCCTTGTTAATGTAATCTAAAAAGATGGCCAAGTTACAAGATTCGCCTCATTTGTAAAGTACTTTGTTGAGAAAACAAACATCTTCAGTACCGAACACTGTACTGTGTGAAATAAGTTAATTTTCTTCTAGGAATCAGTTTAATTTCTACAAAGAAGGTTGAGTGCATCAAATTCGAACTTTCCTTGTTAATGTAATCTAAAAAGATGGCCAAGTTACAAGAGTCGCCTCATTTGTAAAGTACTTTGTTGAGAAAACAAACATCTTCATTGCCGAACATTGTACTGTGTGAAATAAGTTCATTCGGTTCTAGGAATCAGTTGCTTTCCTCACGAAAATTGAGTGCAGCAAGTTCAAACTTTCCTTGTTAATGTAATCTAAAAAGATGGCCAAGTTAGAAGATTCGCCTCATTTCTAAAGTACTTTGTTGAGAAAACAATCATCTTCATTGCCGAACATTGTACTGTGTGAAATAAGCTCATTCAGTTCTAGGAATCACTTGCTTTCCTACGAAGAAGGTTGAGTGCAGCAAGTTCAAACTTTACTCTTTTGTGTAATCTAACAAGATGTACAAGTTCGTGGATTCGCGTCGTTTCTAAAGTGGTTTCTTTAGAAAACAAACATCTTCAGTACTGAACACTGTACTGTGTGAAATAAGTTAATTCGGTTCTAGGAATCAGTTTCCTTTCTACGAAGATGGTTGAGTGCAGCAAGTTCAAACGTTCCTTGTAAATGTAATCTATAACGATGGCCAAGTTAGCAGAGTGACCTCATTTGCAAAGTAGTTTCTTGAGAAAATTAACATCTTTAATGCCAAACATTGTACTGTGTGAAATAAGCTCATTCGGTTCTAGGAATCACTTGCTTTTTTACAAAGAAAGTTGAGTGCAGCAAGTTCAAACTTTCCTTATTAATGTAATCTAAAAAGATGCACAACTTAGTAGACTGGCCTCATTTCTAAAGTAGTTTCTTTAGAAAAGAAACATCTTCAGTACCGAACACTGTACTGTGTGAAATAAGTTAATTCGCTTCTAAGAATCAGTTTAATTTCTATGAAGAAGGTTGAGTGCAGCAAGTTCAAACTTTCCTTGTTTGTGTAATCTAACAAGATGTACAAGTTAGCGGATTCTCCCCTTTTCTAAAGTAGTTTTTTTTAGAAACGAAACATCTTCAGTACCGAACACTGTACTGTGTGAAATAAGTTGATTCGCTTCTAGGAATCAGTTTAATTTCTACAAAGAAGGTTGAGTGCAGCAAGTTCAAACTTTCCTTGTTAATGTAGTCTAAAAAGATGGCCAAGTTAGAAAATTCGCCTCATTTCTAAAGTACTTTGTTGTGAAAAAAATATCTTCAGTGCCGAACATTGTACTGTGTGAAATAAGCTCATTCGGTTGTAGGAATCAGTTGCTTTCCTACAAAGAAGGTTGAGTGCAGCAAGTTCAAACTTTCCTTGTTAATGTAATCTAAAAGATGCACAAGTTAGTCGATTGGACTCATTTCTAAAGTAGTTTGTTTAGAAAACAAACATCTTCATTTCTGAACACTGTACTATGTGAAATAAGCTAGTTCCGTTCTAGAAATCCCTTGCTTTCCTACGAAGAAGGTTGAGTGCAGCCAGGTCAAACTTTCCGAGTTTGTGTAATCTAACAAGATGTACAAGTTAGTGGATTCACGTCATTTCTAAATTAGTTTCTTTAGAAAACAAACGTCTTCAGTACCGAACACTGTACTGTGTGAAATAAGTTAATTTGGTTCTAGGAATCAGTTGCTTTCCTACAAAGAAGGTTGAGTGCAGCAAGTTCAAACTTTCCTTGTTAATGTAATCTGAAAAGTTGCACAACTTAGTAGATTGGCCTCATTTCTAAACTAGTTTGTTTAAAAAAGAAACATCTTCAGTACCGAACACTGTACTGTGTGAAATAAGTTAATTCGCTTCTAGGAATCAGTTTAATTTCTACGAAGAAGGTTGAGTGCAGCAAGTTCAAACTTTCCTTGTTAATGTAATCTAAAAAGATGGCCAAGTTGGAAGATTTGGCTCATTTGTAAAGGACTTTGTTGAGAAAACAAACATCTTCATTGCCGAACATTGTACTGTGTGAAATAAGCTCATTCGGTTCTAGGAATCACTTTCTTTCCTACAAAGAAGGTTGAGTGCAGCAAGTTCAAAGTTTCCTTGTTAATGTAATCTAAAAAGATGCACAACTTAGTAAATTGGGCTCATTCTAAAGTAGTTTGTTTACAAAACAAACATCTTCATTACCTTTACACTATACTATGTGAAATGAGCTAGTTCGGTTCTAGGAATCACTTGCTTTCCTACGAAGAAGGTTGAGTGCAGCAAGTTCAAACTTTCCTCGTTTATGTAATCTAACAAGATTTACAAGTTAGTGGATTCGTGTCGTTTCTAAAGTGGTTTCCTTATTAAACAAACATCTTCAGTACTGAACACTGTACTGTGTGAAATAAGTTAATTCGGTTCTAGGAACCAGTTTCCTTTCTCTGAAGATGGTTGAGTGCAGCAAGTTCAAACTTTCCTTGTTAATGTAATCTAAAAAGATTGCCAAATTAGCAGATTCACCTCATTTGTAAGGTAGTTTGTTAAAAAATTAACATCTTTATTGCGAACATTGTACTGTGTGAAATAAGCTCATTCGGTTCTAGGAATCACTTTCTTTCCTACTAAGAAGGTTGAGTGCAGCAAGTTCAACCTCTCCTTGTTAATGTAATCTAAAAAGATATCCAAATTAGTAGATTTGCCTCATTGGTAGAAACATCTTCAGCAGTTCGTTGAGAAAACAAACATCTTCATTGTGTAATCGAACATTTTACTGTGTGAAAAAGCTCATTCAGTTTTAGAAGACGGTTCAGTTCAAACTTTCCTAATGTAATCAAAAAAGGTTGAGTGCAGCAAACATCTTCATTGCCGAACATTTTACTTCAAAATTCAGTTGTTTCCTACAAAGACTTGTTAATGTAATCTAAGAAGATGCACAACTTAGTAAATTGGGCTCATTCTAAAGTAGTTTGTTTACAAAACAAACATCTTCATTACCTTTACACTATACTATGTGAAATGAGCTAGTTCGGTTCTAGGAATCACTTGCTTTCCTACGAAGAAGGTTGAGTGCAGCAAGTTCAAACTTTCCTCATTTATGTAATCTAACAAGATTTACAAGTTAGTGGATTCGTGTCGTTTTTAAAGTGGTTTCCTTATTAAACAAACATCTTCAGTACTGAACACTGTACTGTGTGAAATAAGTTAATTCGGTTCTAGGAACCAGTTTCCTTTCTACGAAGATGGTTGAGTGCAGCAAGTTCCAACTTTCCTTGTCAATGTAATCTAAAAAGATGGCCAAGATAGCAGATTCACCTCATTGGTAAGGTAGTTTGTTGAGAAAATTAACATCTTTATTGCCGAACATTGTACTGTGTGAAAGAAGCTCATTCGGTTCTAGGAATCACTTGCTTTCCTACAAAGAAGGTAGAGTGCAGCAAGTTCAAACTTTCCTTGTTAATGTAATCTAAAAAGATGCACAACTTAGTAGATTGGCCTCATTTCTAAAGTAGTTTCTTTAGACAAGAAACATCTTCAGTACCGAACACTGTACTGTGTGAAATGAATTAATTAAGCTTCTAGGAATTGGTTTACTTTCTACGAAGAAGGTTGAGTGCAGCAAGTTCAAATTTTCCTAGTTTGTGTAATCTAACAAGATGTACAAGTTAGTTGATTCGCCTCATTTCTAAAGTAGTTTCTTTAGAAAAGAAACATCTTCAGTACCGAACACTGAACTGTGTGAAATAAGTTAATTTGCTTCTAGGAATCAGTTTAATTTCTATGAAGACGGTTGTGTTTAGCAAGTTCAAACTTTCCTTGTTAATGTAATCTAAAAGATGTCCAAGTTAGTAGATTTGCCTCATTGGTACAGCAGTTCGTTGAGAAAACAAACATCTTCATTGCCGAACATTTTACTGTGTGAAAAAGCTCATTCAGTTTTAGAATTCAGTTGCTTTCCTACAAAGACGGTTGAGTGCAGCAAGTTCAAAGTTTCCTTGTTAATGAAATCTAAGAAGATGCACAACCTAGTAGATTGGCCTAGTTTCTAAAGTAGTTTAATTTCTACAAAAGAAGGTTGAGTGCATCAAATAGAAAAAAAATGGGCCAGTTATCTTCATTTGTAAAGTACTTTGTTGAACACTGTACTGTGTGAAATAAGTTAATTTTCTTCTAGGAATCAGTTTAATTTCTACAAAGAAGGTTGAGTGCATCAAATTCGAACTTTCCTTGTTAATGTAATCTAAAAAGATGGCCAAGTTACAAGAGTCGCCTCATTTGTAAAGTACTTTGTTGAGAAAACAAACATCTTCATTGCCGAACATTGTACTGTGTGAAATAAGTTCATTCGTTTCTAGGAATCAGTTGCTTTCCTACGAAGAAGGTTGAGTGCAGCAAGTTCAAACTTTAATCTAAAAAGATGGCCAAGTTAGAAGATCTTTAAGCTCATTCAGTTCTAGGAATCTAACAAGATGTAAAGTTACTCTTTGTGATTACAAAGTTAGTGGATTCGTTTCTAAAGTGGTTTCTTTAGAAAACAAACATCTTCAGTACTGAACACTGTACTGTGAAATAAGTTAATTCGGTTCTAGGAATCAGTTTCCTTTCTACGAAGATGGTTGAGTGCAGCAAGTTCAAACGTTCCTTGTAAATGTAATCTATAACGATGGCCAAGTTAGCAGAGTGACCTCATTTGCAAAGTAGTTTCTTGAGAAAATTAACATCTTTAATGCCAAACATTGTACTGTGTGAAATAAGCTCATTCGGTTCTAGGAATCACTTGCTTTTACAAAGAAAGTTGAGTGCAGCAAGTTCAAACTTTCCTTATTAATGTAATCTAAAAAAGATGCACAACTTAGTAGACTGGCCTCATTTCTAAAGTAGTTTCTTTAGAAAAGAAACATCTTCAGTACCGAACACTGTACTGTGTGAAATAAGTTAATTCGCTTCTAAGAATCAGTTTAATTTCTATGAAGAAGGTTGAGTGCAGCAAGTTCAAACTTTCCTTGTTTGTGTAATCTAACAAGATGTACAAGTTAGCGGATTCTCCCCTTTTCTAAAGTAGTTTTTTTTAGAAACGAAACATCTTCAGTACCGAACACTGTACTGTGTGAAATAAGTTGATTCGCTTCTAGGAATCAGTTTAATTTCTACAAAGAAGGTTGAGTGCAGCAAGTTCAAACTTTCCTTGTTAATGTAGTCTAAAAAGATGGCCAAGTTGGAAAATTTCGCCTCATTTCTAAAGTACTTTGTTGTGAAAAAAATATCTTCAGTGCCGAACATTGTACTGTGTGAAATAAGCTCATTCGGTTGTAGGAATCAGTTGCTTTCCTACAAAGAAGGTTGAGTGCAGCAAGTTCAAACTTTCCTTGTTAATGTAATCTAAAAAGATGCACAAGTTAGTCGATTGGACTCATTTCTAAAGTAGTTTGTTTAGAAAACAAACATCTTCATTTCTGAACACTGTACTAAGTGAAATAAGCTAGTTCCGTTCTAGAAATCCCTTGCTTTCCTACGAAGAAGGTTGAGTGCAGCCAGGTCAAACTTTCCGAGTTTGTGTAATCTAACAAGATGTACAAGTTAGTGGATTCACGTCATTTCTAAATTAGTTTCTTTAGAAAACAAACGTCTTCAGTACCGAACACTGTACTGTGTGAAATAAGTTAATTTGGTTCTAGGAATCAGTTGCTTTCCTACAAAGAAGGTTGAGTGCAGCAAGTTCAAACTTTCCTTGTTAATGTAATCTGAAAAGTTGCACAACTTAGTAGATTGGCCTCATTTCTAAACTAGTTTGTTTAAAAAAGAAACATCTTCAGTACCGAACACTGTACTGTGTGAAATAAGTTAATTCGCTTCTAGGAATCAGTTTAATTTCTACGAAGAAGGTTGAGTGCAGCAAGTTCAAACTTTCCTTGTTAATGTAATCTAAAAAGATGGCCAAGTTGGAAGATTTGGCTCATTTGTAAAGGACTTTGTTGAGAAAACAAACATCTTCATTGCCGAACATTGTACTGTGTGAAATAAGCTCATTCGGTTCTAGGAATCACTTTCTTTCCTACAAAGAAGGTTGAGTACAGCAAGTTCAAAGTTTCCTTGTTAATGTAATCTAAAAAGATGCACAACTTAGTAAATTGGGCTCATTCTAAAGTAGTTTGTTTACAAAACAAACATCTTCATTACCTTTACACTATACTATGTGAAATAAGCTAGTTCGGTTCTAGGAAACACTTGCTTTCCTACGAAGAAGGTTGAGTGCAGCAAGTTCAAACTTTCCTCGCTTATGTAATCTAACAAGATTTACAAGTTAGTGGATTCGTGTCGTTTCTAAAGTGGTTTCCTTATTAAACAAACATCTTCAGTACTGAACACTGTACTGTGTGAAATAAGTTAATTCGGTTCTAGGAACCAGTTTCCTTTCTACGAAGATGGTTGAGTGCAGCAAGTTCAAACTTTCCTTGTTAATGTAATCTAAAAAGATGGCCAAATTAGCAGATTCACCTCATTTGTAAGGTAGTTTGTTGAGAAAATTAACATCTTTATTGCCGAACATTGTACTGTGTGAAATAAGCTCATTCGGTTCTAGGAATCACTTTCTTTCCTACTAAGAAGGTTGAGTGCAGCAAGTTCAAACTCTCCTTGTTAATGTAATCTAAAAAGTTGCACAACGTAGTAGATTGGCCTCATTTCTAAAGTAGTTTCTTTAGAAAGGAAACATCTTCAGTACCAAACACTGTACTGTGTGAAATAAGTAAATTCGCTTCTAGGAATCAGTTTAATTTCTACGAAGAAGGTTGAGTGCAGCAAGTTCAAACTTTCCTTGTTAATGTAATCTAAAAAGATGGCCAAGTTAGAAGATTCGCCTCATTTGTAAAGTACTTTGTTGAGAAAACAAACATCTTCATTGCCAAATACTGTACTGTGTGAAATAAGCTCATTCAGTTCTAGGAATCAGGTGCTTTCCTACAAAGAAGGTTGAGTGCAGCAAGTTCAAACTTTCCTTGTTAATGTAATCTGAAAAGATGCACACCTTAGTAGTTTGGCCTCATTTCTAAAGTAGTTTGTTTAGAAAACAAACATCTTCATTACCGAACACTGTACTATGTGAAATAAGCTAGTTCCGTTCTAGGAATCACTTGCTTTCCTACGAAGAAGGTTGAGTGCAGCAAGTTCAAACTTTCCTAGTTTGTGTAATCTAACAAGAATTACAAGTTAGTGGATTCGCCTCATTTCTAAAGTAGTTTCTTTAGAAAAGAAACATCTTCAGTACCGAACACTGTACTGTGTTTAATAAGTGAATTCGCTTGTACGAATCAGTTTAATTTCTACGAAGAAGGTTGAGTGCAGCAAGTTCAAACTTTCCTTGTTAATGTAATCTAAAAAGATGGCCGAGTTAGAAGATTTGCCTCAAATGTAAAGTACTTTGCACAACTTAGTAGATTGGCCTCATTTCTAAAGTAGTTTGTTACATCTTCATTACCGAAAACTATACTATGTGAAATGAGCTAGTTCAGTTCTAGGAATCACTTGCTTTCTTACGAAGAAGGTTGAGTGCAGCAAGTTCAAACTTTCCTCGTTTATGTAATCTAACATGATTTACAAGTTAGTGGATTCGTGTCGTTTCTAATGTGGTTTCCTTATAAAACAAATATCTTCAGTACTGAACACTGTACTGTGTGAAGTAAGTTCATTCGGTTCTAGGAATCAGTTTCCTTTCTACGAAGATGGTTGAGTGCAGCAAGTTCAAACCTTCCTTGTTAATGTAATCTATAAAGATGGCCAAGGGAGCAGAGTCACCTCATTTGTAAAGTAGTTTGTTGAGAAAATTAACATCTTTATTGCCGAACATTGTACTGTGTGCAATAAGCTCATTCTGTTCTAGTAATCACTTGCATTCCTACAAAGAAGGTTGAGTGCATCAACTTCAAACTTTCCTTGTTAATGTAATCTAAAAAGATGCACAACTTCGTAGATTGGCCTCATTTCTAAAGTAGTTTCTTTCGAAAAGAAACATCTTCAGTACCGAACACTGTACTGTGTGAAATAAGATGGCCAAGTTAGACGATTCGCCTCATTTGTAAAGTACTTTGTTGAGAAAACAAACATCTTCATTGCCGAACATTGTACTGTGTGAAATAAGCTCATTAGGTTCTAGGAATCAGTTCCTTTCCTACAAAGAAGGTTGAGTGCAGCAAGTTCAAACTTTCCTTGTTAATGTAATCTAATAAGATGCACCACTTAGTAGATTGGCCTCATTTCTAAAGTAGTTTATTTAGAAAACAAACATCTTCATTACCGAACACGGTACTATGTGAAATGAGCTAGTTCGGTTCTAGGAATCACTTGCTTCCGTATGAAGAAGGTTGAGTTTAGCAAGTTCAAACTTTCCTAGTGTGTAATCTAAGATTATGTACAAGTTAGTGGTTTCGAGTAGTTTCTAAAGTGGTTTCTTTAGAAAACAAACATCTTCAGTACTGAGCACTGTACTGTGTGAAGTAAGGTAATTCGGTTCTAGGAATCAGTTTAATTTCTACGAAGATGGTTGAGTGCAGCAAGTTCAAACTTTCCTTGTTAATGTAATCTAAAAAGATGGCCAAGTTAGCAGATTCACCTCATTTGTAAGGTAGTTTGTTGAGAAAATTAACATCTTTATTCCTGAACATTTTATTGTGTGAAATAAGCTCATTCGGTTCTAGGAATCACTTGCTTTCCTACAAAGAAGGTTGAGTGCAGCAAGTTCAAACTTTCCTTGTTAATGGAATCTAAAAAGATGCACAACTTAGTAGATTGGCCTCATTTCTAAAGTAGTTTCTTTACAAAAGAAACATCTTCAGTACCGAACACTGTACTGTGTGAAATGAGTTAATTCGCTTCTAGGAATCAGTTTAATTTCTACGAAGATGGTTGAGTGCAGCAAGTTCAAACTTTCCTAGTTTGTGTAATCTAACAAGATGTACAAGTTAGTGAATTCGCCTCATTTCTAAAGTAGTTTCTTTGAAAAGAAACATCTTCAGTAGCGAACACTGTTCTGTGTGAAATAAGGTAATTCAGTTCAAGGAATCAGTTTAATTTCTACGAAGATGGTTGAGTGCAGCAAGTTCAAACTTTACTTGTTAATGTAATCTAAAAACATGCACGGCTTAGTATATTGGCCTCATTTCTAAAGTAGTTTGTTTACAAAACAAACATCTTCATTACCGAACACTATACTATGTGACATGAGCTAGTTTGTTTCTAGGAATCACTTGCTTTGCTACGAAGAACGTTGAATGCAGCAGGTTCAAACTTTCCTCGTTTGTGTAATCTAAAAAGATTTACAAGTTAGTGGATTCTCATCGTTTCTAAAGTGGTTCCTTTAGAAAACAAACATCTTCAGTACTGAATAGTGTACTGTCTGAAATAAGTTAATTCCATTCTAGGAATCAGTTTCCTTTCTACGAAGATGGTTGAGTGCAGCAAGTTCAAACTTTCCTTGTTAATGTAATCTAAAAAGATGTCCAAGTTAGCACATTTGACTCATTTGTAAAGTAGTTTGTTGAGAAAACAAACATGTTCATTGCGGAATATTGTACTGTGTGAAAAATGTTAATTCGAATCTAGATTTCAGTCGCTTTCCTAAAAAGACGGTTGAGGACAGCAATTTCAAACATTCATTGTTAATGTAATATAAAAAGATGCACAACTTAGTGGATTCGCCTCATTTCTAAAGTAATTTCTTTAGAAAAGAAACATCTTCAGTACCGAACACTGTACTGTGTGAAATAAGTTAATTCGCTTCCAGGAATCTGTTTAATTTCTACGAAGATGATTGAGTGCAGCAAGTTCATACTTTCCTGGTTAATGTAAACTGCAAAGATGGCCAAGTTAGTATATTCACCTCATTTGTAAAGTAGTTTGTTGAGAAAACAAACATCTTCATTGCGGAACATTGTACTGTGTGAAAAAAGCTAATTCGGAATTAGAATTTAGTTGCTTTCCTACAAAGACGGTTGAGTGCAGCAAGTTCAAACATTCCTTGTTAATGTATTCTAAAAAGGTGCACAACTTAGGGGATTGGCCTCATTTCTAAAGTAATTTCTTTAGAAAAGAAACATCTTCTGTACCGAACACTGTACTGTGTGAAATAAGGTAATTCGGTTCTAGGAATCAGTTTAATTTCTGCGACAATGGTTGAGTGCAGCAAGTTTAAACTTTCCTTGTTAATGTAATCTACAAAGATGGCCAAGTTAGCAGAGTGACCTCATTTGTAAAGTAGTTTGTTGAGAAAATTAACATCTTTATTGCCGAACATTGTACTGTGTGAAATAAGCTCATTCGGTTCCAGGAATCACTTGCTTTCCTACAAAGAAGGTTCAGTGCAGCAAGTTCAAACTTTCCTTGGTAATGTAATCTAGAAAGATGCACAACTTAGTAGATTGGCCTCATTTCTAAAGTAGTTTCTTTAGAAAAGAAACATCTTCATTACCGAACACTGTACAGTGTGAAATAAGTTAATTCGCTTCAAGGAATCAGTTTAATTTCTACGAAGAAGGTTGAGTGCAGCAAGTTCAAACTTTCCTTGTTAATGTAATCTAAAAAGATGGCCAAGTTACAAGATTCGCCTCATTTGTAAAGTACTTTGTTGAGAAAACAAACATCTTCATTGCCGAACATTGTACTGTGTGAAATAAGCTCATTCGGTTCTAGGAATCAGTTGCTTTCCTACAAAGAAGGTTGAGTGCAGCAAGTTCAAACTTTCCTTGTTAATGTAATCTGAAAGGATGCACAACTTAGTAGTTTGGCCTCATTTCTAAAGTAGTTTGTTTAGAAAACAAACATCTTCATTACCGAACACTGTACTATGTGAAATAAGCTAGTTCCGTTCTAGGAATCACTTGCTTTCCTACGAAGAAGGTTGAGTGCAGGAAGTTCAAACTTTCCTTGTTAATGTAATCTAAAAAAAATGCACAACGTAGTAGTTTGGCCTCATTTCTAAAGTAGTTTCTTTAGAAAAGAAACATCTTCAGTACCGAACATTGTACTGTGTGAAATAAGATAATTCGTTTCTAGGAATCAGTTTAATTTCTATGAAGATGGTTGAGTGCAGCAAGTTGAAACTTTCCTAGTTTGTGTAATCTAACAAGATGTACAAGTTAGTGCATTTGCCTCATTTCTAAAATAATTTCATTAGAAAAGAAACATCTTCAGTACCGAACACTGTTCTGTGTGAAATAACGTAATTCGGTTCTAGGAATCAGTTTCCTTTCTACGAAGATGGTTGAGTGCGGCAAGTTCAATCTTTCCTTGTTAATGTAATCTATAAAGATGGCCAAGTTAGCAGATTCGCCTCATTTGTAAGGTAGTTTGTTGAGAAAATTAACATCTTTATTGCCGAACATTGTAATGTGTGAAATAAGCTAATTCGGTTCTAGGAATCACTTGCTCTCCTACAAAGGAGGTTGAGTGCAGCAAGTTCAAACTTTCCTTGTTAATGGAATCGAAAAAGATGCACAACTTAGTAGATTCCCTCATTTCTAAAGTAGTTTCTTTAGAAAACAAACCTAAATTGCCAAACTTTGTACTGTGTGAAATGAGCTAATTCGGTTCTAGGAATCAGTTTACTTTCTACGAAGATGGTTGAGTTTAGCAAGTTCAAACTTTCCTTTTTAATGTGCTCTAAAAAGATGTCCAAGTTAGTAGATTTGCCTCATTGGTTTGTTGAGAAAACAAACATCTTCAATGCCGAACATTGTACTGTGTGAAATAATGTCATTCGGTTCTAGGAATCAGTTGCTTTCCTCCAAAGAAGGTTGAGTGCAGCCAGTTCAAACTTTCCTTGTTAATGTAATATAAAAACATGCACAATGTAGTAGGTTGGCCTCATTTCTAAAGTAGTTTCTTTAGAAAAGAAACATCTTCAGTACCGAACACTGTACTGTGTGAAATAAGTTAATTCGCTTCAAGGAATCAGTTTAATTTCTACGAAGATGGTTGAGTGCAGCAAGTTCAAACTTTCCTCATTTGTGTAATCTAACAAGATGTACAAGTTAGTGGACACGTGTCGTTTCTAAAGTGGTTTCTTGAGAAAACAAACATCTTCAGTACTGAGCACTGTACTGTGTGAAATAAGTTAACTCAGTTCTAGGAATCAGTTTCCTTTCTACGAAGATGGTTGAGTGCAGCAAGTTCAAACTTTCCTTGTTAATGCAATCTACAAAGATGTCCAAGTTAGTAGATTTGACTCATTTGTAAGGTAGTTTGTTGAGAAAACAAACATCTTCATTGCGGAATATTATAGTGTGTGAAAAAAGTTAATTCGAATCTAGAATTCAGTCGCTTTCCTACAAAGACGGTTGAGTGCAGCAATTTCAAACATTCCTTGTTAATGGAACCTAAAAAGATGCACAACTTTGTGGATTCGCCTCATTTCTAAAGTAATTTCTTTAGAAAAGAAACATCTTCAGTACTGGATGAAATAAGTTAATTCGCTTCCAGGAATCAGTTTAATTTCTACGAAGATGGTTGAGTGCAGCAAGTTCATACTATCCTTGTTAATGTGATCTAAAAAGATGGCCAAGTTAGTAGATTCGCCTCATTCGTAAAGTAGTTTGTTGAGAAAACAAACATCTTCATTGCCCAACATTGTACTGTGTGAAATAAGGTCATTCGGGTCTAGGAATCAGTTGCTTTCCTACAAAGAAGGTTGAGTGCAGCAAGTTCAAACTTTCCTTGTTATTGTATTCTAAAAAGATGCACAACTTAGTAGATTGGCCTCATTTCTAAAGTAGTTTCTTTAGAAAAGAAACATCTTCAGTACCGAACACTGTACTGCGTGAAATAAGTTAATTCGCTTCAAGGAATCAGTTTAATTTCCACGAAGATGGTTGAGTGCAGCAAGTTCATACTTTCCTTGTTAATGTAATCTGCAAAGATGGCCAAGTTAGTAGATTCACCTCATTTGTAAAGTAGTTTGTTGAGAAAACAAACATCTTCATTGATGAACATTGTACTGTGTGAAAAAAGCTAATTCGGATCTAGAATTTAGTTGCTTTCCTACAAAGACGGTTGAGTGCAGCAAGTTCAAACTTTCCATGTTAATGTATTCGAAAACTGTGCACAACTCAGGGGATTCGCCTAATTTCTAAAGTATTTTCTTTAGAAAAGAAACATCTTCAATACTGAACACTGTACTGTGTGAAATAAGTGAATTCGCTTCTATGAATCAGTTTAATTTCTACGAAGATGGTTGAGTGCAGGAAGTTCAAACTTTCCATGTTAATGTAATCTAAGAAGATGGCCAAGTTAGTAGATTCGCCTCATTTGTAATGTAGTTTGTTGAGAAAACAAACATCTTCATTGCCAAACATTGTACTGTGTGAAATAAGCTCATTCGGTTCTAGGAATCAGTTGCTTTCCTACAAAGAAGGTTGAGTGCAGCAACTTCAAACTTTCCTTGTTATTGTAATCTAAAAAGATGCAAAACTTAGTAGATTGGCCTCATTTCTAAAGTAGTTTCTTTAGAAAAGAAACATCTTCAGTACCGAACACTGTACAGTGTGAAATAAGTTAATTCGCTTCTAGGAATCAGTTTAATTTCTACGAAGAAGGTTGAGTGCAGCAAGTTCAAACTTTCCTTGTTAATGTAATCTAAAAAGATGGCCAAGTTAGAAGATTCGCCTCATTTGTCAAGTACTTTGTTGAGAAAACAAACATCTTCATTGCCGAACATTGTACTGTGTGAAATATTCTCATTCAGTTCTAGGAATCAGTTGCTTTCCTACAAAGAAGGTTGAGTGCAGCAAGTTCAAAGTTTCCTTGTTAATGTAATCTAAAAAGATACACAACTTAGTAGATTGGCCTCATTTCTAAAGTAGTTTCTTTAGAAAAGAAACATCTTCAATACCGAACACTGTACAGTGTGAAATAAGTTAATTCGCTTCTAGGAATCAGTTAAATTTCTATGAAGAAGGTTGAGTGCAGCAAGTTCAAACTTTCCTAGTTTGTGGAATCTAACAAGATGTACAAGTTAGTGCATTCGCCTCATTTCTAAAGTAGTTTCTTTAGAAAAGAAACATCTTCAGTACTGAACACTGTACTGTGTGAAATAAGGTAAATTGGTTCTAGGAATCAGTTTAATTTCTACGAAGATGCTTGAGTGCAGCAAGTTCAAACTTTCCTTGTTAATGTAATCTAAAAGATGCACAACTTAGTAGATTGGCCTCATTTCTAAAGTAGTGTGTTTACAAAACAAACATCTTCGTTATCAAGACTATACTATGTGAAATGAGCTACTTGGTTCTAGGAATCACTTGCTTTCCTACTTAGAAGGATGAGTGCCGAACATTGTACTGTGTGCAATAAGCTCATTCTGTTCTAGGAATCAGTTCCTTTCCTACAAAGAACATTGAGTGCAGCAAGTTCAAACTTTCCTTGTTAATGTAATCTAAAAAGATGCACAACTTAGTAGATTGGCCTCATTTCTAAAGTAGTTTGTTTAGAAAACAAACATCTTCATTACCAAACACTGTACTATGTGAAATAAGCTAGTTCCGTTCTAGGAATCACTTGCTTTCCTACGAAGAAGGTTGAGTGCAGCAAGTTCAAACTTTCCTAGTTTGTGTAATCTAACAAGATGTACAAGTTAGTGGATTCGCCTCATTTCTAAAGTAGTTTCTTTAGATAAGAAACATCTTCAGTACCGAACACTGTACTGTGTGAAATAAGTGAATTCCCTTCTGGGAATCAGTTTGATTTCGACGAAGATGGTTGAGTGCAGCAAGGTCAAACTTTCCTTGTTAATGTAATCTAAAAAGTTGGCCAAGTTAGTAGATTGGCCTCATTTGTAAAGTAGTTTGTTGAGAAAACAAACATCTTCATTGCCGAACATTGTACTGTGTGAAATAAGCTCATTCGGTTCTAGGAATCAGTTGCTTTCCTACAAAGAAGGTTGAGTGCAGCAAGTTCAAACTTTCCTTGTTAATGTAATCTGAAAAGATGAACAACTTAGTAGATTGGCCTCATTTCTAAAGTAGTTTGTTTACAAAACAAACATCTTCATTACCAACACTGTACTATGTGAAATGAGCTAGTTCGATTCTAGGAATCACTTGCTTTCCTGCGAAGAAAGTTGAGTGCAGCAAGTTCTAACTTTCCTAGTTTGTGTAATCTAACAAGATGTACAAGTTAGTGGATTCGCCTCATTTCTAAAGTAGTTTCTTTAGATAAGAAACATCTTCAGTAACGAACACTGTACTGTGTGAAATAAGTGAATTCGCTTCTGGGAATCAGTTTGATTTCGACGAAGATGGTTGAGTACAGCAAGGTCAAACTTTCCTTGTTAATGTAATCTAAAAAAGATGGCCAAGTTAGTAGATTGGCCTCATTTGTAAAGTAGTTTGTTGAGAAAACAAACATCTTCATTGCCGAACATTGTACTGTGTGAAATAAGCTCATTCGGTTCTAGGAATCAGTTGCTTTCCTACAAAGAAGGTTGAGTGCAGCAAGTTCAAACTTTCCTTGTTAATGTAATCTGAAAAGATGAACAACTTAGTCGATTGGCCTCATTTCTAAAGTAGTTTGTTTACAAAACAAACATCTTCATTACCGAACACTGTACTATGTGAAATGAGCTAGTTCGATTCTAGGAATCACTTGCTTTCCTGCGAAGAAAGTTGAGTGCAGCAAGTTCTAACTTTCCTAGTTTGTGTAATCTAACAAGATGTACAAGTTAGTGGATTCGCCTCATTTCTAAAGTAGTTTCTTTAGATAAGAAACATCTTCAGTAACGAACACTGTACTGTGTGAAATAAGTGAATTCGCTTCTAGGAATCAGTTTGATTTCTACGAAGATGGTTGAGTGCAGCAAGGTCAAACTTTCCTTGTTAATGTAATCTAAAAAGATGGCCAAGTTAGTAGATTCGCCTCATTGGTAAAGTAGTTTGTTGAGAAAATTAACATCTTTATTGCCGAACATTGTACTGTGTGAAATAAGCTCATTCGGTACTAGGAATCACTTGCTTTCCTACAAAGAAGGTTGAGTGCAGCAATTTCAAACTTTCCTAGTTAATGGAATCTAAAAAGATGCACAACTTAGTAGATTGGCCTCATTTATAAAGTAGTTTCTTTAGAAAAGTAACATCTTCAGTACCCAACACTGTACTGTGTGAAATGAGTTAATTCGCTTCTAGGAATCAGTTTAATTTCTACGAAGGTGGTTGAGTGCAGCAAGTTGAAACTTTTCTAGTTTGTGTAATCTAACAAGATGTACAAGTCTCTGGATTCGCATCATTTCTAAATGAGTTTCCTTAGAAAACAAACATCTTCAGTACCGAACACTGTACTGTGTGAAATAAGTTAATTCGCTTCTAGGAATCAGTTAAATTTCTATGAAGAAGGTTGAGTGCAGCAAGTTCAAACTTTCCTAGTTTGTGGAATCTAACAAGATGTACAAGTTAGTGCATTCGCCTCATTTCTAAAGTAGTTTCTTTAGAAAAGAAACATCTTCAGTACTGAACACTGTACTGTGTGAAATAAGGTAAATTGGTTCTAGGAATCAGTTTAATTTCTACGAAGATGCTTGAGTGCAGCAAGTTCAAACTTTCCTTCTTAATGTAATCTAAAAAGATGCACAACTTAGTAGATTGGCCTCATTTCTAAAGTAGTGTGTTTACAAAACAAACATCTTCGTTACCGAAGACTATACTATGTGAAATGAGCTACTTCGGTTCTAGGAATCACTTGCTTTCCTCCTTAGAAGGATGAGTGCCGAACATTGTACTGTGTGCAATAAGCTCATTCTGTTCTAGGAATCAGTTCCTTTCCTACAAAGAACATTGAGTGCAGCAAGTTCAAACTTTCCTTGTTAATGTAATCTAAAAAGATGCACAACTTAGTAGATTGGCCTCATTTCTAAAGTAGTTTGTTTAGAAAACAAACATCTTCATTACCAAACACTGTACTATGTGAAATAAGCTAGTTCCGTTCTAGGAATCACTTGCTTTCCTACGAAGAAGGTTGAGTGCAGCAAGTTCAAACTTTCCTAGTTTGTGTAATCTAACAAGATGTACAAGTTAGTGGATTCGCCTCATTTCTAAAGTAGTTTCTTTAGATAAGAAACATCTTCAGTACCGAACACTGTACTGTGTGAAATAAGTGAATTCCCTTCTGGGAATCAGTTTGATTTCGACGAAGATGGTTGAGTGCAGCAAGGTCAAACTTTCCTTGTTAATGTAATCTAAAAAGATGGCCAAGTTAGTAGATTGGCCTCATTTGTAAAGTAGTTTGTTGAGAAAACAAACATCTTCATTGCCGAACATTGTACTGTGTGAAAAAAGCTCATTCGGTTCTAGGAATCAGTTGCTTTCCTACAAAGAAGGTTGAGTGCAGCAAGTTCAAACTTTCCTTGTTAATGTAATCTGAAAAGATGAACAACTTAGTAGATTGGCCTCATTTCTAAAGTAGTTTGTTTACAAAACAAACATCTTCATTACCGAACACTGTACTATGTGAAATGAGCTAGTTCGATTCTAGGAATCACTTGCTTTCCTGCGAAGAAAGTTGAGTGCAGCAAGTTCTAACTTTCCTAGTTTGTGTAATCTAACAAGATGTACAAGTTAGTGGATTCGCCTCATTTCTAAAGTAGTTTCTTTAGATAAGAAACATCTTCAGTACCGAACACTGTACTGTGTGAAATAAGTGAATTCGCTTCTGGGAATCAGTTTGATTTCGACGAAGATGGTTGAGTACAGCAAGGTCAAACTTTCCTTGTTAATGTAATCTAAAAAGATGGCCAAGTTAGTAGATTGGCCTCATTTGTAAAGTAGTTTGTTGAGAAAACAAACATCTTCATTGCCGAACATTGTACTGTGTGAAATAAGCTCATTCGGTTCTAGGAATCAGTTGCTTTCCTACAAAGAAGGTTGAGTGCAGCAAGTTCAAACTTTCCTTGTTAATGTAATCTGAAAAGATGAACAACTTAGTCGATTGGCCTCATTTCTAAAGTAGTTTGTTTACAAAACAAACATCTTCATTACCGAACACTGTACTATGTGAAATGAGCTAGTTCGATTCTAGGAATCACTTGCTTTCCTGCGAAGAAAGTTGAGTGCAGCAAGTTCTAACTTTCCTAGTTTGTGTAATCTAACAAGATGTACAAGTTAGTGGATTCGCCTCATTTCTAAAGTAGTTTCTTTAGATAAGAAACATCTTCAGTAACGAACACTGTACTGTGTGAAATAAGTGAATTCGCTTCTAGGAATCAGTTTGATTTCTACGAAGATGGTTGAGTGCAGCAAGGTCAAACTTTCCTTGTTAATGTAATCTAAAAAGATGGCCAAGTTAGTAGATTGGCCTCATTTGTAAAGTAGTTTGTTGAGAAAATTAACATCTTTATTGCCGAACATTGTACTGTGTGAAATAAGCTCATTCGGTACTAGGAATCACTTGCTTTCCTACAAAGAAGGTTGAGTGCAGCAATTTCAAACTTTCCTAGTTAATGGAATCTAAAAAGATGCACAACTTAGTAGATTGGCCTCATTTATAAAGTAGTTTCTTTAGAAAAGTAACATCTTCAGTACCCAACACTGTACTGTGTGAAATGAGTTAATTCGCTTCTAGGAATCAGTTTAATTTCTACGAAGGTGGTTGAGTGCAGCAAGTTGAAACTTTTCTAGTTTGTGTAATCTAACAAGATGTACAAGTCTCTGGATTCGCATCATTTCTAAATGAGTTTCCTTAGAAAACAAACATCTTCAGTACCGAACACTGTACTGTGTGAAATAAATTAATTCGGTTCTAGGAATCAGTTTCCTTTCTCCGAAGATGGTTGAGTTTAGCAAGTTCAAACTTTCCTTGTTAATGTAATATAAAATGATGTCCAAGTTAGTAGATTCACCTCATTTCTAAAGCAGTTTCTTTAGAAAACAAACCTAAATTGCCAAACCTTGTACTGTGTGAAATGACCAAATTCGGTTCTAGGAATCAGTTTACTTTCTACGAAGATGGTTGAGTTTAGCAAGTTCAAACATTCCTTGTTAATGTGCTCTAAAAAGATGTCCAAGTTAGTAGATTTGACTCATTGGTAAAGTACTTTGTTGAGAAAACAAACATCTTCATTGCCAAACATTGTACTGTGTTTGAAAAGCTAATTTGGTTCTAGAATTCAGTTGCTTTCCTACAATGAAGGTTGAGTGCAGCCAGTTCAAACTTTCCTTGTTAATGTAATCTAAAAAGATGCACAACGTAGTAGATTGGCATCATTTCTAAAGTAGTTTCGTTAGAAAAGAAACATCTTCAGTACCGAACACTGTGCTGAGTGAAATAAGTTAATTCGCTTCTAGGAATCAGTTTAATTTCTACGAAGAAGGTTGAGTGTAGCAAGTTCAAACTTTCCTAGTTTTTGTAATCTAACAAGATGTAAATGTTAGTCCATTCACCTCATTTCTAAAGTAGATTCTTTAGAAAAGAAACATCTTCAGTACCAAACACTGTAGTGTGTGAAATAAGATAATTCGGTTCTAGGAATCAGTTTAATTTCTACCAAGATGGTTGAGTGCAGTAAGTTCAAACTTTCCTTGTTAATGTAATCTAAAAAGATGCACAACTTAGTAGATTGGCCTCATTTCTAAAGTAGTTGTTTACAAAACAAACATCTTCATTACCGAACACTATACTATGTGAAATGAGCTAGTTCGGTTCTAGGATTCACTTGCTTTCCCACGAAGAAGGTTGAGTGCAGCAAGTTCAAACTTTCCTCGTTTGTGTAATCTAACAGGATTTACAAGTTAGTGGATTTGCGTCATTTCTAACGTGGTTTCCTTATAAAACAAACATCATCGGTACTGAACACTGTACTGTGTGAAATAAGTTAATTCGGTTCTAGGAATCAGTTTCCTTTCTACGAAGATGGTTGAGTTTAGCAAGTTTAAACTTTCCTTGTTAATGTAATCTAAAAAGATGTCCAAGTTAGTAGATTCGCCTCATTTCTAAAGTAGTTTCTTTAGAAAACAAACCTAAATTGCCAAACTTTGTACTGTGTGAAATGAGCTAATTCGGTTCTAGGAATCAGTTTACTTTCTACGAAGATGTTTGAGTTTAGCAAGTTCAAACGTTCCTTGTTAATGTGCTCTAAAAAGATATCCAAGTTAGTAGATTTGCCTCATTGGTAAAGTAGTTTGTTGACAAAACAAACATCTTCATTGCCGAACATTGTACTGTGTGTAAAAAAGCTAATTCGGTTCTAGAATTTAGTTGTTTTCCTACAAGAAGGTTGAGTGCAGCCAGTTCAAACTTTCCTTGTTAATGTAATCTAAAAAGATGCACAACATAGTAGATTGGCCTCATTTCTAAAGTAGTTTCTTTAGAAAAGAAACATCTTCAGTACCGAACACAGTACTGTGTGAAATAAGTTAATTCGCTTCTAGGAATCAGTTTAATTTCTACGAAGAAGGTTGAGTGCAGCAAGTTCAAACTTTCCTAGTTTGTTTAATCTAACAAGATATACAAGTTAGTGCATTCGCCTCATTTCTAAAGTAGATTCTTTAGAAAAGAAACATCTTCAGTAGCGAACACTCTACTGTGTGAAATAAGGTAATTCGGTTCTAGGAAATAGGTTTAATTTCTACAAAGATGGTTGAGTTTAGCAAGTTCAAACTTTGCTTGTTAATGTAATCTAAAAAGATGGCCAAGTTAGTAGATTCGCCTCATTTGTAAAGTAGTTTGTTGAAAAAACAAACATCTTCATTGCCAAACATTGTACTGTGTGAAATAAGCTCATTCGGTTCTAGGAATCAGTTGCTTTCCTACAAAGAAGGTTGAGTGCAGCAAGTTCAAACTTTCCTTGTTAATGTAATCTGAAAAGATGCACAACTTAGTAGATTGGCCTCATTTCTAAAGTAGTTTCTTTAGAAAACAAACATCTTCATTACCAAACACTGTACTATGTGAAATGAGCTAGTTCGATTCTAGGAATCACTTGCTATCCTACGAAGAAGGTTGACTGCAGCAAGTTCAAACTTTCCTAGTTTGTGTAATCTAACAAGACGTACAAGATATTGAATTCGCCTCATTTCTAAAGTAGTTTCTTTAGAAAAGAAACATCTTCAGTACCGAACACTGTACTGTGTGAAATAGGTGAATTCGCTTCTAGGAATCAGTTTCCTTTCGACGAAGATGGTTGAGTGCAGCAAGTTCAAACTTTCGTTGTTAATGTAATCTAAAAAGATGGCCAAGTTAGTAGATTCGCCTCATTTGTAAAGTAGTTTGTTGAGAAAATTAACATCTTTATTGCCGAACATTGTACTGTGTGAAATTAGCTCATTCGGTTCTAGGAATCACTTGCTTTCCTACAAAGATGTTGAGTGCAGCAAGTTCAAACTTTCCTTGTTAATGTAATCTGAAAAGTTGCACAACTTAGTAGATTGGCCTCATTTCTAAAGTAGTTTCTATAGAAAAGAAACATCTTCAGTACCGAACACTGTACTGTGTGAAATGAGTTAATTCGCTTCTAAGAATCAGTTTAATTTCTACGAAGATGGTTTAGTGCAGCAAGTTCAAACTTTCCTAGTATGTGTAATCTAACAATATGTACAAGTTACTGGATTCGCGTCATTTCTAAATTAGTTTCTTTAGAAAACAAACATCATCAGTACCGAACATTGTACTGTGTGAAATAAGTTAATTCGCTTCTAGGAATCAGTGTCCTTTCTACGAAGATGGTTGAGTTTAGCAAGTTCAAACTTTCCTTGTTAATGTAATCTAAAAAGATGTCCAAGTTAGTAGATTCGCCTCATTTCTAAAGTATTTTCTTTAGAAAACAAACCTAAATTGTCAAACTTTGTACTGTGTGAAATGACCTAATTCGGTTCTAGGAATCACTTTACTTTCTACGAAGATGGTTAAATTTACCAAGTTCAAACTTTCCTTGTTAATGTGCTCTAAAAAGATATCCAAGTTAGTAGATTTGCCTCACTGGTAAAGTAGTTTGTTGAGAAAACAAACATCTTCATTTGCGAACATTGTACTGTGTGTAAAAAGCTAATTCGGTTCTAGAATTCAGTTGCTTTCCTACAAAGAAGGTTGAGTTCAGCCAGTTAAACTTTCCTTGTTAATGTAATCTAAAAAGATGCACAACTTAGTAGATTGGCCTCATTTCTAAAGTAGTTTCTTTAGAAAAGAAACATCTTCAGTACCGAACACTGTACTGTGTGAAATAAGTTAATTTGCTTCTAGGAATCAGTTTAGTTTCTACGAAGAAGTTTGAGTGCAGCAAGTTCAAACTTTCCTAGTTTGTGTAATCTAACAAGATGTACAAGTTAGTGCATTCGCCTCATTTCTAATGTAGTTTGTTTAGAAAACAAACATCTTCCTTACTGAACACTATACTATGTGAAATGAGCTAGTTCGGTTCTAGGAATCACTTCCTTTCCTACGAAGAAGGTTGAGTGCAGCAAGTTCAAACATTCCTAGTTTGTGTAATCTAACAAGATGTACGAGATAGTGGATTCGCCTCATTTCTAAAGTAGTTTCTTTAGAAAAGAAACATCTTCAATACCGAACACTGTACTGTGTGAAATAAGTGAATTCGCTTCTAGGAATCAGTTTAATTTCTATGAAGATGGTTGAGTGCAGCAAGTTCAAACTTTCCTTGTTAATGTAATCTAAAAAGATGGCCAAGTTACAAGATTCGCCTCATTTGTAAAGTAGTTTGTTGAGAAAACAAACATCTTCATTGCCAAACACTGTCCTGTGTGAAATAAGCTCCTTCAGTATTATTAATCAGTTGCTTTCCTATAATGAAGGTTGAGTGCAGCAAGTTCAAACTTTCCCTGTTAATGTAATCTGAAAAGATGCACAACTTAGTAGATTGGCCTCATTTCTAAAGTAGTTTGTTTAGAAAACAATCATCTTCATTACCGAACACTGTACTATGTGAAATGAGCTAGTTCGGTTCTAGGAATCACTTGCTTTCCTACGAAGAAGGTTGAGTGCAGCATGTTCTAACTTTCCTAGTTTGTGTAATCTAACAAGATGTACAAGTTAGTGGATTCGTGTCATTTCTAAATTAGTTTCTTTAGAAAACAAACATCTTCAGTACCGAACACTGTACTGTGTTAAATAAGTTAATTCGGTTCTAGGAATCAGTTTACTTTCAACGAAGATGGTTGAGTTTAGCAAGTTCAAACTTTCCTTGTTAATGTAATCTAAGAAGATGTCCAAGTTAGTAGGTTCGCCTCATTTCTAAAGTAGTTTCTTTAGAAAACAAACCTAAATTGCCAAACTTTGTACTGTGTGAAATGAGCTAATTCGGTTCTAGGAATCAGTTTACTTTCTACGAAGATGGTTGAGTTTAGTAAGTTCAATCTTTCCTTGTTAATGTGCTTTAAAAAGATGTCCAAGTTAGTATATTTGCCTCATTGGTAAAGTAGTTTGTTGAGAAAACAAACATCTTCATTGCCGAATATTGTACTGTGTGAAAAAAGCTAATTTAGTTCTAGAATTCAGTTGCTTTCCTACAAAGAAGGTTGAGTGCAGCCAGTTCAAACTTTCCTTGTTAATGTAATCTAAAAAGATGCACAACATAGTAGATTGGCCTCATTTCTAAAGTAGTTTCTTTAGAAAAGAAACATCTTCACTACTGAACACTGTACTGTGTGAAATAAGCTAGTTCGGTTCTAGGAATCACTTGCTTTCCTACTAAGAATGTTGAGTGCAGCAAGTTCAAACTTTCCTATTTTGTGTAATCTAACAAGTTATACAAGTTAGTGGTTTCGCGTTGTTTCTAAAGTGGTTTCATTAGAAAACAAACATCTTCAGTACTGAACACTGTACTCTGTGAAATAAGTTAATTCGGTTGTAGGAATCAGTTTCCTTTCTACGAAGATGGTTGAGTGCAGCAAATCCAAACTTTCCTTGTTAATGTAATCTAAAAAGATGGCCAAGTTAGTAGATTCGCCTCATTGGTAAAGTAGTTTGTTGAGAAAATTAACATCTTTATTGCCGAACATTGTACTGTGTGAAATAAGCTCATTCGGTACTAGGAATCACTTGCTTTCCTACAAAGAAGGTTGAGTGCAGCAATTTCAAACTTTCCTAGTTAATGGAATCTAAAAAGATGCACAACTTAGTACCTTGGCCTCATTTCTAAAGTAGTTTCTTTAGAAAAGAAACATCTTCAGTAAGGAACACTCTACTGTGTGAAAAGAGTTAATTCGCTTCTAGGAATCAGTTTAATTTCTACGAAGATGGTTGAGTGCAGCAAGTTCAAACTTTCCTACTTTGTGTAATCTAACAAGATGTACAAGTTAGTGGATTCGCGTCATTTCTAAATTAGTTTCTTTAGAAAACAAACATCTTCAGTACCGAACACTGTACTGTGCGAAATAAGCTCATTCGGTTCTAGGAATCACTTGCTTTCCTACAAAGAAGGTTGAGTGCAGCAAGTTCAAACTTTCCTTGTTAATGTAATCTGAAAAGTTGCACAATTTAGTAGATTGGCCTCATTTCTAAAGTAGTTTCTTTAGAAAAGAAACATGTTAAGTACATAACACTGTACTGTTTGAAATGAGTTAATTTGCTTCTAGGAATCAGTTTAATTTCTACGAAGATGGTTGAGTGCAGCAAGTTCAAACTTTCCTAGTTTGTGTAATCTAACAAGATGTACAAGTTAGTAGATTCGCCTCATTTCTAAATTAGTTTCTTTAGAAAACAAACATCTTCAGTACCGAACACTGTACTGTGTGAAATAAGTTAATTTGGCTCTAGGAATCAGTTTCCTTTCTATGAAGATGGTTGAGTTTAGCAAGTTCAAACTTTCCTTGTTAATGTAATCTAAGAAGATGGCCAAGTTAGTAGATTCGCCTCATTTCTAAAGTAGTTTCTTTAGAAAACAAACCTAATTGCCAAACTTTGTACTGTGTGAAATGAGCTAATTCGGTTCTAGGACTCAGTTTACTTACTACGAAGACGGTTAAGTTTAGTAAGTCAAACTTTCCTTGTTAATGTGCTCTAAAAAGATGTCCAAGTTAGTAGATTTGCCTCATTGGTAAAGTAGTTTGTTGAGAAAACAAACATCTTCATTGCCAAACATTGTACTGTGTGAAATAAGCTCATTCAGTTCTAGGAATAAGTTGATTTCCTACAAAGAAGGTTGAGTGCAGCAAGTTCAAACTTTCCTTGTTAATGTAATCTAAAAAGATGCACAACTTAGTAGATTGGCCTCATTTCTAAAGTAATTTCTTTAGAAAAGAAACATCTTCAGTACCGAACACTGTTCTGTGTGAAATAAGGTAATTCGGTTCTAGGAATCAGTTTAATTTCTACGAACATGGTTGAGTGCAGCAAGTTCAAACTTTCCTTGTTAATGTAATCTAACAAGATGCACAACGTAGTAGATTCGCCTCATTTGTAAAGTAGTTTGTTTACAAAACAAACATCTTCATTACCGAACACTATACTATTTGACATGAGCTAGTTCGGTTCTAGGAATCACTTGCTTTCCTACGAAGAAGGTTGAGTGCAGCGGGTTCAAACTTTCCTCGTTTGTGTAATCTAACAAGATGTACAAGTTAGTGGATTCGTGTCATTTCTAAAGTGATTTCTTTAGAAAACAAACGTAGTTTGTTGAGAAAACAAACATCTTCATTGAGGAATATTGTACTCTGTGAAAAAAGTTAATTCGAGTCTAGAATTCAGTCGCTTTCCTACAAAGACGGGGGGGTGCAGAAATTTCAAACATTCCTTGTTCATGTAATCTAAAAAGATGCACAACTTAGTGGATTCGCCTCATTTCTAAAGTAATTTCTTTAGAAAAGAAACATCTTCAGTACCGAACAGTGTACTGTGTGAAATAAGTTAATTCGCTTCTAGGAATCAGTTTAATTTCTACCAAGATGGTTGAGTGCAGCAAGTTCATACTTTCCTTGTTAATGTAATCTGCAAAGATGGCCAAGTTAGTATATTCACCTCATTTGTAAAGTAGTTTGTTGAGAAAACAAACATCTTCATTTCAGAACATTATACTGTGTGAAAAAAGCTAATTCAGATCTAGAATTTAGTTGCTGTCCTACAAAGACGGTTGAGTGCATCAAGTTCAAACATTCCTTGTTAATGTATTCTAAAAAGGTGCACAACTTAGGGGATTCGCCTCATTTCTAAAGTAATTTCTTTAGAAAAGAAACATCTTCAGTACCGAACACTGTACTGTGTGAAATAAGGTAATTCGGTTCTAGGAATCAGTTTAATTTCTAAGAAGATGGTTGAGTGCAGCAAGTTCAAACTTTCCTTGTTAATGTAATCTAAAAAGATGCACAACTTAGTAGATTGGCCTCATTTCTAAATTAGTTTCTTTAGAAAAGAAACATCTTCAGTACCGAACACTGTACTGTGTGAAATAAGTTAATTTGCTTCTAGGAATCAGTTTAATTTCTACGAAGAATGTTGAGTGCAGCAAGTTCAAACTTTCTTTGTTAATGTAATCTAAAAACATTGCCAAGTTAGAAGATTTGCCTCATTTGTAAAGTACTTTGTTGAGAAAACAAACATCTTCATTGCCGATCATTGTACTGTGTGAAATAAGCTCATTCGGTTCTAGGAATCAGTTGCTTTCCTACAAAGAAAGATGAGTGCAGCAAGTTCAAACTTTCCTAGTTTGTGTAATCTAACAAGATATAAAAGTTAGTGGATTCGTGTCATTTCTAAATTAGTTTCTTTAGAAAACAAACATCTTCAGTACCGAACACTGTACTGTGTGAAATAAGTTAATTCGGTACTAGGAATCAGTTTCCTTTCTACGAAGATGGTTGAGTTTACATGTTCAAAGTTTCCTTTTTAATGTAATCTAAAAAGATGTCCAAGTTAGTAGATTTGCCTCATATCTAAAGTAGTTTCTTTAGAAAACAAACCTTCATTGCCAAAGTTTGTATTGTGTGAAATGAGCTAATTCGGTTCTAGGAATCAGTTTACTTTCTAGGAAGATGGTTGAGTTTAGCAAGTTCAAACTTTCCTTGTTAATGTGATCTGAAAAGATGTCCAAGTTAGTAGATTGGCCTCATTGGTAAAGTAGTTTGTTGAGAAAACAAACACCTTCAATGCCGAACATTGTACTGTGGGAAAAAAGCTAATTTAGTTCTAGAATTCAGTTGCTTTCCTACAAAGAAGGTTGAGTGCAGCCAGTTCAAACACTCCTTGTCAATGTAATCTAAAAAGATGCACAACGTAGTAGATTGGCCTCATTTCTAAAGTAGTTTGTTTACAAAACAAACATCTTCATTACCGAACACTACAATATGTGAAATGAGCTAGTTCGGTTCTAGGAATCACTTGCTTTCCTACGAAGAAGGTTGATTGCAGCAAGTTCAAACTTTCCTAGTTTGTGTAATCTAACAAGATGTACAAGTAAGTGGATTCGCGTCGTTTCTAAACTGTTTTCTTTAGAAAACAAACGTCTTCAGTACCGAACACTGTACTGTGTGAAATAAGTTAACTCGGTTCTAGGAATCAGTTTCCTTTCTACGAAGATGGTTGAGTGCAGCAAGTTCAAACTTTCCTCGTTAATGTAATCTAAAAAGATGGCCAAGTTAGCAGAGTCACCTCATTTGTAAAATAGTTTGTTGAGAAAATTAACATCTTTATTGCCCAACATTGTACTGTGTGAAATAAGCTCATTCGGTTCTAGGAATCACTTGCTTTCCTACAAAGAAGGTAGAGTGCAGCAAGTTGAAACTTTCCTTGTTAATGTAATCTAAAAAGATGCACAACTTAGTAGATTGGCCTCACTTTTAAAGTAGTTTCTTTAGAAAAGAAACATCTTCAGTACCGAACACTGTACAGGGTGAAAGAAGTTAATTCGCTTCTAGGAATCAGTTTAATTTCTACAAAGAAGGTTGAGTGCAGCAAGTTCAAACTTTCCTAGTTTGTGTAATCTAACAAGATGTACAAGTTAGTGCATTCGCCTCATTTCTAAAGTACTATCTTTAGAACAGAAACATCTTCAGTACTGAACACTGTACTGTGTGAAATAAGGTAATTCGATGCTAGGAATCCGTTTAATTTCTACGAGTATGGTTGAGTGCAGCAAGTTGAAAATTTCCTTGTTAATGTAATCTAAAAAGATGCACAACTTAGGAGATTGGCCTCATTTCTAAAATAGTTTGTTTGCAAAAAAAACATCTTCATTACCGAAAACTATACTATGTGAAATGAGCTAATTCGGTTCTAGGATTCACTTGCTTTCCTACGAAGAAGGTTGAGTGCAGCAAGTTCAAACTTTCCTTGTTAATGTAATCTGAAACGATGGCCAAGTTAGTAGATTCACCTTATTTGTAAACTGGTTTGTTGAGAAAACAAACATCTTCATTGCGGAACAATTGTACTGTGTGAAAAAAGCTAATTCGGATCTAATATTTAGCTGCTTTCCTACAAAGACGGTTGAGTGCAGCAAGTTCAAACATTCCTTGTTAATGTATTCTAAAAAGGTGCACAACTTAGGGGATTCGTCTCATTTCTAAAGTAATTTCTTTAGAAAAGAAACATCTTCAGTACCGAACACTGTTCTGTGTGAAATAAGGTAATTCGGTTCTAGGAATCAGTTTAATTTCTATGAAGATGGTTGAGTGCAGCAAGTTCAAACTTTCCTTGTTAATGTAATCTAAAAAGATGCACAACTTAGTAGATTGGTCTCATTTCTAAAGTAGTTTGTTTACATAACAAACATCTTCATTACTGAACACTATACTATGTGACATGAGCTAGTTCGGTTCTATGAATCACTTACTTTCCTACGAAGAAGGTTGAGTGCAGCAGGTTCAAACTTTCCTCGTTTGTGTAATCTAACAAGATGTACAAGTTAGTAGATTTGACTCATTTGTAAAGTAGTTTGTTGAGAAAACAAACATCTTCATTGCGGAATATTGTACTGTGTGAAAAAAATTAATTCGAATATAGAATTCAGTCGCTTTCCTACAAAGACGGTTGAGTGCAGCAATTTCAAACATTCCTTGTTAATGTAATCTAAAAAGATGCACAACTTAGTGGATTCGCCTCATTTCTAAAGTAATTTCTTTAGGAAAGAAACATCTTCAGTATCGAACACTGTACTGTGTGAAAGAAGTTAATTCGCTTCCAGGAATCAGTTTAATTTCTACGAAGATAGTTGAGTGCAGCAAGTTCATACGTTCCTTCTTAATGTAATCTGCAAAGATGGCCAAGTTAGTAGATTCACCTCATTTGTAAAGTAGTTTGTTGAGAAAACAAACATCTTCATTGCGGAACAATTGTACTGTGTGAAAAAAGCTAATTCGGATATAAAATTTAGTTGCTTTCCTACAAAGACGGTTGAGTGCAGCAAGTTCAAACATTCCTAGTTAATGTATTCTAAAAAGGTGCACAAGTTAGGGGATTCACCTCATTTCTAAAGTAATTTCTTTAGAAAAGAAACATCTTCAGTACCAAACACTGTACTGTGTGAAATAAGGTAATTCGGTTCTGGGAATCAGTTTAATTTCTACGAAGATGGTTGAGTGCAGCAAGTTCAAACTTTCCTTGTTAATGTATTCTAAGAAGATGGCCAAGTTAGCAGAGTCAACTCATTTGTAAAGTAGTTTATTGAGAAAATTAACATCTTTATTGACGAACATTGTACGGTATGAAATTAGCTCATTCGGTTCCAGGAATCACTTGCTTTCCTACAAAGAAGGTTGAGTGCAGTAAGTTCAAACTTTCCTTTTTTATGTAATCTAAAAAGATGCACAACTTAGTAGATTGGCCTCATTTCTAAAGTAGTTTCTTTAGAAAAGAAACATCTTCAGTACCGAACACTGTACAGGGTGAAATAACTTAATTCGCTTCAAGGAATCAGTTTAATTTCTATGAAGAAGGTTGAGTGCAGCAAGTTCAAACGTTCCTTGCTAATGTAATCTAAAAAGATGCACAACTTAGTAGATTGGCCACATTTCTAAAGTACTTTGTTTAGAAAACAAACATCTTCGATACCAAACACTGTAGAATGTGAAATGAGCTAGTTCGGTTTTGGGAATCACTTGCTTTCCTACGAAGAAGGTTTAGTGCAGCAAGTTCAAACTTTCCTAGTTTGTGTAATATAAGAAGATGTACAAGTTAGTGGTTTCGAGTCGTTTCTAAAGTGGTTTCTTTAGAAAACAAACATATTCATTACTGAGCACTGTACTGTGTGAAATAAGTTAATTCGATACTAGGGATCAGTTTCCTTTCTACGAAGATGGTTGAGTGCAGCAAGTTCAAACTTTCATTGTTAATGTAATCTAAAAAGATGGCCAAATTAGCAGATTCACCTCACTTGTAAGGTAGTTTGTTGAGAAAATTAACATCTTTATTGCCGAACATTGTACTGTGTGAAATAAACTCATTCGGTTCTAGGAATCACTTGCTTTCCTACAAAGAACGTTGAGTGCAGCAAGTTCAAACTATTCTTGTTAATGTAATCTAAAAAGATGCACAACATAGTAGATTGGCCTCATTTCTAAAGTATTTTCTTTAGAAAAGAAACATCTTCAGTACCGAACACTGTACTGTGTGAAATAAGATAATTCGCTTCTAGGATTCAGTTTAATTTTTACGAAGAAGGTTGAGTGCAGCAAGTTCAAACTTTCATTGTTAATGTAATCTAAAAAGATGGCCAAGTTAGAAGATTCGCCTCATTTGTAAAGTACTTTGTTGAGAAAACAAACATCTTCATTGCCGAACATTGTACCGTGTGAAATAAGCTCATTCGGTTCTAGGAATCATTTGCTTTCCTACAAAGAAGGTTGAGTGCAGCAAGTTCAAACTTTCCTTGTTAATGGAATCTAAAAAGATGCACAACATAGTAGATTGGCCTCATTTCTGAAGTAGTTTCTTTAGAAAAGAAACATCTTCAGTACCGAACAATGTACTGTGTGAAATAAGTTAATTCGCTTCTAGGAATCAGTTTAAATTCTACAAAGAAGGTTGAGTGCAGCAAGTTCAAACTTTCATTGTTAATGTAATCTAAAAAGATGGCCAAGTTAGAAGATTCGCCTCATTTGTAAAGTACTTTGTTGAGAAAACAAACATCTTCATTGCCGAACATTGTACTGTGTGAAATAAGCTCATTCGGTTCTAGGAATCATTTGCTTTCCTACAAAGAAGGTTGAGTGCAGCAAGTTCAAACTTTCCTTGTTAATGGAATCTAAAAAGATGCACAACATAGTAGATTGGCCTCATTTCTGAAGTAGTTTCTTTAGAAAAGAAACATCTTCAGTACCGAACAATATACTGTGTGGAATAAGTTAATTTGCTTCTAGGAATCAGTTTAAATTCTACAAAGAAGGTTGAGTGCAGCAAGTTCAAACTTTCATTGTTAATGTAATCTAAAAAGATGGCCAAGTTAGAAGATTCACCTCATTTGTAAAGTACTTTGTTGAGAAAACAAACATCTTCTTTGCCGAACATTGTACTGTGTGAAATAAGCTCATTCGGTTCTAGGAATCATTTGCTTTCCTACAAAGAAGGTTGAGTGCAGCAAGGTCGAACTTTCCTTGTTAATGTAATCTAAAAAGATGCACAACTTAGTAGATTGGCCTCTTTTCTAAAGTAGTTTGTTTAGAAAACAACCATCTTCATTACTGAACACTGTACTATGTGAAATAAGCTAGTTCCGTTCTAGGAATCACTTGCTTTCCTACGAAGAAGGTTGAGTGCAGCAAGTTCAATCTTTCCTAGTTTGTGTAATCTAACAAGATTTACAAGTTAGTGTATTCGCGTCATTTCTAAATTAGTTTCTTTAGAAAACAAACATCTTCAGTACCGAACACTGTACTGTGTGAAATAAGTTAATTCGGTTCTAGGAATCATTTTCCTTTCTACGTAGATGGTTGAGTTTAGCAAGTTCAAACTTTCCTTGTTAATGTAATCTAAAAAGATGTCCATGTTAGTAGATTCACCTCGTTTCTAAAGTAGTTTCTTTAGAAAACAAACCTTCATTGCCAAACTTTGTACTGTGTGAAATGAGCTAATTCGGTCCTAGGAATCAGTTTACTTTCTACAAAGATGGTTGAGTTTAGCAAGGTCAAACTTTCCTTGTTAATGTGATCTAAAAAGATGTTCAAATTAGTAGATTTGCCTCATTGGTAAAGTAGTTTGTTGAGAAAACAAACATCTTCATTGCCGAACATTTTACTCTGTGAAAAAAGCTAATTTAGTTCTAGAATAAAGTTGCTTTCCTACAAAGAAGGTTGAGTGCAGCCAGTTCAAACTTTCCTTCTTAATGTAATCTAAAAAGATGCACAACATAGTAGATTGGCCTCAATTCTAAAGTAGTTTTTTTATAAAAGAAGCATCTTCAGTACCAAACACTGTACTGTGTGAAATAAGTTAATTCGCTTCTACAATCAGTTTAATTTCTACGAAGAAGGCTGAGTGCAGCAAGTTCAAACTTTCCTAGTTTCTGTAATCTAACAAGATGTACAAGGTAGTGCATTCGCCTCATTTCTAAAGTAGTTACTTTAGAAAAGAAACATCTTCAGTACCGAACACTGTACTGTGTGAATAAGGTAATTCGGTTCTAGGAATCAGTTTAATTTCTACAACGATGGTTGAGTGCAACAAGTTCAAACTTTCCTTGTGAATGTAATCTAAAAAGATGGCCAAGTTAGTAGATTCGCCTCATTTGTAAAGTAGTTTGTTGAGAAAACAAACATCTTCATTGCCAAACATTGTACTCTGTGAAATGAGCTCATTCGGTTCTCGGAATCAGTTGCTTTCCTACAAAGAAGGTTGAGTGCAGGAAGTTCAAACTTTCCTTCTTAATGTAATCTGAAAAGTTGCACAACTTAGTAGATTGGCCTCATTTCTAAAGTAGTTTGTTTAGAAAACAAACATCTCCATTACCGAACACAATCCTATGTGAAATGAGCTACTTCGGTTGTAGGAATCACTTGCTTTCCTACGAAGAAGGTTGAGTACAGCAAGTTCAAACTTTCCTCGTTTGTGTAATCTAACAAGATATACAAGTTAGTGGATTCACGTCGTTTCTAACGTGGTTTCTTTAGGAAAGAAACATCTTCAGTACCCAACACTGTACTGTGTGAAATAAGTTAATTCGGTTCTAGGAATCAGTTTCCTTTCTACGAACGTGGTTCAGTTCAGCAAGTTCAAACTTTCCTTGTAAATGTAATCTGAAAAGGTGGCCAAATTAGCAGAGTCACCTCATTTGCAAAGTAGTTTGTGAGAAAATTAACATCTTTAATGCCGAACATTGTGCTGTGTGAAATAAGCTCATTCGGTTCTAGGAATCACTTGCTTTCCTACAAAGAAGGTTGAGTGCAGCAAGTTCAAACTTTCCTTGTTAAGGTAATCTAAAAAGATGCACAACTTAGTAGATTGGCTTCATTTATAAAGTAGTTTCTTTAGAAAAGAAACATCTTCAGTACTGAACACTGTACTGTGTGAAATAAGTTAATTCGCTTCTAGAAATCAGTTTAATTTCTATGAACAAGGTTGAGTGCAGCAAGTTCAAACTTTCCTAGTTTGCGTAATCTAAGAAGATGTACAAGTTAGTGGATTCGCGCCTTTTCTAAAGTAGTTTTTTTAGAAAAGAAACATCTTCAGTACCGAACACTGTACTGTGTGAAATAAGTTAATTCGCTTCTAGGAATCAGTTTAATTTCTACGAAGAAGGTTGAGTGCAGAAAGTTGAAACTTTCCTTGTTAATGTAATCTCAAAAGATGGCCAAGTGAAAAGATGTGCATCATTTGTAAACTACTTTGTTGAGAAAACAAACATCTTCATTGCCGAACATTGTACTGTGTGAAATAAGCTCATTCGGTTCTAGGAATCAGTTGCTTTCCTACGAAGAAGGTTGAGTGCAGCAAGTTCAAACTTCCTTGTTAATGTATTCTAAGAAGATGCACAACTTAGTAGATTGGCCTCATTTCTAAAGTAGTTTGTGTGGAAAACAAACATCTTCATTACCGAACACTGTACTATGTGAAATAAGCTAGTTCCGTTCTAGGAATCACTTGCTTTCCTACGAAGAAGGCTGAGTGCAGCAAGTTCAAACTTTCCTAATTTGTGAAATCTAACAAGATGTACAAGTCAGTGGTTTCGCGTCATTTCTAAAGTGGTTTCTTTAGAAAACAAACATCTTCAGTACCGAACACTGTACTGTGTGAAATAAGTAAATTCGCTTCTAGGAATCAGTTTCCTTTCTACGACGATGGTTGAGTGCAGCAAGTTCAAATGTTCCTTGTTAATGTAATCTAAAAAGGTGCACAACTTAGTAGATTGGCATCGTTTCTAAAGTAGTTTCTTTAGAAAAGAAACATCTTCAGTACCGAACACTGTACTGTGTGAAATAAGTTAATTTGCTTCTAGGAATCTGTTTAATTTCTACGAAGAAGGTTGAGTGCAGCAAGTACAAACTTTCCTTGTTAATGTAATCTAAAAAGATGGTCAAGTTAGAAGATTCGTCTCATTTGCAAAGTACTTTGTTGAGAAAACAAACATTTTCATTGCCGAAATTGTACTGTGTGAAATAAGCTCATTCGGTTCTAGGAATCAGTTGCTTTCCTAAAGAAGATTGAGTGCAGCATGTTCAATTTTCCTTGTTAATGTAATCTAAAAAGATGGCCAAGTTAGAAGATTCACCTCATTTGTAAAGGACTTTGTTGAGAAAACAAACATCTTCATTGCCGAACATTGTACTGTGTGAAATAAGGTCATTCGTTTCTAGGAATCAGTTGCTTTCCTACAAAGAAGGTTGAGTACAGCAAGTTCAAACTTTCCCAGTTTGTGTAATCTAAGAAGATGTACACGTTAGTGGATTCGCCTCATTTCTAAAGTAGTTTCTTTAGAAAAGAAACATCTTCAGTACCGAACACTGTACTGTGTGAAATAAGTTAATTCGGTTCTAGGATTCAGTTTAATTTCTACAAAGATGGTTCAGTGCAGCAAGTTCAAACTTTCCTTGTTAATGTAATCTAAAAAGATGGCCAAGTTAGTAGATTCGCCTCATTTGTAAAGTACTTTGCTGAGAAAACAAACATCTTCATTACCGAACATTGTACTGTGTGAAATAAGCTCATTCGGTTCTAGGAATCAGTTGCTTTCCTATAAAGAAGGTTGAGTGCAGCAAGTTCAAACTTTCCTTGTTAATGTAATCTAAAAAGATGGCCAAGTTAGAAGATTACCCTCATTTGTAAAGTACTTTGTTAAGAAAACAAACATCTTCATTTCCGAACATTGTACTGTGAGAAATAAGCTTATCCGGTTCTCGGAATAATTTGCTTTCCTACAAAGAAGGTCGAGTGCAGCAAGTTCAAACTTTCCTTGTTAATGTAATCTAAAAAGATGCACAACTTAGTAGATTGGCCTCATTTCTAAAGTAGTTTGTTCAGAAAACAAACATCTTCATTACCGAACACTGTACTATGTGAAATAAGCTAGTTCCGTTCTAGGATTCACTTGCTTTCCTACGAAGAAAGTTGAGTGTAGCCAGTTCAAACTTTCCTAGTTTGTGTAATCTAACAAGATGTTTAAGTTAATGGATTCACATTATTTCTAAATTAGTTTCTTTAGAAAACAAACATCTTTAGTACTGAACACTGTACTGTGTGAAATAATTTAATTCGGTTCTAGGAATCAGTTTCCTTTCTACGAAGATGGTTGAGTTTAGCAAGTTTAAACTTTCCTAGTTAATGTAATCTAAAAAGATGTCCAAGTTAGTAGATTCGCCTCATTTCTAAAGTAGTTTCTTTAGAAAAAAAACCTTCATTTCCAAACTTTGTACTTTTTGAAATGAGCTAATTCGGTTCTAGGAATCAGTTGCTTTCCTACAAAGAAGGTTGAGTGCAGCAAGTTCAAACTTTCCTTCTTAATGTAATCTAAAAAGATGAGCAACTTAGTAGATTGGCCTTATTTCTAAAGTAGTTTGTTTAAAAGAGAAACACCTTCAGTACCAAACACTGTACTGAGTGAAATAAGTTAATTCAATTCTAGGAATCAGTTTAATTTCTACGAAGAAGGTTGAGTAGAGCAAGTTCAAACTTTCCTTGTTAATGTAATCTAAAAAGATGGCCAAGTTAGAAGATTCGCCTCATTTGTAAAGGACTTTGTTGAGAAGACATACATCTTCATTGCCGAACATTGTACTGTGTGAAATAAGCTCATTCGGTTCTCGGAATCAGTTGCGTTCCTATAAAGAAGGTTGAGTGCAGCAAGTTCAAACTTTCCTTGTTAATGTAATCTAAAAAGATGGCCAAGTTAGAAGATTACCCTCATTTTTAAAGTACTTTGTTAAGAAAACAAACATCTTCATGTCCGAACATTGTACTGTGAGAAATAAGCTCATCCGGTTCTCGGAATAAGTTGCTTTCCTACAAAGAAGGTCGAGTGAAGGAAGTTCAAACTTTCCTTGTTAATGTAATCTAAAAAGATGCACAACTTAGTAGATTGGCCTCATTTCTAAAGTAGTTTGTTTAGAAAACAAACATCTTCATTACCGAACACTGTACTATGTGAAATAAGCTAGTTCCGTTCTAGGAATCACTTGCTTTCCTACGAAGAAGCTTGAGTGCAGCAAGTTCAAACATTCCTAGTGTGTGTAATCTAACAAGATGTACAAGTTCGTGGATTCGCGACGTTTCTAAAGTGGTTTCTTTAGAAAACAAACATCTTCAGTACCGAACACTGTACTGTGTGAAATAAGTTAATTCGGTTCTAGGAATAATTTTCCTTTCTACGAAGATGGTTGAGTGCAGCAAGTTCAAACTTTCCTTGTAAATGTATAGTATAAAGATGGTCAAGTTAGCAGAGTCACCTCATTTGCAAAGTAGTTTGTTAAGAAAATTAACATCTTTAGTGCCAAGAATTGTACTGTGTGAAATAAGCTCATTCGGTTCTAGGAATCACTTGCTTTCTTACAAAGAAGGTTGAGTGCAGCAAGTTCAAACTTTCTTTATTAATGTAATCTAAAAAGATGCACAACTTAGTAGACTGGCCTCATTTCTAAAGTAGTTTCTTTAGAAAAGAAACATCTTCAGTACCGAACACTGTACTGTGTGAAATAAGTTAATTCGCTTCTAGGAATCAGTTTAATTTCTATGAAGAAGGTTGACTGCAGCAAGTTCAAACTTTCCTTGTTAATGTAATCTAAAAAGATGGCCAAGTTAGAAGATTCGCCTCATTTTTAAAGGACTTTGTTGAGAAGACAAACATCTTCATTGCCGAACATTGTACTGTGTGAAATAAGCTCATTCGGTTCTAGGAATCAGTTGCTTTCCTACAAAGAAGGTTGAGTGCAGCAAGTTCAAACTTTCCTAGTTTGTGCAATCTAACAAGATGTACACGTTAGTGGATTCGCCTCATTTCTAAAGTAGTTTCTTTAGAAAAGAAACATTTTCAGTACCGAACACTGTACTGTGTGAAATAAGTTAATTCGCTTCTAGGAATCAGTTTAATTTCTATGAAGAAGGTTGACTGCAGCAAGTTCAAACTTTCCTAGTTTGTGTAATCTAACAAGATGTACAAGTTACTGGATTCGCGCCTTTTCTAAAGTAGTTTTTTTTGAAAAGAAACATCTTCAGTACCGAACACTGTACTGTGTGAAATAAGTTGATTCGCTTCTGGGAATCAGTTTAATTCCTACAAAGAAGGTTGAGTGCAGCAAGTTCAAACTTTCCTTGTTAATGTAATCTAAAAAGATGGCCAAGTTAGAAGATTCGACTCATTTATAAAGGACTTTGTTGTGAAAAAAATGTCTTCATTGCCGAACATTATACTCTGTGAAATACGCTCATTCGGTTGTAGGAATCAGTTGCTTTCCTACAAAGAAGGTTGAGTGCAGCAAGTTCAAACTTTCCTTGTTAATGTAATCTAAAAAGATGCACAACTTAGTAGATTGGCCTCATTTCTACAGTAGTTTGTTTAGAAAACAAACATCTTCATTACCGAACACTGTACTATGTGAACTAAGCTAGTTCCGTTCTAGGCATCACTTGCTTTCCTACGAAGAAATTTGAGTGTAGCCAGTTCAAACTTTCCTAGTTTGTGTAATCTAACAAGATGTACAAGTTAGTGGATTCACATCATTTCTAAATTAGTTTCTTTAGAAAACAAACATCTTCAGTACCGAACACTGTACTGTGTGAAATAAGTTAATTCGGTTGTAGGAATCAGTTTCCTTTCTACGAAGATGGTTGAGTTTAGCAAGTTTAAACTTTCCTTGTTAATGTAATCTAAAAAGATGTCCAAGTTAGCAGATTTGCCTCATTTCTAAAGTAGTTTCTTTAGAAAACAAACCTTCATTTCCAAACTTTGTACTGTGTGAAATCAGCTAATTCGGTTCTAGGAATCAGTTGCTTTCCTACAAAGAAGGTTGAGTGCAGCAAGTTCAAACTTTCCTTCTTAATGTAATCTGAAAAGTTGCACAACGTAGTAGATTGGCCTCATTTCTAAAGTAGTTTGTTTAAAAAAGAAACATCTTCAGTACTGAACACTGTACTGTGTGAAATAAGTTAATTCACTTCTAGGAATCAGTTTCATTTCGACGAAGAAGGTTGAGTGCAGCAAGTTCAAACTTTCCTTGTTAATGTAATCTAAAAAGGTGGCCACGTTAGAAGATTCGCCTCATTTGTAAAGTACTTTGTTGAGAAAACAAACATCTTCATTGCCGAACATTGTACTGTGTGAAATAAGCTCATTCGGTTTTAGGAATTAGTTGCTTTAGTACAAAGAAGGTTGAGTGCAGCAAGTTCAAATTTTCCTTGTTAATGTAATCTAAAAATATGCACAACTTAGTAGATTGGCCTCATTTCTAAAGTAGTTTCTTTAGAAAAGAAACATCTTCAGTACCGAACACTGTACTGTGTGAAATAAGTTAATTCACATCTAGAAATCAGTTTAATTTCTACGAAGAAGGTTGAGTGCAGCAAGTTCAAACTTTCCTAGTTTGCGTAATATAACAAGATGTACAAGTTAGTGGATTCGCGCCTTTTCTAAAGTAGTTTTTTTAGAAAAGAAACATCTTCAGTACCAAACACTGTACAGTGTGAAATAAGTTAATTCGCTTCTAGGAATCAGTTTAATTTCTACGAAGAATGTTGAGTGCAGAAAGTTGAAACTTTCCTTGTTAATGTAATGCCAAAAGATGGCCAAGTTAGAAGATTTGCCTCATTTGTAAAGTACTTTGTTGAGAAAACAAACATCTTCATTGCCGAACATTGTACTGTGTGTAATAAGCTCCTTCGGTTCTAGGAATCAGTTGCTTTCCTACAAAGAAGGTTGAGTGAAGCAAGTTCAAACTTCCTTGTTAATGTAATCTAAAAAGATGCACAACTTAGTAGATTGGCCTCATTTCTAAAGTAGTTTGTGTAGAAAACAAACATCTTCATTACCGAACACTGTACTATGTGAAATAAGCTAGTTCCGTTCTAGGAATCACTTGCTTTCCTACGAAGAAGGCTGAGTGCAGCAAGTTCAAACTTTCCTAATTTGTGTAATCTAACAAGATGTACAAGTCAGTGGTTTCCAGTCGTTTCTAAAGTGGTTTCTTAGGAACCAAACATCTTGAGTACTGAGCACTGTACTGTGTGAAATAAGTAAATTCGCTTCTAGGAATCAGTTTCCTTTTTACGACGATGGTTGAGTGCAGCAAGTTCAAACGTTCCTTGTTAATGTAATCTAAAAAGGTGCACAACTTAGTAGATTGGCATCGTTTCTAAAGTAGTTTCTTTAGAAAAGAAACATCTTCAGTACCGAACACTGTAATGTGTGAAATAAGGTAATTTACTTCTAGGAATCTGTTTAATTTCTACGAAGAAGGTTGAGTGCAGCAAGTACAAACTTTCCTTGTTAATGTAATCTAAAAAGATGGCCAAGTTAGAAGATTCGTCTCATTTGTAAAGTACTTTGTTGAGAAAACAAACATCTTCATTGCCGAAGATTATACTGTGTGAAATAAGCTCATTCGGTTCTAGGAATGAGTTGCTTTCCTAAAGAAGATTGAGTGCAGCATGTTCAAACTTTCCTTGTTAATGTAATCTAAAAAGATGGCCAATTTAGAAGATTCGCCTCATTTGTAAAGGACTTTGTTGAGAAAACAAGCATCTTAATTGCCGAACATTGTACTGTGTGAAATAAGCTCATTCGTTTCTAGGAATCAGTTGCTTTCCTACAAAGAAGGTTGAGTGCAGCAAGTTCAAACTTTCCTAGTTTGTGTAATATAACAAGATGTACAAGTTAGTGGATTCACATCATTTCTAAATTAGTTTCTTTAGAAAACAAACATCTTCAGTTCCGAACACTGTACTGTGTGAAATAAGTTAATTTGGTTCTAGGAATCAGTTTCCTTTCTACGAAGATGGTTGAGTTTAGCAAGTTTAAACTTTCCTTGTTAATGTAATCTAAAAAGATGTCCAAGTTAGTAGATTCACCTCATTTCTAAAGTAGTTTCTTTAGAAAACAAACCTTCATTTCCAAACTTTGTACTTTTTGAAATGAGCTAATTCGGTTCTAGCAATCAGTTGCTTTCCTACAAAGATGTTTGAGTTTAGCAAGTTCAAACTTTCCTTGTTAATGTAATCTGAAAAGTTGCACAACTTAGTAGATTGGCCTCATTTCTAAAGTAGTTTGTTTAAAAGAGAAACATCTTCAGTACCGAACACTGTACTGTGTGAAATAAGTTAATTCACTTCTAGGAATCAGTTTAATTTCTACGAAGAAGGTTGAGTGCAGCAAGTTCAAACTTTCCTTGTTAATGTAATCTAAAAAGATGGCCAAGTTAGAAGATTCGCCTCATTTGTAAAGGACTTTGTTGAGAAGACAAACATCTTCATTGCCGAACATTGTACTGTGTGAAATAAGCTCATTCGGTTCTAGGAATCAGTTGCTTTCCTACAAAGAAGGTTGAGTGCTGCAAGTTCAAACTTGCCTAGTTTGTGCAATCTAACAAGATGTACACGTTAGTGGATTCGCCTCATTTCTAAAGTAGTTTCTTTAGAAAAGAAACATCTTCAGTACCGAACACTGTACTGTGTGAAATAAGTTAATCCAGTTCTAGGATTCAGTTTAATTTCTACGATGATGGTTGAGTGCAGCAAGTTCAAACTTTCCTTGTTAATGTAATCTAAAAAGATGGCCACGTTAGTAGATTTGCCTCATTTGTAAAGTACTTTGTTGAGAAAACAAACATCTTCATTGCAGAACATTGTACTGTGTGAAATAAGCTCATTCGGTTCTAGGAATCAGTTGCTTTCCTATAAAGAAGGTTGAGTGCAGCAAGTTCAAACTTTCCTTGTTAATGCAACCAAAAAAATGGCCAAGTTAGAAGATTACCCTCATTTGTAAAGTACTTTGTTAAGAAAACAAACATCTTCATGTCCGAACATTGTACTCTGAGAAATAAGCTCATCCGGTTCTCGGAATAAGTTGCTTTCCTACAAAGAAGGTCGAGTGCAGCAAGTTCAAACTTTCCTTGCTAATGTAATCTAAAAAGATGCACAACATCGTAAATTGGCCTCATTTCTAACGTAGTTTCTTTAGAAAAGAAACATCTTCAGTACCAAACACTGTACATTGTGAAATAAGTTAATTCGCTTCAAGGCATCAGTTTAATTTCTACGAAGAAGGTTTAGTGCAGCAAGTTCAAACTTTCCTTGTTAATGTAATCTAAAAAGATGGCCAAGTTAGAAGATTCGCCTCATTTGTAAAGTACTTTGTTGAGGACACAAACATCTTCATTGCCGAACATTGTACTGTGTGAAATAAGCTCATTCTGTTCTAGGAATCAGTTGCTTTCCTACAAAGAAGGTTGAGTGCAGCAAGTTCAAACTTTCCTTGTTAATGTAATCTAATAAGATGCACCACTTAGGAGATTGGCCTCATTTCTAAAGTAGTTTGTTTAGAAAACAAACATCTTCATTACCGAACACTGTAATATGTGAAATGAGGGAGTTCGCTTCTAGGAATCACTTGCTTCCGTACGAAGAAGGTTGAGTTCAGCAAGTTCAAACTTTTCTAGTTTGTGTAATCTAAGAAGATGTACAAGCTAGTGGTTTCGAGTTGTTTCTAAAGTGGTTTCCTTATAAAACAAACATCTTCAGTACTGAACACTGTACTGTGTGAAATAAGTTAATTCGCTTCTAGGAATCAGTTTAATTTCTACGAAGAAGGTTGAGTGCAGTAAGTTCAAACTTTCCTTCTTAATGTAATCTGAAAATATGGCCAAGTTGGAAGATTCGCCTGATTTGTAAAGTACTTTGTAGAGAAAACAAACATCTTCATTGCCGAACATTGTACTGTGTGAAATAAGCTCATTCGGTTCTAGGAATTAGTTGCTTTCTTACAAAGAAAGTTGAGTGCAGCAAGTTCAAACTTTCCTTGTTAATGTAATCTGAAAAGATGCACAACTTAGTAGATTGGCCTCATTTCTAAAGTAGTTTGTTTTGAAACCTAACATCTTCATTACCGAACACTGTACTATGTGAAATAAGCTAGTTCCGTTCTAGGAATGACTTGCTTTCCTAGGAAGAAGGTTGAGTGCAGCAAGTTCAAACTTTCTTAGTTTGTGTAATCTAACAAGATGTACAAGTTAGTGGATTCGCCTCATTTCACAAGTAGTTTCTTTAGAAAAGAAACATCTTCAGTACCGAACACTGTTGCACAACTTAGTAGATTGGCCTCATTTCTAAACTAGTTTGTTTAAAAAAGAAACATCTTCAGTACCGAACACCGTACTGTGCGAAATAAGGTAATTCGGTTCTAGGAATCAGTTGACTTTCTACGAAGATGGTTGAGTTTAGCAAGTTCAAACTTTCCTAGTTTATGTAATCTAAAGATGCACAACTTAGTAGATTGGCCTCATTTCTAAAGTAGTTTCTTTAGAAAAGAAACATCTTCAGTACCTAAAACTGTACTGTGTGAAAAACATTAATTCGCTTCCAGGAATCAGTTTAATTTCTACGAAGAAGGTTGAGTGCAGCAATTTCAAACTTTCCTTGTTAATGTAATCTAAAAATATGGCCACGTTAGAAGATTCGCCTCATTTGTAAAGTACTTTGTTGAGAAAACAAACATCTTCATTGCTGAACATTGTACTGTGTGAAATAAGCTCATTCGATTCTAGGAATCAGTTGCTTTCCTATAATGAAGGTTGAGTGCAGCAAGTTCAACCTTTCCTAGTTTGTGTAATCTAACAAGATGTATAAGTTAGTGGTTTCACGTCGTTTCTAAAGTGGTTTCTTTAGAAAACAAACATCTTCAGTACTGAGCACTGTACTGTGTGAAATAAGTTAATTCGGTTCTAGGAAACAGTTTCCTTTCTACGAAGATGGTTGAGTGCAGCAAGTTCAAACTTTCCTTGTTAATGTAATCTAAAAAGATGCACAAATTAGTAGATTGGCCTCATTTCTTAAGAAAAGAAACATCATCAGTACCGAACAATGTACTGTGTGAAATAAGTGAATTCGCATCTAGGAATCAGTTTAATTTCTACAAAGATGGTTGAGTGCAGCAAGTTCAAACTTTCCTTGCTAATGTACTCTAAAAAGATGGCCAAGTTAGTAGATTCGCCTCATTTGTAAAGTAGTTTGTTGAGAAAACAAACATCTTCATTGCCAAACATTGTACTGTGTGAAATAAGCTCATTTGGTTCTAGGAATCAGTTGCTTTCCTACAAAGAAGGTTGAGTGCAGCAAGTTGCAACTTTCCTTCTTAATGTAGTCTGAAAAGATGCACAACTTAGTAGATTGGCCTCATTTTTAAAGTAGTTTGTTTAGAAAACAAATATCTTCATTACCGAACACTATACTATGTGAAATGACCTAGTTAGGTTCTAGGAATCACTTGCTTTCCTACGATGAAGGTTGAGTGCAGAAAGTTCATACTTTCCAGTTTGTGTAATCTAACAAGATGTACAAAATACTGGATTCGCCTCATTTCTAAAGTAGTTTCTTTAGAAAAGAAACATCTTCAGTACCGAACACTGTACTGTGTGAAATAAGTAAATTCGCTTCTAGGAATCAGTTTAATTTCTACAAAGAAGGTTGAGTGCAGCAAGTTCAAACTTTCCTTGTTAATGTAATCTAAAAAGATGGCCAAGTTAGAAGATTCGCCTCATTTGTAAAGTACTTTGTTGTGCAAAAAATATCTTCATTGCCGAACATGGTACTGTGTGAAATAAGCTCATTCGGTTGTATGAATCAGTTGCTTTCCTACAAAGAAGGTTGAGTGCAGCAAGTTCAAACTCTCCTTGTTAATGTAATCTAAAAAGATGCACAACTTAGTAGATTGGCCTAATTTCTAAAGTAGTTTGTTTAGAAAACAAACATCTTCATTACCGAACACTGTACTATGTGAAATAAGCTAATTCCGTTCTAGGATTCACTGCTTTCCTACGAAGAAAGTTGAGTGTAGCCAGTTCAAACTTTCCTAGTTTGTGTAATCTAACAAGATGTACAAGTTAGTGGATTCACATCATTTCTAAATTAGTTTCTTTAGAAAACAAACATCTTCAGTTCCGAACACTCTACTGTGTGAAATAAGTTAATTATGTTCTAGGAATCAGTTTCCTTTCTACGAAGATGGTTGAGTTTAGCAAGTTTAAACTTTCCTTGTTAATGTAATCTAAAAAGATTTCCAAGTTAGTAGATTCGCCTCATTTCTAAAGTACTTTCTTTAGAAAACAAACCTTCATTTCCAAAGTTTGTACTTTTTGAAATGAGCTAATTCGGTTCTAGGAATCAGTTGCTTTCCTACAAGATGGTTGAGTGCAGCAAGTTCAAACTTTCCTTGTTAATGTAATCTGAAAAGTTGCACAACTTAGTAGATTGGCCTCATTTCTAAAGTGCAGGGAGCCGTAAGCAGTCGCCATTACAAGATGGCGCTGGCTCCTCCATATTAGACAGTGCCTTGGCGCCAACCGTATCTAAGGTATGCGCATGCGCTTGACGCAACCTGTCCCAAGCCTATCCCGTGGCGCCTGGTGATGGCAAGCTGGTCGCAACCAATCAGTAAACGCCTTGTAGCAGTACACTCTATAAAAGCAGCTGCAGATTTGGGCCCCGCCCCTTCGCCATCAGCTTTCCTGTTAACCAAGGGCTCTCCAATAAAGTGTGATACAAGAAGGATCTTCGTTTGTGGCCGTTCCTTTCCTGCTGGTCGGGAGGGACGCTGCAAAGTGGTGCCGAAATCCCGGGACGCCGGGTGTCTTGCGGTTGCCAGGCGGGGGGCCGAAGAGGATCCAGAACTTGACACACGGAGAGGAAGGCGCCGGTAAGTCATCCCCGGGCTTGTCTTCTGATTGACACTGATGGAAATCCATCTTGTCCTTGCTGCCCTCGCTTGTTGCTGTCTGTATTGTCTGGGCCTTTATCTCTGCTACCAGTTGTTCTCAATTTTTTTATAAGGAAAGGGGTATTTGACTCTTGGGCGCGATAGCGAAAGTAAAACCCTGGTAAATAACAGGGTCTTTCTCAGCTTGCACCTCTTCCTGGTGGTCAGTTCGCTGGTAGATAACAGCGCACATCATGGGTAATACTCAAGGTGCCCCGGCAGCCATTGATCATTTTTCAGGGTTGATAAAAGCGCTTCTTAAACAGCGTGATATTCAGATTTCCACTGTCACAATTAAAAGGATACTTAGAGATATGGATTTGGCCGCCCCCTGGTTCGCGGTTTCAGGAGCCCTCACCATCTCCTCCTGGGAGAAGCTGGGCCACGATCTGCAGGTTGTGGAGAAGGAAGGAAGTCTAGGAAAGGGCACGTTGCCATTTTGGCGGTTAGTCCATTCTTGCTTGAGTAGTGGCAGACATGCAGACATTATTGGGGAGGGCCAAAGGGCTCTAGCTCAACATCAGGACAGTCTTTCAGAATCAGACACAAGCGGGGAATCAAATAATAGGCCTAGAAAGAAACAGTTGGAAAAAACAGAACAAAAGAGACAAGAAAAGGAGAAAAGCCTAAAAGAGGAACTTGAGGAGATGGGCGAGGCTTGCTCAGGCCCACTCCCTCGGAAGGGGCACAGAGGCCCCGGAGGATTATATCCTCCATTAGAGGAGTTTGCAAGGTTACATGTGCTGGAGGCAGATGATGAGAGTAGCTCAGAATCGGACTCCCATCAGGAGGAAGAGACTTTTGGGATTAAGGGAGAGGAAGTGGAAATTTTACCGGAAGTAACCCATAGACAGGGGAGCTGGCAGGCACAGTTACCGTTGCCGCAATGCCATCTGCTGGGGGGTAATAAGGTTACAGGAGGGTGTGGCCCCGTGCAGCCCTTGGCCCCTCCACCATACGTTCCCGTAAGAAATAAATGCCATTTTATAAAAGACAAAACGTGGTCAAAGCTAGCTTCGGCTTTCCCGGTCTTTGAGGATCCTGCTACTTATCAGAGGAGGTATCAGCCCATTCCCTATGAACAACTAAAGGACCTTGTGCAGGCGGTTAAAGATTTTGGCCCTGGGGCAGAGTATAGTGATGCCCTCTTGCGTAGGGTCCTGGTAACTCCTTTGACACCCACTGATTGGACGGAGCTGGCGAGAGCTTGCCTCTCGAGGGGTCAGTTCCTGGAATTTAAAGTGTTAGTCACTGACTCTGCCCATACCCAGGCCAGAAAGAATGTTGAACAAGGACACCCAGCCTGGATGGCGGAGATGCTCTTGGGGCTGGGTCCACATGTGGCAGACCAGACTACATACCCCTGGGATGTTTATACACAGATTAATGATATTCACTATAGGGCATGGAAGGCTCTCCCTAATAAGGGGGAAGTCACTGGATATCTGACAAAGATTATCCAGCGGCTCACAGAGCCTTTTGCGGATTTTGCTGCTCGTATGCTGGAGGTTGCAGACAAGACCATTGGCCTTTTATTCAGCAGTTGATTTATGAGCAATGCACTATTGAGTGCCAGAGGGCAATAAATCCAGTTAGAAAGAAAAATTTAGAGGCTTGGATTAAGGCCTGTCGCGAGATTGGCGGCCCGCTGTCAAATGCAGGACTAGCGGCGGCTGTTCTTGCTGCCACCAAGTCTCGGCAAGGTCAGAGTTCGAGGGGCTGCTTTAATTGTGGTCAACTTGGTCATCTTAAACGCCAGTGCCCACAAGCCAGCGACCCAAAATTTGTTCAGAGGGAGGAACAAAAACAAAAGGCCCCAGGGACTTGCCCGAGATGTAAAAAGGGGAAACACTGGGCTAACGAATGCAGGTCAGTGAGAGATATCAATGGAATGCCCATACCACCTCTTCAACAAGGACAGGGTTCAAAAAACGGGATGAGGGGCCCCCGACCCCAGGGCCCTCAAATATATGGGGCCATTCAGGCGCCAGTTCCGGCGACGGCGCTGTCGCCGCCCCCTCAATCCGAAGAGCCACCTCAGGCTCCGCAGGGCTGGACCTCTGTGCCGCTGCCGGACTGGTCCTGACTCCTGATATGGGAGTCCATGCCCTGGAAACGGATGTCTGTGGGCCCTTACAATCAGACACCGTGGGTCTTCTTTTGGGGCGCTCCTCGTCAACACTGAAAGGATTGATTGTTTTCCCGGGGGTCATTGATCCAGACTATAAGGGCATCATCAAGGCCCTATGTCACTCTCCTTATGGGGTTGTGTCTATTGCCCCGGGGGATCGTATTGCCCAGCTGTTGCTTTTACCCTCCCTCCATTCTTCATTCCCCGCAAGAAATAAAGAAAGGGGACATGATGGTCTTGGGTCCACTGGTGTGGACCTAGTATGCCTGTCTTTAGAATTAGACCAGAGACCGCTTTTGCAGTTAACTATAGAAGGGAAAATATTTTCAGGTTTAGTTGATACTGGGGCAGATAGAAGTATTATTCAGATGAATTCTTGGCCAAAATCCTGGCCTCTTCAGAGATCTTCTCAAACTCTGCAGGGCCTGGGGTATGCGGAGACACCGCAGATGAGTGCAAAAGAGTTGACTTGGTATACTGAGGAAGGACAAAAGGGCAAGATACAGCCTTTTGTACTAGCTGTCCCAATTAATTTATGGGGCAGGGACGTTCAGTCCCAGATGTGCCTTCGTCTGACTAATGATTATTCAGAGGCTAGTATAAGAATGATGAGAATGCAAGGCTATGTCCCTGAGCGGGGCCTTGGGAAGCGTCTTCAGGGGAGGGCAGAACCAATTATTCCAAAAGAGAAATTGGACCGTCATGGATTGGGTTTTACGTAGGGGCTGTTGAAAATGAGGCTTCCACGGTTGCACAGGTGCCCATACCTTGGTTAACCTCGAAGGCGGTGTGGGTTCCTCAATGGCCCCTGTCACAGGAAAAGTTGGAAGCCGCTCAAAAATTAGTCCAGGAGCAATTAGATCTTGGTCACTTGGAACCCTCTGTCTCCCCCCTGGAACACCCCAATATTTGTGATCAGGAAACAGTCAGGCAAATGGAGATTGCTTCATGACCTAAGAGCAGTTAATGCTCAAATGCAGGTCTTAGGGCCTGTCCAGAGGGGCCTACCTGCGCTCTCTGCCTTGCCCAAAGGCTGGCCAGTGATAGTTCTAGATATCAAGGACTGTTTCTTTTCCATACCTCTTTGCCCCCAAGATAGGGAACGTTTTGCTTTTACGCTCCCATCAATTAACCATGAGAGGCCGGATGCTCGTTTTCAATGGCGTGTGTTGCCCCAGGGAATGGCGAATAGCCCCACTATGTGTCAGCTATTTGTGGACTCCGTGCTGATTTCTGTGCGTCAAGCGTTTCCTTCTCTTCGTATGATTCATTATATGGATGATATTTTGCTGACTGCCTCTACATTGCCTCTCCTGCATGCTGCTTTTGAGATGGTCATTAGAACCTTGGAAAGTAATGGATTAATAATAGCTCCAGAAAAAATTCAACAGACGGACTCGATTAAATTTCTGGGTTCTGTCGTCAGTTTACATTCAATTAGGCCACAAAAAATGTGCATCCGCACTTCTCACTTACATACTTTAAATGATTTTCAAAAACTTTTGGGGGACATCAATTGGCTGCGAGGATTTCTTCATGTGCCTCGATCAGAACTGCTGCCACTCTTTTCAATACTTAAAGGCAACCCTGATGTCACATCCCCTCGTGAGCTCACACAGCCTGCCCGTGAGGCCCTTAAGAAGATTGAAGAGGCGCTTGTGAGAGCGCAACTTGATCTATATGAGCCTTCAAAGCCGCTTCTCCTGTGCATTCTTAAGACTAGGAATGTTCCCACGGGGGTGCTTTGGCAGGAAGGACCCCTATTATGGCTCCATGGACATTCCTTGGGAGCCCGCACCCTTCAATACTTCCCACAATTGGTAGCTCAACAGGCCTGCTTAGGGCTCAAATATTGCTTGATGCACTTTGCAAAGCTCCTGACAAGCTTATAATCCCCTATACTAAAGAGCAGGTAGAGGTTTTAGCTGGTACTGTGGATGATTGGGCCATTCTTATGTGTGCCTTTCCAAATGTCATAGACAATCATTATCCAAAGAGTCCTATTCTCTCTTTTGTTGAGCACAACTTAGTTTATTTCCCAAGAATTACTGCTCAGGATCCTATCGCATCAGCCCTGACCATCTTCACTGATGGGTCAAAATCTGGCCAAGGAGCGTATTTGGTACAAGGGTCAAAACCTGTGGTGAAAATGTTCAGACCTGAGTCCCCCCAAATTGTGGAATGTATGATTGTTTTAGAGGTTTTTCAGACCTTTTCCACTCCTTTTAATCTGTTCACTGACTCTCAATATGTGGCCAATGCAGTTGCTGGCCTGGAAATTGCTGCTTCTGTTAAATCTGCTAGCACAATCTCTAATATTCTTCTACAGCTTCAGTCTTTGATCTTGCAACGAGACTGTCCCTTTTATGTCACCCATATCCGTGCACACTCGTTGTTGCCTGGCCCTTTGTCACAAGCTAATGATTTGGTGGACAAGGCCACGAGGCTGGCCATGCTTTCCTTAGATGATTCCAAGGCCTTAGCCACTGAATTTCATAGATTATATCATGTCCCTGCAAATACCTTGAGGAAAAAATTCTCTATCTCAAGAAATGAGGCGCGAGACATTGTAAAATCTTGTCAGTCTTGTGTTACTTTTCTGCCCTCCCCTCATGTGGGTGTTAATCCCGAGGCCTCCGTCCTGGTGATCTTTGGCAAATGGATGTAACTCATCTCCCTGAGTTTGGAAGGTTGAAATATTTACATGTCTCAGTGGATACTTGCTCAGGGAGTTATTTTTCGCCTCGCCGTTGGCGGGTGAGAAGGCTTCTCATGTAAAACCCACTGCCTGGAAGCCTGGGCAGCATGGGAAAGCCGCGCCGTCTAAAAACTGATAATGGCCCGGCATATACATCTACTGGTTTTCGGGCCTTTTGTGCGCAGATGCAAGTTGCCCACACCACTGGCCTGCCTTATAACCCACAAGGCCAAGGCATTGTGGAGAGAGCCAATAAGAGTATTAAAGCCATCTTATTTAAACAAAAAAGGGGGATAGCAGAAGATGCAACCCATAGGGAGAGGGTTTCCTTAGCCCTCTTCACCCTTAATTTTTTAATTTTGGACAATAATGATAAGTCTGCAGCTGACAGACACAGTCAAGATGTGGCCCAGGCACCCAGAGAAGTAGTGATGTGGAAAGATGTCCTAGATAACAAATGGAAAGGACCGGATCTTGTTATAATAAGATCCAGGGGAGCTGTTTGTGTTTTCCCACAGGACCAAGAATCACCTCATTGGGTTCCTAGTCGGTTGGTGAAGGCGATCCGATCTTCTCCAGAAGATGCCTTGGAGATTCAGAATAACCACGAGGAATCAGAAAAATCGAAATTGGACCTATGACTTCAAACAGACCCTCCGGGAGCTGAGGATTGCTATTGTCCAGGTCAACTCTACGTGCCTCGATTTGACCCTGACGGAAGGGTTATCTACCTGGATCTCTTCTGCTTTCTCCTACTTTAAAGAGTGGGTTGGGGTTGGATTGTTTGCAGTATGCTGCTTTGGTGGATGTGTACTTTGCCTCTGGTTGATTTGCCGCTTGCGAGCCCAGACCAGGCGGGACAAGGTGATCATTTCTCAGGCACTTGCTGCTTTGGAGTGTGGGTCCTCCCCCCAGATTTGGCTGTTGGCCCTAAAGAGCACCTAGTTTCCCCTGGCCCTTGCACCCTTAGGGCTTGAAGTGCCCATTGCACAAGGATGGGCAGAGGGTTGGTGTTGGGAGCACGGCATTCATCACGCTCAGGATGCGAGACAAAGTACTGCACATGGGGCGAGCTCTTAGCAGCTTCATGGAGGGCATGTCTGATTGCATATGGGTTGGTACTGTAATCCCATCTCTGAGAAAAGGTACTAGACGGGTGTGACACCAGCCTGGCTGGCCACTAGGTCTGGGGTCATCACAATGTCCTCTCGAGCATCAGAGATCAGAACTCTACCCTCGCCTGTTGCGTTTAAACAAGAAGGGGGAACTGCAGGGAGCCGTAAGCAGTCGCCATTACAAGATGGCGCGGGCTCCTCCATATTAGACAGTGCCTTGGCGCCAACCGTATCTAAGGTATGCGCATGCGCTTGACGCAACCTGTCCCAAGCCTATCCCGTGGCGCCTGGTGATGGCAAGCTGGTCGCAACCAATCAGTAAACGCCTTGTAGCAGTACACTCTATAAAAGCAGCTGCAGATTTGGGCCCCGCCCCTTCGCCATCAGCTTTCCTGTTAACCAAGGGCTCTCCAATAAAGTGTGATACAAGAAGGATCTTCGTTTGTGGCCATTCCTTTCCTGCTGGTCGGGAGGGACGCTGCACTAAAGTAGTTTGTTTAAAAGAGAAACATCTTCAGTACCGAACACGGTACTGTGTGAAATAAGTTAATTCACTTGTAGGAATCAGTTTAATTTCTACGAAGAAGGTTGAGTGCAGCAAGTTCAAACTTTCCTTGTTAATGTAATCTAAAAAGATGGCCAAGTTAGAAGATTCGCCTCATTTGTAAAGGACTTTGTTGAGAAAACAAACATCTTCATTGCCGAACATTGTACTGTGTGAAATAAGCTCATTCGGTTCAGGGAATCAGTTGCTTTCCTACAAAGAAGGTTGAGTGCAGCAAGTTCAAACTTTCCTAGTTTGTGTAATCTAACAAGATGTACACGTTAGTGGATTCGCCTCATTTCTAAAGTAGTTTCTTTAGAAAAGAAACATCTTCAGTACCGAACACTGTACTGTGTGAAATGAGCTAATTTGGTTCTAGGATTCAGTTTAATTTCTACGAAGATGGTTGAGCGCAGCAAGTTCAAACTTTCCTTGTTAATGTAATCTAAAAAGATGGCCAAGTTAGTAGATTTGCCTCATTTGTAAAGTACTTTGTTGAGAAAACAAACATCTTCATTGCCGAACATTGTACTGTGTGAAATAAGCTCATTCGGTTCTAGGAATCAGTTGCTTTCCTATAAAGAAGGTTGAGTGCAGCAAGTTCAAACTTTCCTTGTTAATGTAATCTAAAAAGATGGCCAAGTTAGAAGATTACCCTCATTTGTAAAGTACTTTGTTAAGAAAACAAACATCTTCATGTCCGAACATTGTACTGTGAGAAATAAGCTCATCCGGTTCTCGGAATAAGTTGATTTCCTACAAAGAAGGTCGAGTGCAGCAAGTTCAAACTTTCCTTGTTAATGCAACCTAAAAAGATGCACAACTTAGTAGATTGGCGTCATTTCTAAAGTAGTTTGTTTAGAAAACAAACATCTTCATTACCGAACACTGTACTATGTGAAATAAGCTAGTTCCGTTCTAGAAATCACTTGCTTTCTTACGAAGAAGGTTCAGTGCAGCAAGTTCAAACATTCCTAGTTTGTGTAATCTAACAAGGTGTACAAGTTCGTGGATTCGTGTCGTTTCTAAAGTGGTTTCTTTAGAAAACAAACATGTTCAGTACCGAACACTGTACTGTGTGAAATAAGTTAATTCGGTTCTAGGAAACAGTTTCCTTTCTACGAAGATGGTTGAGTGCAGGAAGTTCAAACTTTCCTTGTTAGTGTAATCTAAAAAGATGGCCAAGTGAGCAGAGTCACCTCATTTGTATAGTAGTTTGTTGAGAAAATTAACATCATTATTTCCGAACATTGTACTGTGTGAAATAAGCTAATTCGGTTCTAGGAATCACTTGCTTTCCTACAAAGAAGGTTGAGTGGAGCAAGTTCAAACTTTACTTGTTAATGTAATCTAAAAAGATGCACAACTTCGTAGATTGGCCTCATTTCTAAAGCAGTTTCTTTAGAAAAGAAACGTCTTCAGTACCGAAAACTGTACTGTGTGAAATACGTTAATTCTCTTCAAGGCATCAGTTTAATTTCTACGAAGAAGTTGAGTGCAGCAAGTTCAAACTTTCCTTGTTAATGTAATCTAAAAATATGGCCAAGTTAGAAGATTCGCCTCATTTGTAAAGTACTTTGTTGAGGAAACAAACATCTTCATTGCCGAATATTGCACTGTGTGAAATATGCTCATTCGGTTCTAGGAATCAGTTGCTTTCCTACAAAGAAGGTTGAGTGCAGCAAGTTCAAACTTTCCTTGTTAATGTAATCTAATAAGATGCACCACTTAGGAGATTGGCCTCATTTCTAAAGTAGTTTGTTCAGAAAACAAACATCTTCATTACCGAACACTGTACTATGTGAAATGAACGAGTTCGGTTCTAGGAATCACTTGCTTCCGTACGAAGAAGGTTGAGTTCAGCAAGTTCAAACTTTTCTAGTTTGTGTAATCTAAGAAGATGTACAAGCTAGTGGTTTCGAGTTGTTTCTAAAGTGGTTTCCTTATAAAACAAACATCTTCAGTACTGAACACTGTACTGTGTGAAATAAGTTAATTCGCTTCTAGGAATCAGTTTAATTTCTACGAAGAAGGTTGAGTGCAGTAAGTTCAAACTTTCCTTCTTAATGTAATCTAAAAAGATGGCCAAGTTAGAAGATTCGCCTGATTTGTAAAGTACTTTGTTGAGAAAAAAAACATCTTCATTGCCGAACATTGTACTGTGTGAAATAAGCTCATTCGGTATTAGGAATCACTTGCTTTCCTACAAAGAAGGTTGAGTGGAGCAAGTTCAAACTTTCCTTGTTAATGTAATATAAAAAGATGCACAACTTAGTAGATTGGCCTCATTTCTAAAGTAGTTTCTTTAGAAAAGAAACATCTTCAGTACCAAATACTGTACTGTGTGAAATAAGTTAATTCGCTTCTAGGAATCAGTTTTATTTCTACGAAGAAGGTTGAGTGCAGCAAGTTGAAACTTTCCCAGGTTGTGTAAACAAACAAGATGTATAAGTTAGTGCATTCGCCTAATATCTAAAGTAGTTTCTTGAGAAAACAAACATCTTCAGTACCAACATTGTACTGTGTGAAATAAGGTAATTCGGTTCTAGGAATCAGTTGACTTTCCTACAAGATGGTTGAGTTTAGCAAGTTCAAACTTTCCTAGTTTATGTAATCTAAAAAGATGCACAAGTTAGTAGATTGGCCTCATTTCTAAAGTACTTTGTTAAGAAAACAAACATCTTCATGTCCCCTAACATTGTACTGTGAGAAATAAGCTCATCCGGTTCTAGGAATCAGTTGATTTCCTACAAAGAAGGTTGAGTGCAGCAAGTTCAAACTTTCCTTGTTAATGCAACCTAAAAAGATGCACAACTTAGTAGATTGGCCTCATTTCTAAAGTAGTTTGTTTAGAAAACAAACATCTTCATTACCAAACACTGTACTATGTGAAATAAGCTAGTTCCGTTCTAGAAATCACTTGCTTTCTTCTACGAAGAAGGTTCAGTGCAGCAAGTTCAAACATTCCTAGTTTGTGTAATCTAACAAGGTGTACAAGTTCGTGGATTGGCCTCATTTCTAAAGTGGTTTCTTTAGAAAACAAACATCTTCAGTACTGAACACTGTACTGTGTGAAATAAGTTAATTCGGTTCTAGGAAACAGTTTCCTTTCTACGAAGATGGTTGAGTGCAGGAAGTTCAAACTTTCCTTGTTAGTGTAATCTAAAAAGATGGCCAAGTTAGCAGAGTCACCTCATTTGTATAGTAGTTTGTTGAGAAAATTAACATCATTATTTCCGAACATTATACTGTGTGAAATAAGCTAATTCGGTTCTAGGAATCACTTGCTTTCCTACAAAGAAGGTTGAGTGGAGCAAGTTCAAACTTTACTTGTTAATGTAATCTAAAAGATGCACAACTTAGTAGATTGGCCTCATTTCTAAAGCAGTTTCTTTAGAAAAGAAACATCTTTATTACCGAAAACTGTACTGTGTGAAATAAGCTAATTCTCTTCAAGGCATCAGTTTAATTTCTACGAAGAAGTTGAGTGCAGCAAGTTCAAACTTTCCTTGTTAATGTAATCTAAAAATATGGCCAAGTTAGAAGATTCGCCTCATTTTGTAAAGTACTTTGTTGAGAAAAAGAAACATCTTCATTGCCGAATATTGCACTGTGTGAAATATGCTCATTCGCATCTAGGAATCAGTTGCTTTCCTACAAAGAAGGTTGAGTGCAGCAAGTTCAAACTTTCCTTGTTAATGTAATCTAATAAGATGCACCACTTAGAGATTGGCCTCATTTTCTAAAGTAGTTTGTTCAGAAAACAAACATCTTCATTACCAAACACTGTACTATGTGAAATGAACTCATTTGGTTCTAGGAATCACTTGCTTCCCTACAAAGAAGGTTGAGTTCAGCAAGTTCAAACTTTTCTAGTTTGTGTAATCTAAGAAGATGCACACAAGCTAGTGGTTTTGGCCTTGTTTCTAAAGTGGTTTCCTTATAAAACAAACATCTTCAGTACTGAACACTGTACTGTGTGAAATAAGTTAATTCGGGTTCTAGGAATCAGTTTAATTTCTACGAAGAAGGTTGAGTGCAGTAAGTTCAAACTTTCCTTCTTAATGTAATCTAAAAAGATGGCCAAAGTTAGAAGATTCGCCTGATTTGTAAAGTACTTTGTTGAGAAAAAAAACATCTTCATTGCCAGACATTGTACTGTGTGAAATAAGCTCATTCGGTATTAGGAATCACTTGCTTTCCTACAAAGAAGGTTGAGTGGAGCAAGTTCAAACTTTCCTTGTTAATGTAATATAAAAAGATGCACAACTTAGTAGATTGGCCTCATTTCTAAAGTAGTTTCTTTAGAAAAGAAACATCTTCAGTACCAAATACTGTACTGTGTGAAATAAGTTAATTCGCTTCTAGGAATCAGTTTTATTTCTACGAAGAAGGTTGAGTGCAGCAAGTTGAAACTTTCCCAGGTTGTGTAAACAAACAAGATGTATAAGTTAGTGCATTCGCCTAATATCTAAAGTAGTTTCTTTAGAAAAGAAACATCTTCAGTACCGAACACCGTACTGTGCGAAATAAGGTAATTCGGTTCTAGGAATCAGTTGACTTTCTACGAAGATGGTTGAGTTTAGCAAGTTCAAACTTTCCTAGTTTATGTAATCTAAAGATGCACAACTTAGTAGATTGGCCTCATTTCTAATGTAGTTTCTTTAGAAAAGAAACATCTTCAGTACCTAAAACTATACTGTGTGAAATAAGTTAATTCGCTTCTAGGAATCAGTTTAATTTCTACGAAGAAGGTTGAGTGCAGCAATTTCAAACTTTCCTTGTTAATGTAATCTAAAAAGATGGCCAAGTTAGAAGATTCGCCTCAATTGTAAAGTACTTTGTTGAGAAAACAAACATCTTCATTGCCAAACATTGTACTGTGTGAAATAAGCTCATTCGATTCTAGGAATCAGTTGCTTTCCTATAAAGAAGGTTGAGTGCAGCAAGTTCAAACTTTCCTTGTTAATGTAATCTGAAACGATGCACAACTTAGTAGATTGGCCTCATTTCTAAAGTAGTTTGTTTAGTAAACAAACATCTTCATTACCGAACACTGTACTATGTGAAATGAGCCAGTTCGGTTGCAGGAATCACTTGCTTTCCTATGAAGAAGGTTGAGTGCAGCAAGTTCAAACTTTCCTAGTTTGTGTAATCTAACAAGTTGTACAAGTTAGTGGTTTCGCGTCGTTTCTAAAGTGGTTTCTTTAGAAAACAAACATCTTCAGTACTGAGCACTGTACTGTGTGAAATAAGTTAATTCGGTTCTAGGAAACAGTTTCCTTTCTACGAAGATGGTTGAGTGCAGCAAGTTCAAACTTTCCTTGTTAATGTAATCTAAAAAGATGGCCAAGTAAGCAGACTCACCTCAATTGTAAGGTAGTTTGTTGAGAAAATTAACATCTTTATTGCCGAACATTGTACTGTTTGAAATAAGCTCATTCGGTATTAGGAATCACTTGCTATCCTATAAAGAAGGTTGAGTGCAGCAAGTTCAAACTTTCCTTGTTAATGTAATCTAAAAAGATGCACAAATTAGTAGATTGGCCTCATTTCTAATGTAGTTTCTTTAGAAAAGAAACATCATCAGTACCGAACACTGTACTGTGTGAAATAAGTGAATTGGCATCTAGGAATCATTTTAATTTCTACAAAGATGGTTGAGTGCAGCAAGTTCAAACTTTCCTTGTTAATGTACTCTAAAAAGATGGCCAAGTTAGTAGATTCGCCTCATTTGTAAAGTAGTTTGTTGAGAAAACAAACATCTTCATTGCCAAACATTATACTGTGTGAAATAAGCTCATTTGGTTCTAGGAATCAGTTGCTTTCCTACAAAGAAGGTTGAGTGCAGCAAGTTGAAACTTTCCTTGTTAATGTAGTATGAAAAGATGCACAACTTAGTAGATTGGCCTCATTTTTAAAGTAGTTTGTTTAGAAAACAAATATCTTCATTACCGAACACTATACTATGTGAAATGACCTAGTGAGGTTCTAGGAATCACTTGCTTTCCTACGATGAAGGTTGAGTGCAGAAAGTTCATACTTTCCAGTTTGTGTAATCTAACAATATGTACAAAATACTGGATTCGCCTCATTTCTAAAGTAGTTTCTCAAGAAAAGAAACATCTTCAGTACCAGACTGTACTGTGTGAAATAAGTAAATTCGCTTCTAGGAATCAGTTTAATTTCTACGAAGATGGTTGAGTGCAGAAAGTTCAAACTTTCCTTGTTAATGTAATCTAAAAAGATGGCCAAGTTAGTAGATTCGCCTCATTTGTAAAGTATTTTGTTGAGAAAACAAACATCTTCATTGCCAAACATTGTACTGTGTGAAATAAGCTCATTCGGTTCTAGGAATCTGTTGCTTTCCTATAAAGAAGGTTGAGTGCAGCAAGTTCAAACTTTCCTTGTTAATGTAATCTGAAAAGATGCACAACTTAGTAGATTGGCCTCATTTCTAAAGTAGTTTGTTTAGAAAATAAACATCTTCATTACCGAATACTGTACTATGTGAAATAAGCTAGTTCGCTTCCAGGAATTTCTTGCTTTCCTACGAAGAAGGTTGAGTGCAGCAAGTTCAAACTTTCCTAGTTTGTGGAATCTAACAAGATGTACAAATTAGTGGTTTCGAGTCGTTTCTGAAGTGGTTTCTTTAGAAAACAAACATCTTCAGTACTGAGCACTGTACTGTGTGAAGTAAGTTAATTCGGTTCTAGGAATCAGTTTCCTTTCTACGAAGATCGTTGAGTTTAGCTAGTTCAAACTTTTCTTGTTAATGTAATCTAAAAAGATGTCCAAGTTAGTAGATTCGCCTCATTTCTGTAGTAGTTTCTTTAGAAAACAAACCTTCATTGCCAAACTTTGTACTGTGTGAAATGAGCTAATTCGGTTCTAGGGATCATTTTACTTTCTACGAAGATGGTTGAGTTTAGCAAGTTCAAACTTTCCTTGTTAATGTGATATAAAAAGATGTCCAAGTTAGTAGATTTGCCTCATTGGTAAAGTAGTTTGTTGAGAAAACAAACATCTTCATTACGGAACACTGTACTATGTGAAAAGAGCTAGTTCTGTTCTAGGAATCACTTGCTTTCCTACAAAGAAGGTTGAGTGCAGCAAGTTCAAACTTTCCTAGTTTGTGTAATCTAACAAGATGTACAAGTTAGTGCATTCGCCTCATTTCTAAAGTAGTTTCTTTAGAAAAGAAACATCTTCAGTACTGAACACTGTACTGTGTGAAATAAGGTAAATCGGTTGTAGGAATCAGTTTAATTTCTACGAAGAGGGTTGAGTGCAGCAAGTTCAAACTTTCCTTGTTAATGTAATCTAAAAAGATGCACAACTTAGTAGATTGGCCTCATTTCTAAAGTAGTTTGTTTACAAGACAAACATCTTCATTACCGAACACTATACTATATGAAATGACCTAGTTCGGTTCTAGGAATCACTTGCTTTCCTACGAAGAAGGATGAGTGCAGCAAGTTCAAACTTTCCTTGTTTGTGTAATCTAACAAGATATACAAGTTAGTGGATTCGCGTCGTTTCTAAAGTAGTTTCTTTAGAAAACAAACATCTTCAGTACTGAACACTGTACTGTGTGAAATAAGTTAATTCGGTTCTAGGAATCAGTTTACTTTCTAGGAAGATGGTTGAGTGCAGCAAGTTCAAACTTTCCTTGTTAATGTAATCTAAAAAGATGGCCAAGTTAGCAGAGTAACCTCATTTGTAAAATAGTTTGTTGAGAAAATTAACATCTTTATAGCCGAACATTGTACTGTGTCAAATAAGCTCATTCGGTTCTAGGAATCACTTGCTTTCCTACAAAGAAGGTTGAGTGCAGCAAGTTCAAAATTACCTTGTTAATGTAATCTAAAAAGATGCACAACTTAGTAGATTGGCCTAATTTCTAAAGTCGTTTCTTTAGAAAAGGAACATCTTCAGTACCGAACACTGTACTGTGTGAAATAAGTGAATTCGCGTATAGGAATCAGTTTAATTTCTACGAAGAAGGTTGAGTGCAGCAAGTTCAAACTTTCCTTGTTAATGTAATCTAAAAAGATGGCCAAGTTAGAAGATTCGCCTCATTTGTAAAGTACTTTGTTGAGGAAACAAACATCTTCATTGCCGAACATTGCACTGCGTGAAATAAGCTCATTCGGTTCTAGGAAGCAGTTGCTTTCCTACAAAGACGGTTGAGTGCAGCAAGTTCAAACTTTCCTTATTAATGTAATCTAAAAAGATGGCCAAGTTAGTAGATTCGACTCATTTGTAATGTAGTTTGTTGAGAAAACAAACATCTTCATTGCCGAACATTGTACTGTGTGAAATAAGCTCATTCGGTTCTAGGAATCAGTTGCTTTCCTACGAAGAAGGTTGAGTGCAGCAAGTTCAAACTTTCCTTGTTAATGTAATCTGAAAAGATGCACAGCTTTTAGATTGGCCTCATTTCTAAAGTAGTTTGTTTAGAAAACAAACATCTTCATTACCGAACACTGTACTATGTGAAATGAGCTAGTTCGATTCTAGGAATCACTTGCTTTCCTACCAAGAAGGTCGAGTGCAGCAAGTTCAAACTTTCCTACGTTGTGTAATCTAACAAGATGTACAAGTTAGTGGATTCACCTCAATTCTAAAGTAGTTTCTTTAGAAAAGAAACATCTTCAGTACCGAACACTGTACTGTGTGAAATAAGTGAATTCGCTTCTAGGAATCAGTTTAATTTCTACGAAGATGGTTGAGTGCAGCAACTTCAAACTTTCCTTGTTAATGTAATCTAAAAAGATTGGCAAGTTAGTAGATTCGCCTCATTTGTAAAGTAGTTTGTTTAGAAAATTAACATCTTTATTGCCGAACATTGTATTGTGTGCAATAAGCTCATTCGGTTCTAGGAATCACTTGCTTTCCTACAAAGAAGGTTGAGTGCAGCAAGTTCAAACTTTCCTTGTTAATGGAATATAAAAAAATGCACAACTTAGTAGATTGGCCTCATTTCTAAAGTAGTTTCTTTAGAAAAGAAACATCTTCAGTACCGAAGACTGTACTGTGTGAAATGAGTTAATTCGCTTCTAGGAATCAGTTTAATTTCTACGAAGATGGTTGAGGGCAGCAAGTTCAAACTTTCCTAGTTTGTGTAATCTAACAAGATGTAGAAGTTACTGGATTCGTGTCATTTCTAAATTATTTTCTTTAGAAAAGAAACACCTTCAGTACCGAACACTGTACTGTATGAAAGAAGTTAATTCTATTCTAGGAATCAGTTTCCTTTCTACGAAGATGGTTGAGTTTAGCAAGTTTAAACTTTCCTTGTTAATGTAATCTAAAAAGATGTCCAAGTTAGTAGATTTGCCTCATTTCTAAAGTAGTTTCTTTAGGAAACAAACCTAAATTGCCTAACTTTGTACTGTGTGAAATGAGCTAATTCGGTTCTAGGAATCAGTTTACTTTCTACGAAGATGGTTGAGTTTAGCAAGTTCAAACTTTCCTTGTTAATGTGCTCTAAAAAGATGTCCAAGTTAGTAGATTTGCTTCATTGGTAAAGTAGTTTGTTGAGAAAACAAACATCTTCATTGCTGAACACTGTACTGTGTGTAAAAAGCTAATTCGTTTCTAGAATGCAGTTGCTTTCCTACAAAGAAGGATGAGTGCAGCCAGTTCAAACTTTCCTTGTTAATGTAATCTAAAAAGATGCACAACGTAGTAGATTGGCTTCATTTCTAAAGTAATTTCTTTAGAAAAGAAACATCTTCAGCTAATTAACACTGTACTGTGTGAAATAAGTTAATTTGCTTCTAGGAATCAGTTTAATTTCTACGAAGAAGGTTGAGTGCAGCAAGTTCAAACTTTCCTAGTTTGTGTAATCTAACAAGATGTACAAGTTAGTGCATTCACCTCATTTCTAAAGTAGTTTCTTTAGAAAAGAAACATCTTCAGTACCGAACACTGTACTGTGTGAAATTAGGTAATTCGGTTCTAGGAATCAGTTTAATTTCTACGAAGATGGTTGAATGCACCAAGTTCAAACTTTCCTTGTTAATGTAATATAAAAAGATGTACAATTTAGCAGAGTGGCCTCATTTCTAAAGTACTTTGTTTACAAGACAAACATCTTCATTACCGAACACTATACTATGTGAAATGAGCTCGTTCGGTTCTAGGAATCACTTGCTTTCCTCTAAAGAAGGTTGAGTGCAGCAAGTTCAAACTTTGTGTAATCTAACAAGATGTACAAGTTAGGGGATTCGCCTCATTTCTAAAGTAGTTTCTTTAGAAAAGAAACGTCTTCAGTACCGAACACTGTACTGTGTGAAATGAGTGAATTCGCATCTAGGAATCAGTGTAATTTCTATGAAGATGGTTGAGTGTAGCAACTTCTAACTTTCCTTGTTAATGTAATCTAAAAAGATGGCCAAGTTAGTAGATTCGCCTCATTTGTAAAGTATTTTGTTGAGAAAACAAACATCTTCATTGCCAAACATTGTACTGTGTGAAATAAGCTCATTCGGTTCTAGGAATCAGTTGCTTTCCTACAAAGAAGGTTGAGTGCAGCAAGTTCAAACTTTCCTTGTTACTGTAATCTGAAAAGTTGCACAACTTAGTAGATTGGCCTCATTTCTAAAGTAGTTTGTTTACAAAACAAACATCTTCATTACCGAACACTATACTATGTGAAATGAGCTAGTTCGGTTCTAGGAATCACTTGCTTTCCTACAAAGACGGATGAGTGCAGCAAGTTCAAACTTTCCTTGTTAATGTGCTCTAAAAAGATGTCCAAGTTAATAGATTTGCCTCATTGTTAAAGTAGTTTGTTGAGAAAACCAACATCTTCATTGCTGAAGATTGTACTGTGTGTAAAAAGGTAATTCGTTTCTGGAATTCAGTTGCTTTCCTACAAAGAAGGTTGAGTGCAGCCAGTTCAAACTTTCCTTGTTAATGTAATCTAAAAAGATGCACAACGTAGTAGATTGGCCTCATTTCTAAAGTAGTTTCTTTAGAAAAGAAATATCTTCTGTACCGAACACTGTACTGTGTGAAATAAGTTAATTCGCTTCTAGGAATCAGTTTAATTTCTAAGAAGAAGGTTGAGTGCAGCAAGTTCAAAGTTTCCTATTTTGTGTAATCTAACAAGGTTTACAAGTTAGTGCATTCGCCTCATTTCTAAAGTATTTCCTTTAGAAAAGAAACATCTTCAGTACCGAACACTGAACTGTGGGAAATAAGGTAATTCGGTTTTAGGAATCAGTTTAATTTCTACGAAGATGGTTGAGTGCAGCAAGTTCAAACTTTCCTTGTTAATGTAATCTAAAAAGATGCACAACTTAGTAGATTGGCCTCATTTCTAATGTAGTTTGTTTACAAAACAAACATCTTCATTACCTAACACTATACTATGTGAAATGAGCTAGTTCGGTTCTAGGAATCACTTGCTTTCCTATGAAGACGGTTGATTGCAGCAAGTTCAAACTTTCCTAGTTTGTGTTATCTAACAAGATGTACAAGATAGTGGATTCGTGTCATTTCTAAAGTGGTTTCTTTAGAAAGCAAACGTCTTCAGTACCGAATGTAGAGAGCTGCGAGGTGCCGTGCCTTAAAGATGGCGCTGGCTTCCGCCTTCCGCCTTCCCGATTGGGAGTACTCTCCTGGATAAACAAGTCCTTATTTGGCTTGGGCCGTGATCTAGGCTTGCTTCCGCATATGTGGACCTATCTGCATTCACCACGTGGCTTACCAGGGTTGGCTGTTCAAAGGCTTCTTAAGCTTTGGGCTGGCTTGTCCCGGGGTCAGTGAGTCAGTGAGTCAGTGAGTGAGTGAGTGAGTGAGGGAGTCAGTGAGTGAGTCAGTGAGTGAGTCAGTGAGTCAGTCAGTGAGTCAGTCAGTGAGTGAGTGAGTGAGTCAGTCAGTCAGTCAGTGAGTGAGTGAGTGAGTCAGTGAGTGAGTGAGTGAGTCAGTCAGTCAGTCAGTGAGTGAGTGAGTCAGGGAATGAGTGAGTGAGTGAGTGAGTGAGTCATTGAGTGAGTGAGTAAGTAAGTCAGTCAGTCAGTCAGTCAGTCAGTCAGAAGATTGTTCAAGGTTCATGAATAAACTGCTACAAGAAGAGTCCGAGCGTTGCGTCTTCCTTGCTGGTCGAGGCGGATGCGACAACCGAACACTGTACTGTGTGAAATAAGTTAATTCGGTTCTAGGAATCAGTTTCCTTTCTACGAAGATGGTTGAGTGCAGCAAGTTCAAACTTTCCTTGTTAATGTAATCTAAAAAGATGGCCAAGTTAGCAGTCACCTCATTTGTAAAATAGTTTGTTGAGAAAATTAACATCTTTATTGCCAAATATTGTACTGTGTGAAATAAGCTCATTCGGTTCTAGGAATCACTTGCTTTCCTACAAAGAAGGTTGAGTGCAGCAAGTTGAAACTTTCCTTGTTAATGGAATCTAAAAAGATGCACAACTTAGTAGATTGGCCTCATTTCTAAAGTAATTTCTTTAGAAAAGAAACATCTTCAGTACCAAACACTGTACAGTGTGAAATAAGTTAAGTCGCTTCTAGGAATCAGTTTAATTTCTACGAAGAAGGTTGAGTGCAGCAAGTTCAAACTTTCCTTGTTAATGTAATCTAAAAAGATGGCCAAATTAGAAGATTCGCCTCATTTGTAAAGTACTTTCTTGAGAAAACAAACATCTTCATTGCCGAACATTGTACTGTGTGAAATAAGCTCATTCGGTTCTAGGAATCAGTTGCTTTCCTACAAAGAAGGTTGAGTGCAGCAAGTTCAACCTTTCCTTGTTAATGTAATCTAAAAAGATGCACAACTTAGGAGATTGGCCTCATTTCTAAAGTAGTTTGTTTAGAAAACAAACCTCTTCATTACCCAACACTGTACTATGTGAAATAAGCTAGTTCCGTTCTAGGAATCACTTGCTTTCCTAGGAAGAAGGTTGAGTGCAGCAAGTTCAAACTTCCCTAGTTTGTGTAATCTAACAAGATGTACAAGTCAGTGGATTCGCCTCATTTCTAAAGTAGTTTCTTTAGAAAAGAAAAATCTTCAGTACCGAACACTGTACTGTGTGAAATAAGTTAATTCGCTTCTAGGAAACAGTTTAATTTCTACGAAGAAGGTTGAGTGCAGCAATTCAAACTTTCCTTGTTAATGTTATTTAAAGAGATGGCAAAGTTAGAAGATTCGCCTCATTTGTAAAGTACCTTGCTGAGAAAACAAACACCTTCATTGCTGAACATTGTACTGTGTGAAATAAGCTCATTCGGTTCTAGGAATCAGTTGCTTTCCTACAAAGAAGGTTGAGTGCAGCAAGTTCAAACTTTCCTTGTTAATGTAATCTAAAAAGATGCACAACTTAGTAGATTGGCCTCATTTCTAAAGTCGTTTCGTTAGAAAAGAAACATCTTCAGTACCGAACACAGTACTGTGTGAAATAAGTTAATTCGCTTCTAGGAATCAGTTTAATTTCTACGAAGAAGGTTGAGTGCTGCAAGTTCAAACTTTCCTTGTTAATGTAATCTAAAAAGGTGGCCATGTTAGAAGATAAGCCTCATTTGAAAAAGTACTTTGTTGAGAAAACAAACATCTTCATTGCAGAACATTGTACTGTGTGAAATAAGCTCATTCTGTTCTATGAATCAGTTGCTTTCCTACAAAGAAGGTTGAGTGCAGCAAGTTCAAACTTTCCTTGTTAATGTAATATAAAAAGATGCACAACTTAGTAGATTGGCCTCCTTTCTAAAGTAGTTTGTTTAGAGAACAAACATCTTCATTACCGAACACTGTACAATGTGAAATAAGCTAGTTCCCTTCTAGGAATCACTTGCTTTCCTAGGAAGAAGGTTGAGTGCAGCAAGTTCAAATTTCCCTAGTTTGTGTAATCTAACAAGATGTATAAGTCAGTGGATTCGCCTCATTTCTAAAGTAGTTTCTTTAGAAAAGAAACATCTTCAGTACCGAACACTGTACTGTGTGAAATAAGTGAATTCGCTTCTAGGAATCAGTTTAATTTGTACGAAGATGGTTGAGTGCAGCAAGTTCAAACTTTCCTTGTTAATGTAATCTAAAAAGATGGCCAAGTTAGTAGATTCGCCTCATTTGTAAAGTAGTTTGTTGAGAAAACAAACATCTTCATTGCCAAACATTGTAATGTGTGAAATAAGCTCATTCGGTTCTATGAATCAGTTGCTTTCCTATAAAGGAGGTTGAGTGCAGCAAGTTCAAACTTTCCTTGTTAATGTAATCTGAAAAGTTGCACAACTTAGTAGATTGGCCTCATTACTAAAGTAGTTTGTTTACAAAACAAACATCTTCATTACCGAACACTATACTATGTGAAATGAGCTAGTTCGGTTCTAGGAATCACTTGCTTTCCTACGAAGAAGGATGAGTGCAGCAAGTTCAAACTTTCCTCGTTTGTGCAATCTAACAAGATGTACAAGTTAGTGCATTCGCGTCGTTTCTAAAGTGGTTTCTTTAGAAAACAAACATCTTCAGTACTGAACACTGTTCTGTGTGAAATAAGTTAATTCGGTTCTAGGAATCAGTTTCATTTCCATGAAGATGGTTGAGTCAGCAAGTTCAAACTTTCCTTGTTAATGTAATCTAAAAAGATGGTCATGTTAGCAGAGTCATCTCATTTGTAAAATAGTTTGTTGAGAAAATTAACATCTTTATAGCCGAACATAGTACTGTGTGAAATAAGCTCATTCGGTTCTAGGAATCACTTGCTTTCCTACAAAGAACGTTGAGTGCAGCAAGTTCAAACTTTGGTTGTTTATGTAATCAAAAAAGATGCACAACTTAGTAGATTGGCCTCATTGATAAAGTAGTTTCTTTAGAAAAGAAACATCTTCAGTATCGAACACTGTACTGTGTGAAATAAGTTAATTCGCTTCTAGGAATCAGTTTAATTTCTACGCAGAAGGTTGAGTGCAGGAAGTTCAAACTTTCCTTGTTAATGTAATGTAAAAAGACGGCCAAGTTTGAAGATTCGCCTCATTTGTAAAGTACTTTGTTGAGAAAACAAACATCTTCATTGCTGAACATTGTACTGTGAAATAAGCTCATTCGGTTCTAGGAATCAGTTGCTTTCCTACAAAGAAGGTTGAGTGCAGCAAGTTCAAACTTTCCTTGTTAATGTAATCTAAAAAGACGCACAAGATAGTAGATTGGCCTCATTTCTAAAGTAGTTTCTTTAGAAAAGAAACATCTTCAGTCCCGAACACGGTACTGTGTGAAATAAGTTAACTCGGCTTAGGATCAGTTTAATTTCTACGAAGAAGGTTGAGTGCTGCAAGATCAAACTTTCCTTGTTAATGTAATCTAAAAGATGGCCAAGTTAGAAGATTCTGCTTCATTTGTAAAGTACTTTGTTGAGAAAACAAACATCTTCATTGCCGAACATTGTACTGTGTGAAATAAGCTCATTCGGTTCTAGGAATCAGTTGCTTTCCTATAAAGAAGGTTGAGTGCAGCAAGTTCAAACTTTCCTTGTTAATGTAATCTAAAAAGATACACAACTGAGTAGATTGGCCTAATTTCTAAAGTAGTTTGTTTAAAAAACAAACATCTTCATTCAGAACACTGTACTATGTGAAATAAGCTAGTTCTGTTCTAGGAATCACTTGCTTTCCTACGAAGAAGGTTGAGTGCAGCCAGGTCAAACTTTCCTAGTTTGTGTAATCTAACAAGATGTACAAGTTAGTGGATTCGCTCATTTCTAAAGTAGTTTCTTTAGAAAAGAAACATCTTCAGTACCGAACACTGTACTGTGTGAAATAAGTTAATTCGCTTCTAGGAATCAGTTTAATTTCTATGAAGATGGTTGAGTGCAGCAAGTTCAAACTTTCCTTGTTAATGTAATCTAAAAAGATGGCCAAGTTAGTAGATTCGCCTCATTTGTAAAGTAGTTTGTTGAGAAAACAAACATCTTCATTGCCAAACATTGTAATGTGTGAAATAAGCTCATTCGTTTCTAGGAATCAGTTGCTTTCCTATAAAGGAGGTTGAGTGCAGCAAGTTCAAACTGTCCTTGTTCATGTAACCTGAAAAGATGCACAACTTAGTAGATTGGCCTCATTACTAAAGTAGTTTGTTTACAAAACAAACATTTTCATTACCAAACACTATAGTATGTGAAATGAGCTAATTCGGTTCTAGGAATCACTTTAATTTCCTTCGAAGAAGGATGAGTGCAGCAAGTTCAAAATTTCCTTGTTTGTGTAATCTAAAAAGATGTACAAATTAGTGCATTCGCCTCATTTCTAAAGTGATTTCTTTAGAAAACAAACATCTTCAGTACTGAACATTGTACTGTGTGAAATAAGCTAATTCGGTTCTAGGAATCAGTTTCTTTCTACGAAAGATGGTTGAGTGCAGCAAGTTCAAACTTTCCTTGTTAATGTAATCTAAAAGATGGCCATGTTAGCAGAGTCACCTCATTTGTAAAACAGTTTGTTGAGAAAACAAACATCTTCATTGCCCAACATAGTACTGTGTGAAATAAGCTCATTCCGTTCTAGGAATCACTTGCTTTCCTACAAAGAAGGTTGAGTGCAGCAAGTTCAAACTTCCCTAGTTTGTGTAATCTAACAAGATGTACAAGTCAGTGGATTCGCCTCATTTCTAAAGTAGTTTCTTTAGAAAAGAAAAATCTTCAGTACCGAACACTGTACTGTGTGAAATAAGTTAATTAAACTTCTAGGAAACAGTTTAATTTCTACGAGAAGATGGTTGAGTGCAGCAAGTTCAAACTTTCCTTGTTAATGTAATTTAAAGAGATGGCCAAGTTAGAAGATTCGCCTCATTTGTAAAGTACCTTGTTGAGAAAACAAACATCTTCATTGCTGAACATTGTAATGTGTGAAATAAGCTCATTCGGTTCTAGGAATCAGTTGCTTTCCTACAAAGAAGGTTGAGTGCAGCAAGTTCAAACTTTCCTTGTTAATGTAATCTAAAAGATGCACAACTTAGTAGATTGGCCTCATTTCTAAAGTCGTTTCTTTAGAAAACAAACATCTTCATTACCGAACACAGTACTGTGTGAAATAAGTTAATTCGGTTCTAGGAATCAGTTTAATTTCTACGAAGAAGGTTGAGTGCAGCAAGTTCAAACTTTCCTTGTTAATGTAATCTAAAAGATGGCCATGTTAGAAGATTTGCCTCATTTGAAAAGTACTTTCTTGAGAAAACAAACATCTTCATTGCAGAACATTGTACTGTGTGAAATAAGCTCATTCTGTTCTATGAATCAGTTGCTTTCCTACAAAGAAGGTTGAGTGCAGCAAGTTCAAACTTTCCTTGTTAATGTAATATAAAAAGATGCACAACTTAGTAGATTGGCCTAATTTCTAAAAAGTTTGTTTAGAAAACAAACATCTTCATTGCGAACACTGTACTGTGTGAAATAAGCTAGTTCCCTTCTAGGAATCACTTGCTTTCCTAGGAAGAAGGTTGAGTGCAGCAAGTTCAAATTTCCCTAGTTTGTGTAATCTAACAAGATGTATAAGTCAGTGGATTCGCCTCATTTCTAAAGTAGTTTCTTTAGAAAAAGAAACATCTTCAGTACCGAACACTGTACTGTGTGAAATAAGTGAATTAAGCTTCTAGGAATCAGTTTAATTTCTACGAAGATGGTTGAGTGCAGCAAGTTCAAACTTTCCTTGTTAATGTAATCTAAAAAGATGGCCAAGTTAGTAGATTCGCCTCATTTGTAAAAAGTAGTTTGTTGAGAAAACAAACATCTTCATTGCCAAACATTGTAATGTGTGAAATAAGCTCATTCGGTTCTATGAATCAGTTGCTTTCCTATAAGGAGGTTGAGTGCAGCAAGTTCAAACTTTCCTTGTTAATGTAATCTGAAAAGTTGCACAACTTAGTAGATTGGCCTCATTACTAAAGTAGTTTGTTTACAAAACAAACATCTTCATTACCGAACACTATACTATGTGAAATGAGCTAGTTCGGTTCTAGGAATCACTTGCTTTCCTACGAAGAAGGATGAGTGCAGCAAGTTCAAACTTTCCTCGTTTGTGCAATCTAACAAGATGTACAAGTTAGTGCATTTGCGTCGTTTCTAAAGTGGTTTCTTTAGAAAACAAACATCTTCAGTACTGAACACTGTACTGTGTGAAATAAGTTAATTCGGTTCTAGGAATCAGTTTCATTTCCATGAAGATGGTTGAGTCAGCAAGTTCAAACTTTCCTTGTTAATGTAATCTAAAAAGATGGTCATGTTAGCAGAGTCATCTCATTTGTAAAATAGTTTGTTGAGAAAATTAACATCTTTATAGCCGAACATAGTACTGTGTGAAATAAGCTCATTCGGTTCTAGGAATCACTTGCTTTCCTACAAAGAACGTTGAGTGCAGCAAGTTCAAACTTTGGTTGTTTATGTAATCAAAAAAGATGCACAACTTAGTAGATTGGCCTCATTGATAAAGTAGTTTCTTTAGAAAAGAAACATCTTCAGTATCGAACACTGTACTGTGTGAAATAAGTTAATTCGCTTCTAGGAATCAGTTTAATTTCTACGCAGAAGGTTGAGTGCAGGAAGTTCAAACTTTCCTTGTTAATGTAATGTAAAAAGACGGCCAAGTTTGAAGATTCGCCTCATTTGTAAAGTACTTTGTTGAGAAAACAAACATCGTCATTGCTGAACATTGTACTGTGTGAAATAAGCTCATTCGGTTCTAGGAATCAGTTGCTTTCCTACAAAGAAGGTTGAGTGCAGCAAGTTCAAACTTTCCTTGTTAATGTAATCTAAAAAGACGCACAGCATAGTAGATTGGCCTCATTTCTAAAGTAGTTTCTTTAGAAAAGAAACATCTTCAGTCCCGAACACGGTACTGTGTGAAATAAGTTAACTCGCTTCTAGGATCAGTTTAATTTCTACGAAGAAGGTTGAGTGCTGCAAGATCAAACTTTCCTTGTTAATGTAATCTAAAAAGATGGCCAAGTTAGAAGATTCGCTTCATTTGTAAAGTACTTTGTTGAGAAAACAAACATCTTCATTGCCGAACATTGTACTGTGTGAAATAAGCTCATTCGGTTCTAGGAATCAGTTGCTTTCCTATAAAGAAGGTTGAGTGCAGCAAGTTCAAACTTTCCTTGTTAATGTAATCTAAAAAGATACACAACTGAGTAGATTGGCCTAATTTCTAAAGTAGTTTGTTTAAAAAACAAACATCTTCATTCAGAACACTGTACTATGTGAAATAAGCTAGTTCTGTTCTAGGAATCACTTGCTTTCCTACGAAGAAGGTTGAGTGCAGCCAGGTCAAACTTTCCTAGTTTGTGTAATCTAACAAGATGTACAAGTTAGTGGATTCGCCTCATTTCTAAAGTAGTTTCTTTAGAAAAGAAACATCTTCAGTACCGAACACTGTACTGTGTGAAATAAGTGAATTCGCTTCTAGGAATCAGTTTAATTTCTATGAAGATGGTTGAGTGCAGCAAGTTCAAACTTTCCTTGTTAATGTAATCTAAAAAGATGGCCAAGTTAGTAGATTCGCCTCATTTGTAAAGTAGTTTGTTGAGAAAACAAACATCTTCATTGCCAAACATTGTAATGTGTGAAATAAGCTCATTCGTTTCTAGGAATCAGTTGCTTTCCTATAAGTTGCTTTCCTATAAGGAGGTTGAGTGCAGCAAGTTCAAACTGTCCTTGTTCATGTAACCTGAAAAGATGCACAACTTAGTAGATTGGCCTCATTACTAAAGTAGTTTGTTTACAAAACAAACATTTTCATTACCGAACACTATAGTATGTGAAATGAGCTAGTTCGGTTCTAGGAATCACTTGCTTTCCTTCGAAGAAGGATGAGTGCAGCAAGTTCAAAATTTCCTCGTTTGTGTACTCTAACAAGATGTACAAGTTAGTGCATTCGCGTCGTTTCTAAAGTGATTTCTTTAGAAAACAAACATCTTCAGTACTGAACACTGTACTGTGTGAAATATGTTAATTCGGTTCTAGGAATCAGTTTCCTTTCTACAAAGATGGTTGAGTGCAGCAAGTTCAAACTTTCCTTGTTAATGTAATCTAAAAAGATGGCCATGTTAGCAGAGTCACCTCATTTGTAAAACACTTTGTTGAGAAAAGTAACATCTTTATTGCCGAACATCTGTTTTATTGCCGAACATAGTACTGTGTGAAATAAGCTCATTCGGTTCTAGGAATCACTTGCTTTCCTACAAAGAAGGTTGAGTGCAGCAAATTCAAATTTCCCTAGTTTGTGTAATCTAACAAGATGTACAAGTCAGTGGATTCGCCTCATTTCTAAAGTAGTTTCTTTAGAAAAGAAACATCTTCAGTACCGAACACTATACTGTGTGAAATAAGTTAATTCGCTTCTAGGAATCAGTTTAATTTCTATGAAGATGGTTGAGTGCAGCAAGTTCAAACTTTCCTTGTTAATGTAATCTAAAAAGATGGCCAAGTTAGTAGATTCGCCTCATTTGTAAAGTAGTTTGTTGAGAAAACAAACATCTTCATTGCCAAACATTGTAATGTGTGAAATAAGCTCATTCGTTTCTAGGAATCAGTTGCTTTCCTATAAAGGAGGTTGAGTGCAGCAAGTTCAAACTGTCCTTGTTCATGTAACCTGAAAAGATGCACAACTTAGTAGATTGGCCTCATTACTAAAGTAGTTTGTTTACAAAACAAACATTTTCATTACCGAACACTATAGTATGTGAAATGAGCTAGTTCGGTTCTAGGAATCACTTGCTTTCCTTCGAAGAAGGATGAGTGCAGCAAGTTCAAAATTTCCTCGTTTGTGTACTCTAACAAGATGTACAAGTTAGTGCATTCGCGTCGTTTCTAAAGTGATTTCTTTAGAAAACAAACATCTTCAGTACTGAACACTGTACTGTGTGAAATATGTTAATTCGGTTCTAGGAATCAGTTTCCTTTCTACGAAGATGGTTGAGTGCAGCAAGTTCAAACTTTCCTTGTTAATGTAATCTAAAAAGATGGCCATGTTAGCAGAGTCACCTCATTTGTAAAACACTTTGTTGAGAAAAGTAACATCTTTATTGCCGAACATAGTACTGTGTGAAATAAGCTCATTCGGTTCTAGGAATCACTTGCTTTCCTACAAAGAAGGTTGAGTGCAGCAAATTCAAATTTCCCTAGTTTGTGTAATCTAACAAGATGTACAAGTCAGTGGATTCGCCTCATTTCTAAAGTAGTTTCTTTAGAAAAGAAACATCTTCAGTACCGAACACTATACTGTGTGAAATAAGTTAATTCGCTTCTAGGAATCAGTTTAATTTCTACGAAGATGGTTGAGTGCAGCAAGTTCAAACTTTCCTTGTTAATGTAATCTAAAAAGATGGCCAAGTTAGTATATTCGCCTCATTTGTAAAGTAGTTTGTTGAGAAAACAAACATCTTCGTTGCCAAACATTGTAATGTATGACATAAGCTCATTCCGTTCTAGGAATCAGTTGCTTTCCTATAAAGGAGGTTGAGTGCAGCAAGTTCAAACTTTCATTGTAAATGTAATTTGAAAAGATGCACAACTTAGTAGATTGGCCTCATTACTAAAGTAGTTTGTTTACAAAACAAACATCTTCATTACCGAACACTATAATATGTGAAATGAGCTAGTTCGGTTCTAGGAATCACTTCTTTTCCTACGAAGAAGGATGAGTGCAGCAAGTTCAAACTTTCCTCGTTTGTGCAATCTAACAAGATGTACAAGTTAGTGCATTCGCGTCATTTCTAAAGCGGTTTCTTTAGAAAACAAACATCTTCAGTACTGAACACTGTACTGTGTGAAATAAGTTAATTCGGTTCTAGGAATCAGTTTCCTTTCTATGAAGATGGTTGAGTGCAGCAATTTCAAACTTTCCTTGTTAATGTAATCTAAAAAGATGGCCATGTTAGCTGAGTCATCTCATTTGTAAAATAGTTTGTTGAGAAAATTAACATCTTTATTGCCGAACATTGTACTGTGTGAAATAAGCTCATTCGGTTCTAGGAATCACTTGCTTGCCTACAAAGAACGTTGAGTGCAGCAAGTTCAAACTATGCTTGTTAATGTAATCAAAAAAGATGCACAACTTAGTAGATTGGCCTCATTGATAAAGTAGTTTCTTTAGAAAAGAAACATCTTCACTATCGAACACTGTACTGTGTGAAATAAGTTAATTCGCTTCTAGGAATCAGTTTAATTTCTACGAAGATGGTTGAGTGCAGCAAGTTCAAACTTTCCTTGTTAATGTAATCTAAAAAGATGGCCAAGTTTGAAGATTCGCCTCATTTGTAAAGTACTTTGTTGAGAAAACAAACATCGTCACTGCTGACCATTGTACTGTGTGAAATAAGCTCATTCGGTTCTAGGAATCAGTTGCTTTCCTACAAAGAAGGTTGAGTGCAGCAAGTTCAAACTTTCCTTGTTAATGTAATCTAAAAAGATGCACAACTTAGTAGATTGGCCTCATTTCTAAAGTCGATTCTTTAGAAAAGAAACATCTTCTGTCCCGAACACGGTACTGTGTGAAATAAGTTAATTCGCTTCTAGGAATCAGTTTCATTTCTACGAAGAAGGTTGAGTGCTGCAAGTTCAAACACTCCTTGTTAATGTAATCTAAAAAGATGGCCAAGTTAGAAGATTTGCCTCATTTGTAAAGTATTTTTTTGAGAAAACCAACATCTTCATTGCCTAACATTGAACTGTGTGAAATAAGCTCATTCGGTTCTAGGAATCAGTTGCTTTCCTACAAAGAAGGTTGAGTGCAGCAAGTTCAAACTTTCCTTGTTAATGTAATCTAAAAAGATGCACAACTTAGTAGATTGGCCTCATTTCTAAAGTAGTTTGTTTAGAAAACAAACATCTTCATTACCGAACACTGTACTATGTGAAATAAGCTAGTTCCTTTTTATGAATCACTTGCTTTCCTATGAAGAAGGTTGAGTGCAGCACTTCAAACTTTCCTAGTTTGTGTAATCTAACAAGATGTACAAGTTAGTGGATTTGCCTCTTTCTAAAACAGTTTCTTTAGAAAAGAAACATCTTCAGTACCGAACACTGTACTGTGTGAAATAAGTGAATTCGCTTCTAGGAATCAGTTTGATTTCTACGTAGATGGTTGAGTGCAGCAAGGTCAAACTTTCCTTGTTAATGTAATCTAAAAAGATGGCCAAGTTAGTATATTCGCTTCATTTGTAAAGTAGTTTGTTGAGAAAACAAACATCTTCATTGCCAAACATTGTACTGTGTGAAATAAGCTCATTCGGTTCTAGGAATCAGTTGCTTTCCTACAAAGAAGGTTGAGTGCAGCAAGTTCAAACTATCCTTATTAATGTAATCTGACAAGTTGCACAACTTACTAGATTGGCCTCATTTCTAAAGTAGTTGTGCCAAACATTGTAATGTGTGAAATAAGCTCATTCGTTTCTAGGAATCAGTTGCTTTCCTATAATGGAGGTTGAGTGCAGCAAGTTCAAACTTTCCCTGTTAATGTAATCTGAACAGATGCACAACTTAGTAGATTGGCCTCATTACTAAAGTAGTTTGTTTACAAAACAAACATCTTCATTTCCGAACACTATAATAGGTGAAATGAGCTACTTCGGTTCTAGGAATCACTTGCTTTCCTACGAAGAAGGAAGAGTGCATCAAGTTCAAACTTTCCTCGTTTGTGTAATCTAACAAGATGTACAAGTTAGTGGATTCGCGTCATTTCTAAAGTGGTTTCTTTAGAAAACAAACATCTTCAGTACTGAACACTGTACTGTGTGAAATAAGTTAATTCGGTTCTAGGAATCAGTTTCCTTTCTACAAAGATGGTTGAGTGCAGCAAGTTCAAACTTTCCTTGTTAATGTAATCTAAAAAGATGGCCATGTTAGCAGAGTCACCTCAATTGTAAAATAGTTTGTTGAGAAAATTAACATCTTTATTGCCGAACATAGTACTGTGTGAAATAAGCTCATTCGGTTCTAGGAATCACTTGCTTTCTTACAAAGAAGGTTGAGTGCAGCAAGTTCAAACTTTCCTTGTTAATGTAATTTAACAGATGCACAACTTAGTAGATTGGTTGAGTGAAGCAAGTTCAAACTTTACTCGTTTGTGTAATCTAACAAGATGTACAAGTTCGTGGATTCGCGACGTTTCTGAAGTGGTTTCTTTAGAAAACAAACATCTTCAGTACTGAACACTGTACTGTGTGAAATAAGTTAATTCGGTTCTAGGAATCAGTTTCCTTTCTACGAAGATGGTTGAGTGCAGGAAGTTCAAACGTTCCTTGTAAATGTAATCTAAAACGATGGCCAAGTTAGCAGAGTGACCTCATCTGCAAAGTGGTTTGTTGAGAAAATTAACATCTTTAATGCCAAACATTGTACTGTGTGAAATAAGCTCATTCAGTTCTAGGAATCACTTGCTTTTTTACAAAGAAATTTGAGTGCAGCAAGTTCAAACTTTCCTTGTTAATGTAATCTAAAAAGATGGCCAAGTTGGAAGATTCGACTCATTTGTAAAGTACTTTGTTGAGAAAACAAACATCTTCATTGCCGAACATTGTACTGTGTGAAATAAGCTCATTCGGTTCTAGGAATCAGTTGCTTTCCTACAAAGACGTTTCAGAGCAGCAACTTCAAACTTTCCTTCTTAATGTAATCTAATAAGATGCACCACTTAGTAGATTGGCCTCTTTTCTAAAGCAGTTTGTTTAGAAAACAACCATCTTCATTACCGAACACTGTACTATGTGAAATAAGCTAGTTCGGTTCTAGGAATCACTTGCTTCCGTATGAAGAAGGTTGAGTTCAGCAAGTTCAAACTTTCCTAGTTTGTGTAATCTAAGAAGATGTACAAGTTAGTGGTTTCGAGTTGTTTCTAAAGTGGTTTCTTTAGAAAACAAACATATTCAGTACTGAGCACTGTACTGTATGAAATAAGGTAATTCGGATCTAGGAAACAGTTTAATTTCTACGAAGATGGTTGAGTGCAGCAAGTTCAAACTTTCCTTGTTAATGTAATCTAAAAAGATGGCCAAGTTAGCAGATTCACATCATTTGTAAGGTAGTTTGTTGAGAAAATTAACATCTTTATTGCTGAACATTTAACTGTGTGAAATAAGCTCATTCGGTTCTAGGAATCACTTGCTTTCCTACAAAGAAGGTTGAGTGCAGCAAGTTCAAACTTTCCTTGTTAATAGAATCTAAAAAGATGCACAAATTAGTAGATTGGCCTCATTTCTAAAGCAGTTTCTTTAGAAAAGAAACATCTTCAGTACCGAACACTGTACTGTGTGAAACGAGTTAAATCACTTCTAGGAATCAGTTTCATTTCTACGAAGATGGTTGAGTGCAGCAAGTTCAAACTTTCCTAGTTTGTGTAATCTAACAAGATGTACAAGTTAGTGCATTCGCCTCATTTCTAAAGTAGTTTCTTTGAAAAGAAACATGTTCAGTAGCGAACACTGTTCTGTGTGAAATAAGGTAATTCGATTCTATGAATCAGTTTAATTTCTATGAAGATGGTTGAGTGCAGCAAGTTCAAACTTTACTTGTTAATGTAATCTAAAAAGATTCACAGCTTAGTAGATTGGCCTCATTTCTAAAGTAGTTTGTTTACAAAACAAACATCTTCATTACCGAACACTATACTATGTGACATGACCGAGTTTGTTTCTAGGAATCACTTGCTTTGCTACGAAGAAGGTTGAATGCAGCAGGTTCAAACTTTCCTCGTTTGTGTAATCTAACAAGATTTACAAGTTAGTGGATTCGCATCGTTTCTAAAGTGGTTTCTTTAGAAAACAAACATCTTCAGTACTGAACACTGTACTGTGTGAAATAAGTTAATTCTGTTCTAGGAATCAGTTTCCTTTCTACGAAGATGGTTGAGTGCAGCAAGTTCAAACTTTCCTTGTTAATGTAATCTAAAAAGATGTCCAAGTTAGTACATTTGACTCATTTGTAAAGTAGTTTGTTGAGAAAACAAACATCTTCATTGCGGAATATTGTACTGTGTGAAAAATGTTAATTCGAATCTAGAATTCAGTGGCTTTCCTACAAAGACGGTTGAGGGCAGCAACTTCAAACTTTCATTGTTAATGTAATCTAAAAAGATGCACAACTTAGTGGATATTCCTCATTTCTAAAGTAATTTCTTTAGAAAAGAAACATCTTCAGTACCGAACACTGTACTATGTGAAATAAGTTAATTCGCTTCCAGGAATCAGTTTAATTTCTACGAAGATGGTTGAGTGCAGCAAGTACATACTTTCCTTGTTAATGTCAACTGCAAAGATGGCCAAGTTAGTACATTCACCTCATTTGTAAAGTAGTTTGTTGAGAAAACAAACATCTTCATTGCGTAACATTGTACTGTGTGAAAAAGGCTAATTCGGATCTAGAATTTAGTTGCTTTCCTACAAAGACGGTTGAGGGCAGCAAGTTCAAACATTCCTTGTTAATGTATTCTAAAAAGGTGCACAACTTAGGGGATTCGCCTCATTTCTAAAGTAATTTCTTTAGAAAAGAAACATCTTCAGTACTGAACACTGTACTGTGTGAAATAAGGCAATTCGATTCTAGGAATCAGTTAAATTTCTACGATGATGGTTGAGTGCAGCAAGTTCAAACTTTCCTTGTTAATGTAATCTAAAAAGATGCACAACGTAGTAGATAGGCCTCATTTCTAAAGTATTTTCTTTAGAAAAGAAACATCTTCAGTACCGAACACTGTACTGTGTGAAATAAGATAATTCGTTTCTAGGAATCAGTTTAATTTCTATGAAGATGGTTGAGTTCAGCAAGTTCAAACTTTCCTAGTTTGAGTAATCTAACAAGATGTACAAGTTAGTGCATTCGCCTCATTTCTAAAATAGTTTCTTTAGAAAAGAAACATCTTCAGTATCGAACACGGTTCTGTGTGAAATAAGGTAATTCGGTTCTAGGAATCAGTTTCCTTTCTACGAAGATGGTTGAGTGCGGCAAGTTCAATCTTTCCTTGTTAATGTAATCTATAAAGATGCACAACTTAGTAGATTGGCCTCATTTCTAAGGTAGTTTCTTTAGAAAACAAACCTAAATTGCCAAACTTTGTACTGTGTGAAATGAGCTAATTCGGTTCTAGGAATCAGTTTACTTTCTACGAAGATGGTTGAGTTTAGCAAGTTCAAAATTTCCTTTTCAATGTGCTCTAATAAGATGTCCAAGTTAGTAGATTTGCCTCATTGGTTTGTTGAGAAAACAAACATCTTCATTGCCGAACATTGTACTGTGTGAAAAAAGCTAATTTAGTTCTAGAATTCAGTTGCTTTCCTACAAAGAAGGTTGAGTGCAGCCAGTTCAAACTTTCGTTGTTAATGTAATCTAAAAAGATGCACAACGTAGTAGGTTGGCCTCATTTCTAAAGTAGTTTCTTTAGAAAAGAAACATTTTCAGTACTGAACACTGTACTGTGTGAAATAAGTTAATTCGCTTCTAGGAATCAGTTTAATTTCTACGAAGATGGTTGAGTGCAGCAAGTTCAAACTTTCCTCGTTTGTGTAATCTAACAAGATGTATAAGTTAGTGGATTCGTGTCGCTACTAAAGTGGTTTCTTGAGAAAACAAACATCTTCAGTACTGAGCACTGTACTGTGTGAATTAAGTTAATTCGGTTCTGGGAATCAGTTTAATTTCTACGAAGAAGGTTGAGTACAGCAAGTTCAAACTTTCCTTGTTAAAGTAATCTAAAAAGATGGCCAAGTTAGGAGATTCGCCTCATTTGTAAAGTAGTTTGTTTAGAAAGTTAACATCTTCATTGCCATACATTGTACTGTGTGATATAAGCTCATTCGGTTCTATGAATTACTTGCTTTCTTACAAAGAAGGTTGAGTGCAGCAAGTTCAAACTTTCCTTATTAATGTAATCTAAAAAGATGCACAACTTAGTAGATTGGCCTCATTCCTAAAGTAGTTTCTTTGGAAAAGAAACATCTTCAGTTCCGAACACTGTACTGTGAGAAATGTTCATTCGCTTCTAGGAATCAGTTTAATTTCTAAGACGAAGGTTGAGTGCAACAAGTTCAAACTTTCCTAGTTTGTGTAATCTAACAAGATGTACAAGTTAGTGGATTCGCCTCATATCTAAAGTAGTTTCTTTAGAAAAGAAACATCTTCAGTACCAAACACTGTACTGTGTGAAATAAGTTAATTCACTTCTCGGAGTCAGTTTAATTTTTACGAATACGGTTGAGTCCAGCAAGTTCAAACTTTCCATGTTAATTTAATCTACAAAAAAGTCCAAGATACTAGATTCGCCTCAATTGTAAAGTAGTTTCTTGAGAAAACAAACATCTTCATTGCCAAACATTGTACTGTGTGAAATAAGCTCATTTGGTTCTAGGAATCAGTTACTTTTCTACCGAGAAGGTTGAGTGCAGCAAGTTCAAACTTTCCTTGTTAATATAATGTAAAAAGATGGCCTGGTTAGGAGATTCACCTCATCTGTAAAGTACTTTATTGAGAAAACAAACATATTCATTGCCGAATATTGTACGGTGTGAAATAAGCTCATTCGGTTCTAGGAATCAGTTGCTTTCCTACAAAGAAGGTTGAGTGGAGCAAGTTCAAACTTTCCTTGTTAATGTAATCTGAAAAGATGCACAACGTAGTAGATTGGCCTCATTTCTAAAGTAGTTTCTTTAGAAAAGAAACATCTTCATTACCAAACACTGTACTTTGTGAAATGAGCTGGTTCGGTTCTTGGAATCACTTGCTTTCCTACGAAGAAGTTTGAGTGCAGCAAGTTCAAACTTTCCTAGTTTGTGTATTCTAACAAGATGTACAAGTTAGTGGATTCGCGTCATTTCTAAAGTGGTTCCTTTAGAAAACAAACATCTTCAGTACTGAACACTGTACTGTGTGAAATAAGTTAATTCGGTTCTAGGAATCAGTTTCCTTTCCACGAAGATGGTTGAGAGCAGCAAGTTCAAACTTTCCTTTTAATTTAATCTAAAAAGATGGCCAAGTTAGCAGATTCACCTCATTTGTAATGTAGTTTGTTGAGAAAATTAACATCTTCATTGTCGAACACTGTACTGTGTGAAATAAGCTCATTCGGTTGTAGGAATCACTTGCTTTCCTACAAAGAAGGTTGACTGCAGCAAGTTCAATCGTTCCTTGTTAATGTAATCTAAAAAGATACACAACTTAGTAGATTGGCCTCATTTCTAAAGTAGTGTCTTTAGAAAACAAACATTCATTGCCAAACATTGTACTGTGTGAAATGAGCTACTTCATTTCTAGGAATCAGTTTACTTTCTACGAAGATGGTTGATTATAGCATGTTTAAACTTTCCTTGTTAATGTAATCTAAAAAGATGTCCAAGTTAATAGATTTGCCTCATTTGTAAAGCAGTTTCTTGAGAAAAAAATATCTTCATTGCAGAACATTGTACTGTGTGAAAATTGCTCATTCGGTTGTAGAATTCAGTTGCATTCCTACAAAGACGGTTGAATGCAGCAAGTTCAAACTTTCCTTGTAAATGTAATCTAAAGAGATGCACAACTTAGTAGATTGGCCTCATTTCTAAAGTAGTTTCTTTAGAAAAGAAACATTATCAGTACGGAACACTGTACTGTGTGAAATAAGTTAATTCGCTTCTAGGAATCAGTTTAATTTCTATGAAAAAGGTTGAGTGCAGTAAGTTCAAACTTTCCTAGTTTGTGTACTCTAAGAAGATGTACAATTTAGTGGATTCACGTCATTTCTAAAGTAGTTTCTATAGAAAAGAAACATCTTCAGTACCGAACACTGTACTGTGTAAAATAAGTTAATTCGCTTCTAGGAATCAGTTTCCTTTCTATGAAGATGGTTGAGTGCAGCAAGTTCAAACTTTCCTTTTTAAAGTAATCTCAAAAGATGGCCAAGTTAGAAGATTCGCGTCATTTGTAAAGTAGTTTGTTGAGAAAACAAACATCTTCATAGCCAAACATTGTCCTGTGTGAAAAAAGGTAATTCGGTTCTAGAATTCAGTTGCTTTCCTACAAAGACGGTTGAGTGCAGAACGTTCAAACTTTCCTAGTTTGTGTAATCTAACAAGATGTACAAGGTAGTGGATTCGCCTCATTTCTAAAGTAGTTTCTTTAGAAAAGAAACATCTTCAGTACCGAACACTGTACTGTCTGAAATAAGTTAATTCGCTTCTAGGAATCAGTTTAATTTCTACGAAGACGGTTGAGTGCAGCAAGTTCAAAATTTCCTTGTTAATGTAATCTAAAAAAGATGGCCAAGTTAGTAGATTCGTCTCATTTGTAAAGTAGTTTGTTGAGAATACAAACCTCTTGATTGCCGAATATTGTACTGTGTGAAATAAGCTCATTCGGTTCTAGGAATCACTTGCTTTCCTACAAAGAAGTTTGAGTGCACCATGTTCAAACTTTCCATGTTAATGTAATCTGAAAAGATGCCCAACTTAGTAGATTGGCCTCATTTCTAAAGTAGTTTGTTTATAAAACAAACATCTTCATTACCAAACACTGTACCATGTGAAATGAGCTAGTTCGGTTCTAGGAATCACTTGCTTTCCTACGAAGAAGGTTGAATGCGGCAAGTTCAAACTTTCCTAGTTTGTGTAATCTAACAAGATGTACAATTTAGTGGATTCGCGTTGTTTCGAAAGTGGTTCCTTTAGAAAACAAACATCTTCAGTTCTGAACAATGTACTGTGTGAAATAAGTTAATTCGGTTCTAGGAATCAGTTTCCTTTCCACGAAGATGTTTGATTGCAGCAAGTTCAAACTTTCCTTGTTAATGTAATCTCAAAAGATAGCCAAGTTAGTAGATTTACCTCATTTGTAAAGTAGTTTGTTGAGAAAATTAACATCTTTATTGCCGAACATTGTACTGTGTGAAATAAGCTCATTCGGTTCTCGGAATCACTTGCTTTCCTACAAAGAAGGTTGAGGGCAGGAAGTTCAAACTTTCCTTGTTAATGTAATCTGAAAAGACGCACAACTTAGTAGATTGTCCTCCTATCTAAAGCAGTTTCTTTAGAAAAGAAACATCTTCAGTACCGAACACTGTACTGAATGAAATAAGTTAATTCGCTTCTAGGAATCAGTTTAATTTCTACAAAGATGGTTGAGTGCAGCAAGTTCAAATTTTCCTTGTTAATGTAATCTCAAAAGATGGCCAATTTGGAAGATTCTCCTCATTTATAAAGTAGTTTGTTGAGAAAACAAACATCTTCATTGCCGAACATTGTACTGTGTGAAGAAAGCTAATTCGGTTCTAGAATTCAGTTGCTTTCCTACAAAGACGGATGAGTGCAACAAGTTCAAAGTTTCCTTGTTAATGTAATCTAAAAAGATGGCCACGTTAGCAGATTCACCTCATTTGTAAAGTAGTTTGTTGAGAAAACAAACATCTTCATTTCTGAACATTGTACTGTGTGAAAAAAGCTAATTCGGTTCTAGAATTCAGTTGCTTTTCTAAAAAGACGGTTGAGAGGAGAACGTTCAAACTTTCCTAGTTTGTGTAATCTAACAAGATGCACAAGTTAGTGGATTCGCCTCATTTCTAAAGTAGTTTCTTTAGAAAAGAAACATCTTCAGTACCGAACACTGTACTGTGTGAAATAAGTTAATTCGCTTCTAGGAATCAGTTTAATTTCTACAAAGACGGTTGAGTGCAGCAAGTTCAAACTTTCCTTGTTAATGTAATCTAAAAAGATAGCCAAGTTAGTAGATTCGCCTCATTTGTAAAGTAGTTTGTTGAGAAAACAAACATCTTCATTGCTGAACATTGTACTGTGTGAAATAAGCTCATTCGGTTCTAGGAATCAGTTGCTTTCCTACAAAGAAGGTTGAGTTCAGCAAGTTCAACCTTTCCTTGTTAATGTAATCTGAAAAGATGCACAACTTAGTAGATTGGCCTCATTTCTAAAGTAGTTTGTTTAGAAAACAAACATCTTCATTATCGCACACTGTGCTATGTAAAATGAGCTAGTTCGGTTCTAGCAATCACTTGCTCTCCTATGAAGAAGGTTGAGTGCAGCAAGTTCAAACTTTCCTAGTTTGTGTAATCTAACAAGAAGTACAAGGTAGTGGATTCGTGTAATTTCTAAAGTGCTTCCTTTAGAAAACAAACATCTTCAGTACTGAACACTGTACTGTGTGAAATAAGTTAATCGGTTCTAGGAATCAGTTTCCTTTCCATGAAGATGGTTGAGTGCAGCAAGTTCAAACTTTCCTTGTTAATATAACCTAAATAGATGGCCAAGTTAGCAGATTCACTTCTTTTGTAAAGCAGTTTGTTGAGAAAATTAACATCTTCATTGCCGAACATTGTACTGTGTGAAATAAGCTCATTCGGTTCTAGGAATCAGTTGCTTTCCTACAAAGAAGATTGAGTGCAGCAAGGTCAACCTTTCCTTGTTAATGTAATCTGAAAAGATGCACAACTTAGTAGATTGGCCTCATTTCTAAAGTTGTTTCTTTAGAAAAGAAACATCTTCAGTACCCAACAATGTACTGTGTGAAATAAGTTCATTCGCTTCTAGGAATCAGTTTAATTTCTACGAAGATGGTTGAGTGCAGCAAGTTCAAACTTTCCTTGTTAATGTAATCTCAAAAGATGGCCAAGTTAGAAGATTCGCCTCATTTGTAAAGTAGTTTGTTGAGAAAACAAACATCTTCATAGCCGAATATTGTCCTGTGTGAAAAAAGCTAATTCGGTTCTAGAGTTCAGTTGCTTTCCTACAAAGACGGTTGAGTGCAGAACATTCAAACTTTCCTAGTTTGTGTAATCTAACAAGATGTACAAGTTAGTGGATTCCCTCATTTCTAAAGTAGTTTCTTTAGAAAAGAAACATCTTCAGCACCGAACACTGTATTGTGTGAAATAAGTTAATTCGCTTCTAGGCATCAGTTTAATTTCTACGAAGACGGTTGAGTGCAGCAAGTTCAAAATTTCCTTGTAAATGTAATCTAAAAAAGATGGCCAAGTTAGGAGATTCGTCTCATTTCTAAAGTAGTTTGTTGAGAATACAAACCTCTTCATTGCCGAACATTGTACTGTGTGAAATAAGCTCATTCGGTTCCAGGAATCAGTTGCTTTCCTACAAAGAAGGTTGAGTGCAGCAAGTTCAACCTTTCCTTGTTAATGTAATCTGAAAAGATGCACAACGTAGGAGATTGGCCTCATTTCTAAATTAGTTTGTTTAGAAAACAAACATCTTCATCACCGAACACGGTACTATGTGAAATGAGCTAGTTCGGTTGTAGGAATCACTTGCTTTCCTACAAAAAGGGTTGAGTGCAGCAAGTTCAAACTTTCCTAGTTTGTGTAATCTAACAAGATATACAAGTTAGTGGATTCGTTTCATTTCTAATGTGGTTTCTTTAGAAAACAAACATCTTCAGTTCTGAACACAGTACTGTGTGAAATAACTTAATTCGGTTCTAGGAATCAGTTTCCTTTCCACAAAGATGGTTGAGTGCAGCAAGTTGATACTTTCCTTGTTAATATAATCTAAAAAGATGGCCAAGTTAGCAGATTCTCGTCATTTGTAATGTAGTTTGTTGAGAAAATTAATATCTTCATTGCCGAACATTGTACTGTGTGAAATAAGCTCATTCGGCTCTAGGAATCACTTGCTTTTCTACAAAGAAGTTTGAGTGCAGCAAGTTCAAACTTTCCTTGTTAATGTAATCTGAAAAGATGCCCAACTCAGTAGATTGGCCTCATTTCTAAAGTAGTTTGTTTAGAAAACAAACATCTTCATTACTGAACACTGTACTATGTGAAATGAGCTAGTTCGGTTCTAGGAATCACTTGCTTTCCTACGAAGAAGGTTGATTGCAGCAAGTTCAAACTTTCCTAGTTTGTGTAATCTAACAAGATGTACAAGTTAGTGGATTCGCGTCGTTTCGAAAGTGGTTCCTTTAGAAAACAAACATCTTCAGATCTGAACAATGTACTGTGTGAAATAAGTTAATTCGGTTCTAGGAATCAGTTTCCTTTCCATGAAGATGTTTGATCGCAGCAAGTTCAAACTTTCCTTGTTAATGTAATCTCAAAAGATAGCCAAGTTAGCAGATTTACCTCATTTGTAAAGTAGTTTGTTGAGAAAATTAACATCTTTATTGCCGAACATTGTACTGTGTGAAATAAGCTCATTCGGTTCTCGGAATCACATGCTTTCCTACAAAGAAGGTTGAGTGCAGGAAGTTCAAACTTTCCTTGTTAATGTAATCTGAAAAGACGCACAACTTACTATATTGGCCTCATATCTAAAGTAGTTTCTTTAGAAAAGAAACATCTTCAGTACCGAACACTGTACTGAATGAAATATGTTAATTCGCTTGTAGGAATCAGTTTAATTTCTACAAAGATGGTTGAGTGCAGCAAGTTCAAACTTTCCTTGTTAATGTAATCTCAAAAGATGGCCAATTTGGAAGATTCTCCTCATTTGTAAAGTAGTTTGTTGAAAAAACAAACATCTTCATTGCCGAACATTGTACTGTGTGAAGAAAGCTAATTCGGTTCTAGAATTCAGTTGCTTTCCTACAAAGACGAATGAGTGCAGCAAGTTCAAACTTTCTTTTTTAATGTTATCTAAAAAGATGCACAACTTCGTACATTGGCCTCATTTCTAAAGTAGCTTGTTTAGAAAAGACACATTTTCTGTACCGAACACTGTACTGTGTGAAATAAGTTAATTCGCTTCTAAAAATCAGCTTAATTTCTACGAAGAAGTACAAGTTAGTGGATTCGCCTCATTTCTAAAGTAGTTTCTTTAGAAAAGAAACATCTTCAGTTCCAAAAACTGCAAAATGGTAGTTCGCTTCTAGGAATCAGTTTAATTTCTACGAAGACGGTTGAGTGCAGCAAGTTCAAACTTTCCTTGTTAATGTAATCTAAAAAGATGGCCAAGTTAGTAGATTTGCCTCATTGGTAAAGTAGTTCGTTGAGAAAACAAACATCTTCATTGCCGAACATTGTACTGTGTGATAAAGCTCATTCAGTTCTAGAATGCACTTGCTTTCCTACAAAGACGGTTGAGTGCAGCAAGTTCAAACTTTCCTTGTTAATGTAATCTAAAAAGATGCACAACTTGGTATATTGGCCTCATTTCTAAAGTAGTTTCTTTAGAAAAGAAACATCTTCAGTACCGAGCAGTGTACTGTGTGAAATAAGTGAATTCGCTTCTAGGAATCAGTTTAGTTTCTACGAAGAAGGTTGAGTGCAGCAAGTTCAAACTTTCCTTGTTAATGTAATCTAAAAAGATGGCCAAGTTAGAAGATTCGCCTCATTTGTAAAGTACTTTGTTGAGAAAACAAACATCTTCATTGCCGAACATCGTACTGTGTGAAATAAGCTCATCCGGTTCTAGGAATCAGTTGCTTTCCTACAAAGAAGGTTGAGTGCAGCAAGTTCAAACTTTCCTTGTTAATGTAATCTAAAAAGATTCACAACTTAGTAGATTGGCCTCATTTCTAAAGTAGTTTGTTTAGAAAACAAACATCATCATTACCGAACACTGTAGTATGTGAAATAAGCTAGTTCCATTCTAGGAATCACTTGCTTTCCTACGAAGAAGGGTGAGTGCAGCAAGTTCAAACTTTCCTAGTTTGTGTAATCTAACACGACGTACAAGTTAGTGGATTCGCCTCATTTCTAAATTAATTTACTTAGAAAACAAACATCTTTAGTACCGAACCCTGTACTGTGTGAAATAAGTCAATTCAGTTCTAGCAATCAGTTTCCTTTCTATGAAGATGGTTGAGTTCAGCAAGTTCAAACTTTCCTTGTTAATGTAATCTAAAAAGATGTCCAAGTTAGTAGATTCGCCTCATTTCTAATGTAGTTTCTTTAGAAAACAAACGTTCATTGCCAAACTTTGTACTGTGTGAAATGAGCTAACTCGGTTCTAGGAATCAGTTTACTTTCTACGAAGATGGTTGAGTTTAGCAAGTTCAAACTTTCCTTGTTAATGTAATCTAAAAAGATGCACAACTTAGTAGATTGGCCTCATTTCTAACGTAGTTTCTTTAGAAAAGAAACATCTTCAGTACCGAACACTGTACTGTGTGAAATAAGTTTATTCGCTTCTAGGAAACAGTTTAATTTCTATGAAGAAGGTTGAGTGCAGCAAGTTCAAACTTTCCTTGTTAATATAATCTAAAGAGATGGCCAAGTTAGAAGATTAGCCTCATTTGTAAAGTACTTTGTTGAGAAAACAAACATCTTCATTGCCGAACATTGTACTCTGTGAAATAAGCTCTTCCGATTCTCGGAATCAGTTGCTTTCCTACAAAAAAGGTTGAGTGCAGCAAGTTCAAACTTTCCTTGTTAATGTAATCTAAAAAGATGCACAACTTAGTAGATTGGCCTCATTTCTAAAGTAGTTTGTTTACTAAAGAAACATCTTCATTACCGAATACTGTACTATGTGAAATAAGCTAGTTCTGTTCTAGGAATCACTTGCTTTCCTACGAAGAAGGTTGAGTGCAGCAAGTTCAAACTTTCTTAGTTTGTGTAATCTAACAAGATGTATAAGTTAGTGGATTCACCTCATTTCTGATGTAGTTTCTTTAGAAAACAAACATCTTCAGTACTGAACACTGTACTGTGTGAAATAAGTTAATTCGGTTCTAGGAATCAGTTTCCTTTCTACGAAGATGGTTGAGTTAACAAGTTCAATCTTTCCTTGTTAATGTAATTTAAAAAGATGTCCAAGTTGATAGATTCGCCTCATTTCTAAAGTTGTTTCTTTAGAAAACAAACCTTCATTACCAAACTTTGTACTGTGTGAAATGAGCTAATTCGGTTCTAGGAATCAGTTTACTTTCTAGAAGATGGTTGAGTTTAGCAAGTTCAAACTTTCCTTGTTAATGTAATCTAAAAAGATGCACAACTTAGTAGACAGGCCTCATTTCTAAAGTAGTTTCTTTAGAAAAGAAACATCTTCATTACCGAACACTGTACTGTGTGAAATAAGTTAATTCGCTTCTAGGAATCAGGTTAATTAATACGAAGAAGGTTCAGTGCAGCAATTTCAAACTTTCTATGTTAATGTAATCTAAAAAGATGGACAAGTAAGAAGATTCGCCTAATTTGTAAAGTACTTTGTTGAGAAAACAAACATCTTCATTGCCGAACATTGTACTGTGTGAAATAAGCTCATTCGGTTCTAGGAATCAGTTTAATTTCTACGAAGAAGGTTGAGGGCAGCAAGTTCAAACTTTCCTTGTTAATGTAATCTAAAAAGATGTCCAAGTTAGTAGATTCACCTCATTTCTAATGTAGTTTCTTTAGAAAACAAACATTCATTGCCAAACTTTGTACTGTGTGAAATGAGCTAATTCGGTTCTAGGAATCAGTTTACTTTCTACGAAGATGGTTGAGTTTAGCAAGTTCAAACTTTCCTAGTTTGTGTAATCTAACAAGATGTAAAAGTTAGTGGATTCGCCTCATTTCCAAAGTAGTTTCTTTAGAAAAGAAATATCTTCATTACCGAACACTGTACTGTGTGAAATAAGTGAATTCGCTTCTAGGAATCAGTTTAATCTCTACGAAGATGGTTGAGTACAGCAAGTTGAAACTTTCCTTGTAATGTAATTTAAAAAGATGGCCAAGTTAGGAGATTCGCCTCATTTGTAAAGTACTTTGTTGAGAAAAGAAGCATCTTCATTGCCGAACATTGTACTGTGTGAAATAAGCTCATTCGGTTCTAGGAATCACTTGCTTTCCTACAAAGAAGGTTGAGTGCTGAAAGTTCAAACTTTCCTTGTTAGTGTAATCTGAACAGATGCACAACTTAGTAGATTGGCCTCATTTCTAAAGGAGTTTCTTTAGCAAAGAAACATCTTCAGTCCCGAACAATGTACTGTGTGAAATAAGTTAGTTCGCTTCTAGGAATCAGTTTAATTTCTACGAAGAAGGTTGAGTGCAGCAAGTTCAAACTTTCCTAGTGTGTGTAATCTAACAAGATATACAAAATAGTGGATTCGCCTCATTTCTAAAGTAGTTTCTTAAGAAAAGAAACATCTTCAGTAACGAACACTGTACTGTGTGAAATAAGTTAATTGGCTTCTAGGAATCAGTTTAATTTCTACGAAGACGGTTGAGTGCAGCAAGTTCAAACTTTCCTTGTTAATGTAATCTAAAAAGATGGCCAAGTTAGTAGATTCGCCTCATTTGTAAAGTAGTTTGTTGAGAAAACAAACATCTTCATTGCCAAACATTGTACTGTGTGAAATAAGCTCATTCGTTTTAGGAATCAGTTGTTTTCCTACAAAAAAGGTTGAGTGCAGCAAGTTCAAACTTTCCTTGTTAATGTAATCTAAAAAGATGCACAACTTAGTAGAATGGCTTCATTTCTAAAGTAGTTTCTTTAGAAAAGAAACATATTCTGTACCGAACACTGTACTGTGTGAAATGAGTTAATTCGGTTCTAGGAATCAGTTTACTTTCTACGAAGATGGTTGAGTTTATCAAGTTTAAATTTTCCTGGTTAATGTAATCTAAAATGATGTCCAAGTTATTAGATTCGCCTCATTTCTAAAGTAGTTTCTTTAGAAAAAAAACCTTCATTTCCAAACTTTGTACTGTGTGAAATGAGCTAATTCGGTTCTAGGAATCAGTTGCTTTCCTACAAAGAAGGTTGAGTGCAGCAAGTTCAAACTTTCCTTGTTAATGTATTCTGAAAAGTTGCACAACTTAGTAGATTGGCCTCATTTCTAAAGGAGTTTCTATAGAAAACAAACATCTTCAGTATCGAACACTGTGCCGCGTGAAATAAGATAATTCGGTTCTAGGAATCAGTTTCCTTTCTACGAAGATGGTTGAGTTTAGCAAGTTCAAACTTTCCTTGTTAATGTAATCTAAAAAGATGTCCAAGTTAGTAGATCTGCCTCATTTCTAAAGTAGTGTCTTTAGAAAACAAACCTTCATTGCCAAACATTGTACTGTGTGAAATGAGCTAATTCGGTTCTAGGAATCAGTTTACTTTCTACGAAGATGGTTCAGTTGAGCAAGTTCAAACTTTCCTTGTTAATGTAATCTAAAAAGATGTCCCAGTTATTAGATTTGCCTCATTTTTAAAGTAGTTTGTTGAGAAAACAAACATCTTCATTGCCGAACATTGTACTGTGTGAAAAAAGCAAATCGGATCTAGAATTCAGTTGCTTTCCTACAAAGAAGGTTGAGTGCAGTAAGTTCAAACATTCCTTGTTAATGTAATCTAAAAAGATGGCCAAGTTAGTAGATTCGACTCATTTGTAAAGTAGTTTCTTTAGAAAACAAACCTTCATTGCCAAACACTGTACTGTGTGAAATGAGCTAATTCGGTTCTAGGAATCAGTTTAATTTCTACGAAGATGGTTGAGTTTAGCAAGTTCAAACTTTCCTTGTTAATGTAATATAAAAAGATGTCCAAGTTAGTAGATTTGCCTCATTGGTAAAGCAGTTTGTTGCGAAAACAAGCATGTTCATTGCCTAACATTGTACTGTGTGAAGAAAGCTAATTCGGTTCTAGAGTTCAGTTGCTTTGCTACAAAGACGGATGAGTGCAGCAAGGTCAAACTTTCTTTGTTAATGTAATCTAAAAAGATGCACAACTTGGTAGATTGGCCTCATTTCTAAAGTAGTTTCTTTAGAAAAGAAACATCTTCAGTACCGAACACTGTACTGTGTGAAATAAGTTAATTCGCTTCTAGGAATCAGTTTAATTTCTCCGAAGAAGGTGGAGTGCAGCTAGGTCAAACATTCCTAGTTTGTGTAATCTAACAAGATGTACAAGTTAGTGGATTCGCCTCATATCTAAAGTAGTTTGTTTAGAAAACAAACATCTTCATTACTGAACACTGTACTATGTGAAACGAGCTAGTTCGGTTCTAGGAATCACTTGCTTTCCTACGAAGAAGGTTGAGTGCAGCAAGTTCAAACTTTCCTAGTTTGTGCAATCTGACAATATGTACAAGTTAGTGGATTCGCGTCATTTCTATAGTGGTTCCTTTAGAAAACAAACATCTTCAGTACTGAACACTGTACTGTGTGAAATAAGGTAATTCGGTTCTAGGAATCAGTTTCCATTCCACGAAGATGGTTGAGTGCAGCAAGTTCAAACTTTCCTTGTTAATGTAATCTAAAAAGATGGCCAAGTTAGCAGATTCACCTCATTTGTAAAGTAGTTTGTTGAGAAAATTAACATCTTCATTGCCGAACATTGTACTGTGTGAAATAAGCTGATTCGATTCTAGGAATCACTTGCTTTCCTACAAAGAAGGCTGAGTGCAGCAAGTTCAAGCTTTCCTTGCTAATGTCATCTAAAAAGATGTACAACTTAGTAGATTGCCCTCATTTCTAAAGTAGTTTTTTGAAAGGAAACATCTTCAGTATTGAACACTGTACTGTGTGAAATAAGTTAATTCGCTTCTAGGAATCAGTTTAATTTCTACGAAGAAGGTTGAGTGCAGCCAGTTCAAATTTTCCTAGTTTGTGTAATCTAACAAGATGTACAAGTTAGTGGATTCGCCTCATTTCTAACGTAGTTTCTTTAGAAAATAAACATCTTCAGTACCAAACACTGTACTGTGTGAAAAAAAGTAATTCCCTTCTAGGAATCAGTTTAATTTCTACGAAGATGGTTGATTTTAGCATGTTCAAACTTTCCTTGTTAATGTAATCTAAAAAGATGTCCAAGTTAATAGATTTGCCTCATTGGTAAAGTAGTTTGTTGAGAAAACAATATCTTCATTGCCGAACATTGTACTGTGTGAAAAATGCTCATTCGGTTCTAGAATTCAGTTGCTTTCCTAAAAAGACGGTTGAGTGCAGCAAGTTCAAACTTTCCTTGTTAATGTAATATAAAAAGATGCACAACTTAGTAGATTGGCCTCATATCTAATGTAGTTTCTTTAGAAAAGAAACATTTTCAGTACCGAACACTGTACTGTGTGAAATAACTTAATTCGCTTCTAGGAATCAGTTTAATTTCTACGAAAAAGGTTGAGTGCAGCAAGTTCAAACTTTCCTAGTTTGTGTACTCTAAGAAGATGTACAAGTTAGTGGATTCGCGTCATTTCTAAAGAAATTTCTATAGAAAAGCAAGATCTTTAGTACCGAACACTGTACTGTGTGAAATAAGTTAATTCGCTTCTAGGAAACAGTTTAATTTCGACAAAGATGGTTGAGTGTAGCAAGTTCAAACTTTCCTTGTTAATGTAATCTCAAAAGATGGCCAAGTTAGAAGATTCGCCTCATTTGTAAAGTAGTTTGTTGAGAAAACAAACATCTTCATTTCCGAACATTGTACTGTGTAAACAACGCTAATTCTGTTCTAGAATTAAGTTGCTTTCCTCCAAATAGGGATGAGTGCAGCAAGTTCAAACTTTCTTTATTAATGTAATCTAAAGAGATGCACAACTTAGTAGATTGGCCTCATTTCTAAAGTAGTTTCTTTAGAAAAGAAACATCTTCAGTACCGAGCACTGTACTGTGTGAAATAAGTTAATTCCCTTCTAGGAATCAGTTTAATTTCTACGAAGAAGGTTGAATACAGCAAGTTCAATCTTTCCTTGTTAAAGTAATCTAAAAAGATAGCCAAGTTAGGAAATTCGCCTCATTTGTAAAGTAGTTTGTTTAGAAAATTAACATCTTCATTGCCAAACATTGTACTGTGTGATATAAGCTCATTCGGTTCTATGAATTACTTGCTCTCCTACAAAGAAGGTTGAGTGCAGCAAGTTCAAACTTTCTTTATTAATGTAATCGAAAAAGATGCACAACTTAGTAGATTGGCCTCATTCCTAAAGTAGTTTCTTTGGAAAAGAAACATCTTCAGTTCCGAACACTGTACTGTGTGAAATGTTCATTCGCTTCTAGGAATCAGTTTAATTTCTAAGACGAAGGTTGAGTGCAACAAGTTCAAACTTTCCTAGTTTGTGTAATCTAACAAGATGTACAAGTTAGTGGATTCGCCTCATTTCTAAAGTAGTTTCTTTAGAAAAGAAACATCTTCAGTACCAAACACTGTACTGTGTGAAATAAGTTAATTCGCTTCTAGGAATCAGTTTAATTTTTACGAATTCGGTTGAGTGCAGCAAGTTCAAACTTTCCATGTTAATGTAATCTACAAAGAAGTCCAAGATACTAGATTCGCCTCATTTGTAAAGTAGTTTCTTGAGAAAACTAAAATCTTCATTGCCAAACATTGTACTGTGTGAAATAAGCTCATTCGGTTCTAGGAATCAGTTGCTTTTCTACAGAGAAGGTTGAGTGCAGCAAGTTCAAACTTTCCTTGTTAATATAATCTAAAAAGATGGCCTAGTTAGGAGATTCGCCTCATTTGTAAAGTACTTTGTTGAGAAAACAAACATCTTCATTGCCAAATATTGTACGGTGTGAAATAAGCTCATTCGGTTCTAGGAATCAGTTGCTTTCCTACAAAGAAGGTGGAGTGCAGCAAGTTCAAACTTTCCTTGTTAATGTAATCTGAAAAGATGCACAACGTACTAGATTGGCCTCATTTCTAAAGTAGTTTCTTTAGAAAAGAAACATCTTCAGTACCGAACACTGTACTGTGTGTAATAAGTTAATTCGCTTCTAAGAATCAGTTTAATTTCTACGAAGATGGTTGAGTGCAGCAAGTTCAAACTTTCCTTGTTAATGTAATCTAAAAAGATGCACAACTTAGTAGATTGGCCTCGTTTCTAGAGTAGTTTGTTTAGAAAAGAAACATCTTCATTACCGAACACTGTACTATGTGAAATGAGCTAGTTAGGTTCTAGGAATCACTTGCTTTAGAAAACAAACATCATCAGTACTGAACAGTGTCCTGTGTGAAATAAGTTAATTCGGTTCTAGGATTCAGTTTCCTTTCTACGAAGATGGTTGAGTGAAGCAAGTTCAAACTTTCCTTGTTAATGTCATCTAAAAAGATGGCCAAGTTAGCAGATTCATCTCATTTGTAAAGTAGTTTGTTGAGAAAATTAACATCTTTATTGCCGAACCTTGTACTGTGTGAAATAAGCTCATTCGGTTCTAGGAATGACTTGCTTTCCTACAAAGAAGGTTGAGTGCATCAAGTTCAAACTTTCCTTGTTTATGTAATCTCAAAAGATGGCCAAGTTAGAAGATTCACCTCATTTGTAAAGTAGTTTGTTGAGAAAACAAACATCTTCATTGCCGAACATTGTACTCTGTGAAAAAAGCTAATTTGGTTCTAGAATTCAGTTGCTTTCCTACAAAGACGGTTGAGTGCAGCAAGTTCAAACTTTCTTTGTTAATGTAATCTAAAAGGATGCACAACTTAGTAGATTGGCCTCATTTCTAAAGTTGTTTCTTTAGAAAAGAAACATCTTCAGTACCGAACACTGTACTGTGTGAAATAAGTTAATTCGCTTCTAGCAATCAGTTTAATTTCTACGAAGAAGGTTGAGTGCAGCAAGTTCAAACTTTCCTAGTTTTGGTAATCTAACAAGATGTACAAGTTAGTTGATTTGCGTCATTTCTAAAGTCGTTTCTTTAGAAAACAAACCTTCATTGCCAAACATTGTACTGTGTGAATTGAGCTAATTCGGTTCTAGGAATCAGTTTACTTTCTACCAAGATTGAAGAGTGCAGCAAGTTCAAACTTTCCTTGTTAATGTAATCTAAAAAGATGTCCAAGTTAGTAGATTTGACTCATTTGTAAGGTAGTTTGTTGAGAAAACAAACATCTTCATTGCGGAATATTGTATTGTGTGAAAAAAGTTAATTCAAATCTAGATTTCAGTCGCTTTCCTACAAAGACGGTTGAGTGCAGCAATTTCAAACATTCCTTGTTAATGTAATCTAAAAAGATGCACAACTTAGTGGATTCGCCTCATTTCTAAAGTAATTTCTTTAGTAAAGAAACATCTTCAGTACCGAACACTGTACTGTGTGAAATAAGTTAATTCGCTTCCAGGAATCAGTTTAATTTCTACAAAGATGGTTGAGTGCAGCAGGTTCATACTTTCCTTGTTAATGTAATCTGCAAAGATGGCCAAGTTAGTAGATTCACCTCATTTGTAAAGTAGTTTGTTGAGAAAACAAACATCTTCATTGCGGAACATTGTACTGTGTGAAAAAAGCTAATTCGGGTCAAGAATTTAGTTGCTTTCCTACAAAGATGGTTGAGTGCATCAAGTTCAAACATTCCTTGTTAATGTATTCTAAAAAGGAGCACAAGTTAGGGGATTCGCCTCATTTCTAAAGTAATTTCTTTAGAAAAGAAACATCTTCAGTACCGTGAAATAAGGTAATTCGGTTCTAGGAAATCAGTTTAATTTCTACGAAGATGGTTGAGTTTATCAAGTTCAAACATTCCTTGTTAATGTAATCTAAAAAGATGTCCAAGTTAGTATATTCGCCTCATTTCTTAAGTAGTTTCTTTATATAAAAAAAAAAAAACCTTCATTGCCAAACATTGTACTGTGTGAAATAAGCTTATTCGGTTCTAGGAATCAGTTTACCTTCTACGAAAATGGTTGAGTTTAGCAAGTTCAACTTTCCTTGTTAATGTAATCTAAAAAGATGTCCAAGTTAGTAGATTTCCCTCATTGGTAAAGTAGTTTGTTGAGAAAACAAACATCTTCATTGCGGAACATTGTACTATTTGTAAAAAGTTAATTCGGTTCTAGAATTCAGTTGGTTTCCTACAAAGACGGTTGAATCCAGCAAGTTCAAACTTTCCTTGTTAATGTAATCTAAAAAGATGCACAACTTAGTAGATTGGCCTCGTTTCTAGAGTAGTTTCTTTAGAAAAGAAACATCTTCATTACCGAACAATGTACTATGTGTAATGAGCTAGTTCGGTTCTAGGAATCACTTGCTTTCCTACGAAGAAGGTTGAGTGCAGCAAGTTCAATCTTTCCTCGTTTGTGTAATCTAACAAGATGTACAAGTTAGTGGATTCGCGTCATTTCGAAAGTGGTCCCTTTAGAAAACAAACATCATCAGTACTGAACAGTGTCCTGTGTGAAATAAGTTAATTCGGTTCTAGGAATCAGTTTTCTTTCTACGAAGGTGTTTGAGTGCAGCAAGTTCAAACTTTCCTTGTTAATGTAATCTAAAAAGATGGCCAAGTTAGCAGATTCACCTCATTTGTAAAGTAGTTTGTTGAGAAAATTAACATCTTTATTGTCAAACCTTGTACTGTGTGAAATAAGCTCATTCGGTTCTAGGAATCACTTGCTTTCCTACAAAGATTGTTGAGTGCAGCAAGTTCAAACTTTCCTTTTTAATGTAATCTAAAAAGATGCACAACTTAGTAGATTGCCCTCATTTCTAAAGTAGTTTCTTTCGAAAAGAAACATCTTCAGTATCGAACACTGTACTGTGTGAAATAAGTTAATTCGCTTCTAGGAATAAGTTTAATTTCTACGAAGATGATTGAGTGCAAAAAGTTCAAACTTTCCTTTTTAATGTAATCTCAAAAGATGGCCAAGATAGAAGATTCGCCTAACTTGTAAAGTAGTTTGTTGAGAAAACAAACATCTTCATTGCCCAACATTGTACTGTGTGAAAAAAGCTAATTCGGTTCTAGAATTCAGTTGCTTTCCTACAAAGACGGTTGAGTGCAGCAAGTTCAAACTTTCTTTGTTAATGTAATCTAAAAAGATGCACAACTTAGTAGATTGGCCTCATTTCTAAAGTAGTTTCTTTAGAAAAGAAACATCTTCAGTACTGAACACTGTACTGTGTGAAATAAATTAATTCGCTTCTAGGAATCAGTTTAATTTCTATGAAGAAGGTTGAGTGCAGCAAGTTCAAACTTTCCTTGTTAATGTAATTTAAAAAGATGTCCAAGTTTGTAGATTCGCCTCATTTCTAAAGTAGTTTCTTTAGAAACCAAACCTTCATTGCCAAACTTTGTACTGTGTGAAATGAGCTAATTCGGTTCTAGGAATCAGTTTACTTTCTACAAAGATGGTTGAGTTTAGCAAGTTCAAACTTTCCTTGTTAATGTAATCAAAAAAGATGCACAGCTTAGTAGATTGGCCTCATTTCTAAAGTAGTTTCTTTACAAAAGAAACATCTTCATTAGTGAACACTGTACTGTGTGAAACAAGTTAATTCGCTTCTAGGAATCAGGTTAATTAATACGAAGAAGGTTGAGTGCAGCAAGTTCAAACTTTCTATGTTAATGTAATCTAAAAAGATGGACAAGTTAGAAGATTCGCCTCATTTGTAAAGTACTTTGTTGAGAAAACAAACATCTTCATTGCTGAACATTGTACTGTGTGAAATAAGCTCATTCGGTTCTAGGAATCAGTTTAATTTCTACGAAGAAGGTTGAGGGCAGCAAGTAAACTTTCCTTGTTAATGTAATCTAAAAAGATGTCCAAGTTTGTAGATTCACCTCATTTCTAATGTAGTTTCTTTAGAAAACAAACGTTCATTGCCAAACTTTGTACTGTGTGAAATGAGCTAATTCGGTTCTAGGAATCAGTTTACTTTCTACGAAGATGGTTGAGTTTAGCAAGTTCAAACTTTCCTAGTTTGTGTAATCTAACAACATGTACACGTTAGTGGTTTCGCATCCTTTCTAAAGTGTTTTCTTTAGAAAACAAACATCTTCAGTACTGAGCACTGTACTGTGTGAAATAAGTTAAATCGGTTCTAGGAATCAGTTTCCTTTCTACGAAGATGGTGGAGTGCAGTAAGGTCAAATTTTCCTAGTTTGTGTAATCTAACAAGATATACAAGTTAGTGGATTCGCCTCATTTCTAACGTAGTTCCTTCAGAAAAGAAACATCTTCAGTTCCAAACACTGAACTGTGGGAAATAAGTTAATTAAGCTTCTAGGAATCAGTTTAATTTCTATGAAGACGGTGGAGTTTAGCAAGTTCAAACTTTCCTTGTTAATGTAATATAAAAAGATGTCCAAGTTAGTAGATTTGCATCATTGGTAAAGTAGTTCGTTGAGAAAACAAACATCTTCATTGCCGAACATTGTACTGTGTGAAAAAGCTCATTCGGTTCTAGGAATCAGTTGCTTTCCTATAAAGAAGGTTGAGTGCAGCAAGTTCAAACTTTCCTTGTTACTGTAATCTGAAAAGATTCACAACTTAGTAGATTGGCCTCATTTCTAAAGTAGTTTCTGTAGAAAACAAACCTTCATTACCAAACATTGTACTGTGTGAAATGAGAAAATTCGGTTCTAGGAATCACTTGCTTTCCTACGAAGAAGGTTGAGTGTAGCAAGTTCAAACTGTCCTAGTTTGTGTAATCTAACAAGATATACAAGTTAGTGGATTAGCGTCGTTTCTAAAGTGGTTTCTTTAGAAAACAAACAACTTAAGTACTGAACACTGTACTGTGTGAAATAAGTTACTTCGGTTCTAGGAATCAGTTTCTTTCTACGACGATGGTTGAGTGCAGCAAGTTCAAACTTTCTTTGTTAATGTAAACTAAAAAGATGGCCAAGTTAGCAGAGTCACCTCATTTGTAAAGTAGTTTGTTGAGAAAATTAACATCTTTATTGCCGAACATTTTACTGTGTGAATTAAGCTCATTCGGTTCTAGGAATCACTTGCTTTCCTATAAAGAAGGTTGAGTGCAGCAAGTTCAAACTTTCCATGTTAATCTACTCTAAAAAGATGCACAACTTAGTAAATTGGCCTCATTTCTAAAGGAGTTTCTTTGGAAGAGAAACATCTCAGTACCGAACACTGTAGTGCGTGAAATAAGTTAATTAAGCTTCTAGGAATCAGTTTAATTTCTACGAAGAAGGTTGAGTGCAGCAAGTTCAAACTTTCCTAGTTTGTGTCATCTAACAAGATGTACAAGTTAGTGGATTCGTGTCATTTCCAAAGTGGTTTCTTTAGAAAAAAACATCTTCAATACCGAACACTGTACTGTGTGAAATAAGTTAATTCGGTTCTAGGAATCAGTTTCCTTTCTACGAAGATGGTTGAGTGCAGCAAGTTTAAACTTTCCTTGTTAATGTAATCTAAAAAGATATCCAAGTTAGTAGGTTTGCCTCATTTCTGAAGTAGTTTTTGTAGAAAACAAACCTTCATTGCCAAACATTGTACTGTGTGAAATAATCTTATTCGGTTCTAGGAATCAGTTTACTTTCAATGAATATGGTTGAGTTTAGCAAGTTCAAACTTTCCTTGTAAATGTAATCTAAAAAGATGTCCAAGTTAGGAGATTTGCCTCATTGGTAAAGTAGTTTGTTGAGAAAACAAACATCTTCATTGCAGAACATTGTACTGTGTGTAAAAAGCTAATTCGGTTCTAGAATTCAGTTGCTTTCCTACAAAGACGGTTGAGTGCAGAAAGTACAAACTTCCTTCTTAATGTAATCTAAAAAGATACGCAACTTAGTAGATTGGCCTCATTTGTAAAGTAGTTTCTTTAGAAAAGAAACATCTTCAGTACCGAACACTGTACTGTGTGAAATAAGTTAATTCGCTTCTAGGAATCAGTTAAATTTCTACGAAAGAAGGTTGAGTGCAGCAAGTTCAAACTTTCCTTGTTAATGTAACCTAAAAAGATGGCCAAGTTAGAAGATTCGCCTCATTTGTAAAGTACTTTGTTGAGAAAACAAACATCTTCATTGCCGAACATCGTACTGTGTGAAATAAGCTCATTCGGTTCTAGGAATCAGTTGCTCTCCTACAAAGAAGGTTGAGTGCAGTAGGTTCAAACATTCCTTGTTATTGTAATCTAAAAAGATGCACAACTTAGTAGATTGGGCTCATTTCTAAAGTAGTTTGTTTAGAAAACAAACATCTTCATTACCGAACACTGTACTATGTGAAATAAGCTAGTTCCGTTCTAGGAATCACTGGCTTTCCTACGAAGAAGGTTGAGTGCAGCAAGTTCAAACTTTCCTAGTTTGTGTAATCTAACAAGATGTACAAGTTAGTTGATTCGCCTCATTTCTAAAGTAGTTTCTTTAGAAAAGAAATATCTTCAGTACCGAACACTGTACTGTGTGAAATAAGTTCAAGCTCATTCAGTTCTAGAATTCAGGTGCTTTCCTACAAAGACCGTTGAACACAGCATGTTCAAACTTTCCTTGTTAATGTAATCTAAAAAGATGTCCAACTTAGTAGATTTGCCTCAATTCTAAAGCAGTGTCTTTAGAAAACAAACCTTCATTGCCAAATATTGTACTGTGTGAAATGACCTAACTCAGTTCTAGGAATGAGTTTACTTTCTACGAAGATGGTTGAGTTTAGCAAGTTCAATCTTTCCTTGTTAATGTAATCTAAAAAGATGCACAAATTAGTGGATTCGACTCATTTGTAAAGTAATTTCTTTAGAAAAGAAACATCTTCAGTACCGAACAGTATACTGTGTCAAATGAATTAATTCGCTTCTTGGAATCAGTTTAATTTCTACGAAGATGGTTGAGTGCAGCAAGTTCAAACTTTCCTTGTTAATGTAATCTGCAAAGATGGCCAAGTTAGTAGATTCACCTCATTTGTAAAGTAGTGTGTTGAGAAAAAACAAACATCTTCATTGACGAACATTGTAATGTGTGAAAAAAGCTAATTCGGATTTGGAATTCAGTTGCTTTCCTACAAAGACGGTTGAGTGCAGCAAGTTCAAATATTCCTTGTTAATGTATTCTAAAAAGATGCACAAATTAGTGGATTCACCTCATTTCTAAAGTAATTTCTTTAGAAAAGAAACATCTTCAGTACCGAACACTGTACTGTGTGAAATACGTTAATTCGCTTCTAGGAATCAGTTTAATTTCTACGAAGATGGTTGAGTGCAACAAGTTCAAACTTTCTTTTTAATGTAATATAAAAAGATGCACAACTTCATACATTGGCCTCATTTCTAAAGTAGTTTCTTTAGAAAAGACACATCTTCAGTACCGAACACTGTACTGTGTGTAGTAAGTTAATTCGCTTATAGGAATCAGTTTAATTTCTACGAAGAAGGTTGAGTGCAGCAAGTTCAAACTTTCCTAGTTTGTGTAATCTACCAAGATGTACAAGTTAGTGGATTCGCGTCACTTCTAAAGTGGTTCCTTTAGAAAACAAACATCTTCAGTACTGAACACTGTACTGTGTGAAATAAGTTAACTCGGTTCTAGGAATCAGTTCCTTTCCACGAAGATGGTTGAGTGCAGCAAGTTAGTGGATTCGCGTCATTTCTAAAGTAGTTTCTGTAGAAAGGAAACATATTCAGTTCCGAACACTGCACTGTGTAATAAGTTAATTCGGTTCTAGGAATCAGTTTAATTTCTACGAAGATGATTGAGAACAGCAAGTTCAAACTTTCCTTGTTAATGTAATCTAAAAAGATGGCCAAGTTAGTAGATTCGCCTCATTTGTAAAGCAGTTTGTTGAGAAAACAAACATCTTCATTGCCAAACATTGTACTGTGTGAAAAAAGCTCATTCGGCTCTAGGAATCAGTTGCTTTCCTACAAAAGGTTCAGTGCAGCAAGTTCAAACTTTCCTTGTTAATGTAATCTAAAAAGATGCACAACTTAGTAGTTTGGCCTCATTTGTAAAGCAGTTTCTTTAGAAAACAAACATCTTCATTACCGAACACTGTACTATGTGAAATGAGCTAGTTCAATTCTAGGAATCACTTGCTTTCCTACGAAGAAGGTCCAGTGCAGCAAGTTCAAACTTTTCTAGTTTGTGTAATCTAACAAGATGTACAAGTTAGTGGATTCGCGTCATTTCTAAAGTGGTTCCTTTAGAAAACAAACATCTTCAGTACTGAACACTGTACTGTGTGAAATAAGTTAACTCAGTTCTAGGAATCAGTTCCTTTCCACGAAGATGGTTGAGTGCAGCAAGTTCAAACTTTCCTTGTTGATGTAATCTGAAAAGATGGCAAAGTTAGCAGATTCACCTCATTTGTAAAGTAGTTTGTTGACAAAATTAACATCTTCATTGCTGAACATTGTACTCTGTGAAATAAGCTCATTCGGTTCTAGGAATCACTTGCATTCCTACAAAGAAGGTTGAGTGCAGCAAGTTCAAACTTTCCTTGTTAATGTAATCTAAAAAGATGCACAACTTAGTAGATTGGTCTCATTTCTAAAGTAGTTTCTTTAGAAAAGAAACATCTTCAGGACTGAACATTGTACAGTGGAAATGTTAATTCACTTCTGGGAATCAGTTTAATTTCTACAAAGACGGTTGATTGCAGCAACTTCAAAAATTCCTTGTAAATGTAATCTAAAGAGATGGCCAAGTTAGTAGATTCGCTTCATTTGTAAAGTACTTTGTTGAGAAAACAAACATCTTAATTGCCGAACATTGTACTGTGTGAAATAAGCTCATTCGGTTCTAGGAATCAGTTGCTTTCCTACAAAGAAGGTTGAGTGCAGCAAGTTCAAACTTTCCTTGTTAATGTAATCTGAAAAGATGCACAATTTAGTAGATTGGACTCATTTAAAGTAGTTTGTTTAGAAAACAAACATCTTCATTACCGAACACTGTACTATGTGAAATGAGCTAGTTCGGTTCTAGGAATCACTTGCTTTCCTACGAAGAAGGTTGAGTGCAGCAAGTTCAAACTTTCCTAGTTTGTGTAATATAACAAGATGTACAAGTTAGTGGATTCGCATCATTTCTGAAGTGGATTATTTAGAAAACAAACATCTTCAGTACTGAACACTGTACTGTGTGAAATAAGTTAATTCGGTTCTAGGAATCAGTTTCCTTTCTAGTAAGATTCTTGATTGCAGCAAGGTCAAACTTTCCTTTTTAATGTAATCTAAAAAGATGGCCAAGTTAGCAGAGTCACCTCATTTGTAATGTACTTTGTTGAGAAAATTAACATGTTTATTGCTGAACATTGTATTGTGTGAAATAAGCTCATTCAGTTCTAGGAATCACTTGCTTTCCTACAAAGAAGGTTGAGTGCAGCAAGTCCAAAGTTGCCTTGTTAATGTAATCTAAAAAGATGCACAACTTAGTAGATTGGCCTCATTTCTAAAGTAGTTTCTTTAGAAAAGAAACATCCTCAGTACCGAACACTGCACTGTGTGAAATAAGTTAATTCGCTTCTAGGAATCAGTTGCCTTTCTACAAAGATGGTTGAGTTTAGCAAGTTCAATCTTTTCTTGCTAATGTAATCTAAAAGATGTCCAAGTTATTAGATTTGCCTCATTGGTAAAGTAGTTTGTTGAGAAAACAAACATCTTCATTGCCAAACATTGTACTGTGTGAAAAAAGCTAATTTGGTTCTAGAATTCAGTTGCTTTCCTACAAAGACAGTTGAATGCAGCAAGTTCAAACTTTCCTTGTTAATTGCATCTAAAAAGATGCACAACTTAGTAGATTGGCCTCATTTCTAAAGTAGTTTGTTTAGAAAAGAAACATCTTCAGTACCAAACACTGTACTGTGTGAAATAAGTTAATTCGCTTCTAGGAATCAGTTTAAAATTACGAAGAATGTTGAGTGCAGCAAGTCTTAACTTTCCCAGTTTGTGTAATGTAACAAGATGTACAAGTTAGTGGATTCGCCTCATTTCTCAAGTACTTTCTTTAGAAAAGAAACATCTTCAGTACCGAACACTGTACTGTGTGAAATAAGTTAATTCGCTTCTAGGAATCAGTTTAATTTCTACAAACATGGTTGAGTGCAGCAAGTTCAAACTTTCCTTGTTAATGTAATCTGAAAAGATGGCAAAGTTAGCAGATTCACCTCATTTGTAAAGTAGTTTGTTGACAAAATTAACATCTTCATTGCCGAACATTGTACTCTGTGAAATAAGCTCATTCGGTTCTAGGAATCACTTGCTTTCCTACAAAGAAGGTTGAGTGCAGCAAGTTCAAACTTTCCTTGTTAATGTAATCTGAAAAGATGCACAACTTAGTTGATTGGCCTCATTTCTAAAGTAGTTTCTTTAGAAAAGAAACATCTTCAGTACTGAACATTGTACTGTGCGAAATGTTAATTCACTTCTAGGAATCAGTTTAATTTCTACGAAGACGGTTTATTGCAGTAAGTTCAAAAATTCCTTGTTAATGTAATCTAAAGAGATGGCCACGTTAGTAGATTCGCCTCATTTGTAAAGTAGTTTGTTGAGAAAACAAACATCTTCATTGCCGAACATTGTACTGTGTGAAATAAGCTCATTCGGTTCTAGGAATCAGTTGCTTTCCTACAAAAATGTTGAGTGCAGCAAGTTCAAATTTTCCTTGTTAATGTAATTTGAAAAGATTCGCAACTTAGTAGATTGGACTCATTTCTAAAGTAGTTTGTTTAGAAAACAAACATTTTCTTTACCGAACACGGGACTATGTAAAATGATCTAGTTCGATTCTAGGAATTACTTGCTTTCTTACGAAGAAAGTTGAGTGCACCAAGTTCAAACTTTCCTAGTTTGTGTAATCTTACAAGATGAACAACTTAGTGGATTCGCGTCATTTCTAAAGTGGTTTCTTTAGAAAACAAACATCTTCAGTACTGAACATTGTACTGTGTGAAATAAGTTAATTCGTTTCTGGGAATCAGTTTCCTTTGTACGAAGATGGTTGAGTGCAGCAAGTTCCACCTTTCCTTGTTAATGTAATCTAAAAAATGGCCAAGTTAGGAGATTCACGTCATTTGTAAAGTACTTTGTTGAGAAAATTAACATCTTCATTGCCGAACATTGTACTGTGTGAAATAAGCTCATTCAGTTCTAGGAATCACTTGCTTTCCTAAAAAGAAGGTTGAGTGCAGCAAGTTCAAACTTTCCTTGTTAATGTAATCTATAAAGATGCAAAACTTAGTAGATTGGCCTCATTTGTAAAGTAGTTTGTTTAGAAAACAAACGTCTTCATTACCGAACACTGTACTATGTGAAATGAGCTAGTTCCTTTCTAGGAATCACTTGCTTTCCTACGAAGAAGATTGAGTGCAGCAAGTTCAAACTTTCCTAGTTTGTGTAATCTAACAATATGTACGTTAGTGGATTCCTGTCATTTCTAAATTCGTTTCTTTAGAAAACAAACCTCTTCAGTACGGAACACTGTACGGTGTGAAATAAGTTAATTTGGTTCTAGGAATCAGTTTCCTTTCTATGAAGATGGTTGAGTTTAGCAAGTTCAAACTTTCCTTATTAATGTAATCTAAAAAAATGTCCAAGTTAGTAGAGTCGCCTCATTTCTAAAGTAGTTTCTTTAGAAAACAAACCTTCATTGCCAAACATTGTACTGTCTGAAATGAGCTAATTCAGTTCTAGGAATCAGTTTACTTTCTACGAAGATGGTTGAGTTTAGCAACGTCAAACGTTCCTTGTTAATGTAATCTAAAAAGATGTCCAAGTTAGTAGATTTGCCTCATTGGTAAAGTAGTTTGTTGAGAAAACAAACATCTTCATTGCCGAACATTGTACTGTGTGAAAAAAGCTAATTTGGTTCTAGAATTCAGTTGCTTTCCTACAAAGACGGTTGAGTGCAGCAAGTTCAAACTTTCCTTGTTAATGTAATCTAAAAAGTTGCACAACTTAGTAGATTGGCCTCATTTCTAAAGTAGTTTGTTTAGAAAACAAACATCTTCATTACCGAATACTGTACTATGTGAAATGAGCTAGTTCGGTTCTAGGAATCACTTGCTTTCCTACGGAGAAGGTTGAGTGCAGAACGTTCAAATTTTCCTAGTTTGTGTAATCTAACAAGATGTACAAGTTAGTGGATTCGAGTCATTTCTAAAGTGGTTTCTTCAGAAAACAAACATCTTCAGTACTGAACACTGTACTGTGTGAAATATGTTAATTCGGTTCTAGGAATCAGTTCCGTTCCACGAAGATGGTTGAGTGTAGCAAGTTCAAACTTTCCTTGTTAAGGTAATCTAAAAAGATGCACATCGTAGTAGATTGCCCTCATTTCTAAAGTAGTTTCTTTAGAAAAGAAACATCTTCAGTACCGAACACTGTACTGTGCGAAATGTTAATTCGCTTCCAGGAATCAGTTTAATTTCTACGAAGACAGTTGAGTGCAGCAAGTTCAAACTTTCCTTGTTAATGTAATCTAAAAAGATGGCGAAGTTAGTAGATTCGCCTCATTTGTAAAGTACTTTGTTGAGAAAACAAACATCTTCATTGCCGAACATTGTACTGTGTGAAATAAGCTCGTTCGGTTCTAGGAATCAGTTGCTTTCCTACAAAGAAGGTTGAGTGCAGCAAGTTCAAACTTTCCTTGTTAATGTGATCTGAAAAGTTGCACAACTTAGTAGGTTGGACTCATTTCTAAAGTCGTTTGTTTAGAAAACAAACATGTTCGTTCCCAAACATGGTACTATGTAAAATGATCTAGTTCGATTCTAGGAATCACTTGCTTTCCTACGAAGAAAGTTGAGTGCAGCAAGTTCAAACTTTCCTAGTTTGTGTAATCTAACAAGATGTACAAGTTAGTGGATTCGCGTCGTTTCTAAAGTGGTTTCTTTAGAAAACAAACATCTTCAGTACTGAACACTGTCCTGTGTGAAATAAGTGAATTCGGTTCTAGGAATCAGTTTCCTTTCTACGAAGATGGTTGAGTGCAGCAAGTTCCATCTTTCCTTGTTAATGTAATCTAAAAAGATGGCCAAGTTAGCAGATTCCCCTCATTTGTAAAGTACTTTGTTGAGAAAATTAAGGTCTTCATTGCCGAACATTGCACTGTTTGAAATAAGCTCATTCGGTTCTAGGCATCACTTGCTTTCCTACAAAGAAGGTTGAGTGCAGCAAGTTCAAACTTTTCTTGTTAATGTAATCTATAAAGATGCACAACTTAGTAGTTGGGCTCATTTCTAAAGTAGTTTGTTTAGAAAACAAACATCTTCATTACCGAACACTGTACTATGTGAAATAAGCTAGTTCGTTTCAAGGAATCACTTGCTTTCCTACGAAGAACGTTGAGTGCAGCAAGTTCAAACTTTCCTAGTCTGTGTAATCTAACAATATGTACACTAGTGGATTCGCGTCATTTCTAAATTCGTTTCTTTAGAAAACAAACATCTTCAGTACCGAACACTGTACTGTGTGAAATAAGTTAATTCGGTTCTAGGAATCAGATTCCTTTCTACGAAGATGGTTGAGTTTAGCAAGTTCAAACTTTCCTTGTTAATGTAATCTAAAAAGATGTCCAAGTTACTAGAGTCACCTCATTTCTAAAGTAGTTTCTTTAGAAAAGGAACCTTCATTGCCAAACATTCTACTGTGTGAAATGAGCTAATTTGTTTCTACGAATCAGTTTACTTTCTACGAAGATGGTTGAGTTTAGCAACATCAAACTTTCCTTGTTAATGTAATCTAAAAAGATGTCCAAGTTAGTAGATTTGCCTCATTGGTAAAGTAGTTTGTTGAGAAAACAAACATCTTCATTGCTGAACATTGTACTGTGTGAAAAAAGCTAATTTGGTTCTAGAATTCAGTTGCTTTCCTACTAAGATGGTTGAGTGCAGCAAGTTCAAACTTTCCTTGTTAATGTATTCTAAAAAGATGCACAACGTAGTAGATTGGCCTCATTTCTAAAGTAGTTTCTTTAGAAAAGAAACATCTTCAGTACCGAACACTGTATTGTGTGAAATAAGTTAATTCGCTTCTAGCAATCAGTTTAATTTCTACGAACAAGGTTGAGTGCAGGACATTCAAATTTTCCTAGTTTGTGTAATCTAACAAGTAATACAAGTTAGTGAATTGGCCTCATTTCTAACGTAGTTCCTTTAGAAAAGAAACATCTTCAGTACCAAAAACTGTCCTGTGTGAAATAAGTTAATTTGCTTCTAGGAATCAGTTTAATTTCTACGAAGATGGTTGTGTTTAGCAATTTCAAACTTTCCTTGCTAATGTAATCTAACAAGATGTCCAAGTTAGTAGATTTGCCTCATTGGTAAAGTAGTTTGGTGAGAAAACAAACATTTTCATTGCCAAACATTGTACTGTGTGAAAAAAGCTCATTCGGTTCTAGAATTCAGTTGCTTTCCTACAGGGACGGTTGAGTGCAGCAAGTTCAAACTTTCCTTGTTAATATAATCTAAAAAGATGCACAACTTAGTAGATTTGCCTCATTTCTAAAGTAATTTGTTTAGAAAACAAACATCTTCATTACCGCACACTGTACTCTGTGAAATAAGCTCGTACGGTTCTAGGAATCACTTGCTTTCCTACAAAGAAGGTTTAGTGCAGCAAGTTCAAACTTTCCTTGTTAATGTAATCAAGAAAGAGGCACAACTTAGTAGATTGGCCTCATTTCTAAAGTAGTTTGTTTAGAAAAGAAACATCTTCAGTACCGCACACTGTTCTGTGTGAAATAAGTTAATTCGCTTCTAGGAATCAGTTTAATTTCTACGAAGATGTTTGAGTGCAGCAGGTTCAAAATTTCCTTGCTAATGTAATCTCAAAAGACGGCCAAGTTAGAAGATTCACCTCATTTGTAAAGTAGTTTGTTTAGAAAACAAACATCTTCATTACCGAACACTGTACTATGTGAAATGAGCTAGTTTGGTTCTAGGAATCACTTGCTTTCCTACGAAGATGGTTGAGTGCAGCAAGTTCAAACTTTCCTTGTTAATGTAATCTTACAAGTTGGCACAGTTAGCAGATTCACCTCATTTGTAAAGTAGTTTGTTGACAAAATTAACATCTTCATTGCTGAACATTGTACTCTGTGAAATAAGCTCATTCGGTTCTAGGAATCACTTACTTTCCTACAAAGAAGGTTGAGTGCAGCCAGTTCAAACTTTCCTTGTTAATGTAATCGAAAAAATGCACAACTTAGTAGATTCGCCTCATTTCTAAAGTAGTTTGTTTAGAAAAGAAACATCTTCAGTACCGAACACTGTACTGTGTGAAATAAGTTAATTCGCTTCTAGGAATCAGTTTAATTTCTACAAAGAATGTTGAGTGCAGCAAGTCTTAACTTTCCCAGTTTGTGTAATGTAACAAGATGTACAAGTTAGTGGATTCGCCTCATTTCTAAGTACTTTCTTTAGAAAAGAAACATCTTCAGTACCGAACACTGTACTGTGTGAAATAAGTTAATTTGCTTCTAGGAATCAGTTTAATTTCTACAAAGATGGCTGAGTGCAGCAAGTTCAAACTTTCCTTGTTAATGTAATATAAAAAAATTGCCAAGTTAGTAGATTCACCTCATTTTAAAGTAGTTTGTTGAGAAAAACAAACATCTTCATTACCAAACACTGTACTATGTGAAATGAGCTAGTTCGGTTCTAGGAATCACTTGCTTTCCTACGAAGAAGGTTGAGTACAGCAAGTTCAAACTTTCCTAGTTTGTGTAATCTAACAAGATGTACAAGTTAGTGGATTCACGTCATTTCTAAAGTGGTTTCTTTAGAAAACAAACATCTTCAGTACCGAACACTGTACTGTGTGAAATAAGTTAATTCGGTTCTAGGAATCAGTTTCCTTTCTAAGAAGATGGTTCAGTGCAGCAAGTTCAAACTTTCCTTGTTAATGTAATCTGAAAAGATGGCAAAGTTAGCAGATTCACCTCATTTGTAAAGTAGTTTGTTGACAAAATTAACATCTTCATTGCCGAACATTGTACTCTGTGAAATAAGCTCATTCGGTTCTAGGAATCACTTGCTTTCCTACAAAGAAGGTTGAGTGCAGCAAGTTCAAAATTTCCTTGTTAATGTAATCTAAAAAGATGCACAACTTAGTAGATTGGCCTCATTTTTAAATAGTTTCTTTAGAAAAGAAACATCTTCAGTACTGAACATTGTACTGTTTTAAATGTTAATTCACTTCTAGGAATCAGTTTAATTTCTACGAAGACAGTTGATTGCAGCAAGTTCAAAAATTCCTTGTTAATGTAATCTAAAGAGATGGCCAAGTTAGTAGATTTGCCTCATTTGTAAAGTAGTTTGTTGAGAAAAAACAAACATCTTCATTGCCAAACATTGTACTGTGTGAAATAAGCTCATTCGGTTCTAGGAATCAGTTGCTTTCCTACAAAGAAGGTTGAGTGCAGCAAGTTCAAACTTTCCTTGTTAATGTAATCTAAAAAGATGTGCAACTTAGTAGATTGGACTCATTTCTAAAGTAGTTTGTTTAGAAAACAAACATCTTCATTACCGAACACGGGACTATTTAAAATGATCTAGTTCGATTCTAGGAATTACTTGCTTTCTTACGAGGAAAGTTGAGTGCACCAAGTTCAAACGTTCCTAGTTTGTGTAATCTTACAAGATGAACAAGTTAGTGGATTCGCGTCATTTCTAAAGTGGTTTCTTTAGAAAACAAACATCTTCAGTACTGAACACTGTACTGTGTGAAATAAGTTAATTCGGTTCTAGGAATCAGTTTCCTTTCTACGAAAATGGTTGAGTGCAGCAAGTTCCATCTTTCCTTGTTAATATAATCTAAAAAGATGGCCAAGTTAGGAGATTCACGTCATTTGTAAAGTACTTTGTTGAGAAAATTAACATCTTCGTTGCCGAACATTGTACTGTGTGAAATAAGCTCATTCAGTTCTAGGAATCACTTGCTTTCCTAAAAAGAAGGTTGAGTGCAGCAAGTTCAAACTTTCCTTGTTAATGTAATCTATAAAGATGCAAAACTTAGTAGATTGGCCTCATTTGTAAAGTAGTTTGTTTAGAAAACAAACGTCTTCATTACCGAACACTGTACTATGTGAAATGAGCTAGTTCGTATCTAGGAATCACTTGCTTTCCTAAGAAGAAGGTTGAGTGCAGCAAGTTCAAACTTTCCTAGTTTGTGTAATCTAACAATATGTACGTTAGTGGATTCCTGTCATTTCTAAATTCATTTCTTTAGAAAACAAACATCTTCAGTACCAAACACTGTACTGTGTGAAATAAGTTAATTTGGTTCTAGGAATCAGTTTCCTTTCTATGAAGATGGTTGAGTTTAGCAAGTTCAAACTTTCCTTATTAATGTAATCTAAAAAATGTCCAAGTTAGTAGAGTCGCCTCATTTCTAAAGTAGTTTCTTTAGAAAACAAACCTTCATTGCCAAACATTGTACTGTGTGAAATGAGCTCATTCAGTTCTAGGAATCAGTTGCTTTCCTACAAAGATGGTTGAGTTTAGCAAGTCCAAACTTTCCTTGTTAATGTAATCTAAAAAGTTGCACAACTTAGTAGATTGGCCTCATTTCTAAAGTAGTTTGTTGAGAAAACAAACATCTTCATTACAGAACATTGTACTATGTGAAATGAGCTAATTTGGTTCTAGAATTCACTTGCTTTCTTACAAAGAAGGTTGAGTGCAGCAAGTTCAAATTTTCCTAGTTTGTGTAATCTAAAAAGATGTACAAGTTAGTGGATTGGCCTCATTTCTAAAGTGGTTCCTTTAGAAAATAAACATCTTCGATACTGAACACTGTACTGTGTGAAATAAGTTAATTCGGTTCTAGGAATCAGTTCCTTTCCACGAAGATGTTTGAGTGTAGCAAGTTCAAACTTTCCTTGTTAAAGTAATCTAAAAGATGCACAACGTAGTAGATTGGCCTCATTTCTAAAGTAGTTTCTTTAGAAAAGAAACATCTTCAGTACTGAACACTGTACTATGTGTAATGAGCTAGTTCGGTTCTAGGAATCACTTGCTTTCCTACGAAGAAGGTTGAGTGCAGCAAGTTCAATCTTTCCTCGTTTGTGTAATCTAACAAGATGTACAAGTTAGTGGATTCCGTCATTTCTAAAGTGGTCCCTTTAGAAAACAAACATCATCAGTACTGAACAGTGTCCTGTGTGAAATAAGTTAATTCGGTTCTAGGAATCAGTTTTCTTTCTACGAAGTGTTTGAGTGCAGCAAGTTCAAACTTTCCTTGTTAATGTAATCTAAAAAGATGGCCAAGTTAGCAGATTCACCTCATTTGTAAAGTAGTTTGTTGAGAAAACATTAACATCTTTATTGTCAAACCTTGTACTGTGTGAAATAAGCTCATTCGGTTCTAGGAATCACTTGCTTTCCTACAAAGATTGTTGAGTGCAGCAAGTTCAAACTTTCCTTTTAATGTAATCTAAAAAGATGCACAACTTAGTAGGTTGCCCTCATTTCTAAAGTAGTTTCTTTAGAAAAGAAACATCTTCAGTATCGAACACTGTACTGTGTGAAATAATCTAATTCGATTCTAGGAATAAGTTTAATTTCTACGAAGATGATTGAGTGCAAAAAGTTCAAACTTTCCTTTTTTGTGTAATCTCAAAAGATGGCCAAGATAGAAGATTCGCTTAACTTGTAAAGTAGTTTGTTGAGAAAACAAACATCTTCATTGCTGAACATTGTACTGTGTGAAATAAGCTAATTCGGTTCTAGAAATCAGTTGCTTTCCTACAAAGATGGTTGAGTGCAGCAAGTTCAATCTTTCTTTGTTAATGTAATCTAAAAAGATGCACAACTTAGTAGATTGGCCTCATTTGTAAAGTAGTTTCTTTAGAAAATTAACATCTTCAGTACTGAACACTGCACTGTGTGAAATAAATTAATTCGGTTCTAGGCATCAGTTTAATTTCTACAAAGAAGGTTGAGTGCAGCAAGTTCAAACTTTCCTTGTTAATGTAATTTAAAAAGATGTCCAAGTTTGTAGATTCGGCTCATTTCTAAAGTAGTTTCTTTAGAAAACAAAACCTTCATTGCCAAAACTTTGTACTGTGTGAAATAAGCTAATTCGGTTCTAGGAATCAGTTTACTTTCTACAAAGATGGTTGAGTTTAGCAAGTTCAAACTTTCCTTGTTAATGTAATCAAAAAGATGCACACTTAGTAGATTGGCCTCATTTCTAAAGTAGTTTCTTTAGAAAAAAAACATCTTCATTAGCGAACACTGTACTGTGTGAAATAAGTTAATTCGGTTCTAGGAATCAGGTTAATTAATACGAAGATGGTTGAGTGCAGCAAGTTCAAACTTTCTATGTTAATGTAATCTAAAAAGATGGACAAGTTAGAAGATTCACCTCATTTGTAAAGTAGTTTGTTTAGAAAACAAAACCTTCATTGCTGAACATTGTACTGTGTGAAATGAGCTCATTTGTTTCTAGGAATCAGTTTAATTTCTACGAAGATGGTTGAGTTTAGCAACATCAACTTTCCTTGTTAATGTAATCTAAAAAGATGTCCAAGTTAGTAGATTTGCCTCATTTCTAATGTAGTTTCTTTTAGAAAACAAACATCTTCATTGCCAAACTTTGTACTGTGTGAAAAAGCTAATTTGGTTCTAGAATCAGTTTACTTCCTACTAAGATGGTTGAGTTTAGCAAGTTCAAACTTTCCTTGTTTGTGTAATCTAAAAACATGTACAAGTTAGTGGATTGGCCTCATTTCTAAAGCGTTTTCTTTAGAAAACAAACATCTTCAGTACTGAACACTGTATTGTGTGAAATAAGTTAAATCGGTTCTAGCAATCAGTTTAATTTCTACGAACAATGGTGGAGTGCAGGACATTCAAATTTTCCTAGTTTGTGTAATCTAACAAGTAATACAAGTTAGTGAATTGGCCTCATTTCTAACGTAGTTCCTTTAGAAAAGAAACATCTTCAGTTCCAAAAACTGTCCTGTGTGAAATAAGTTAATTTGCTTCTAGGAATCAGTTTAATTTCTATGAAGATGGTTGTGTTTAGCAAGTTCAAACTTTCCTTGTTAATGTAATCTAACAAGATGTCCAAGTTAGTAGATTTGCATCATTGGTAAAGTAGTTTGGTGAGAAAACAAACATTTTCATTGCCAAACATTGTACTGTGTGAAAAAGCTCATTCGGTTCTAGAATTCAGTTGCTTTCCTATAAAGACGGTTGAGTGCAGCAAGTTCAAACTTTCCTTGTTAATATAATCTAAAAGATGCACAACTTAGTAGATTTGCCTCATTTCTAAAGTAATTTGTTTAGAAAACAAACATCTTCATTACCAAACACTGTACTCTGTGAAATAAGCTCAAATTCGGTTCTAGGAATCACTTGCTTTCCTACAAAGAAGGTTTAGTGCAGCAAGTTCAAACTTTCCTTGTTAATGTAATCAAGAAAGAGGCACAACTTAGTAGATTGGCCTCATTTCTAAAGTAGTTTGTTTTAGAAAAGAAACATCTTCAGTACTGAACACTGTACTGTGTGAAATAAGTTAATTCGCTTCTAGGAATCAGTTTAATTTCTACGAAGATGTTTGAGTGCAGCAGGTTCAAAATTTCCTTGCTAATGTAATCTCAAAAGATGGCCAAGTTAGAAGATTCACCTCATTTGTAAAGTAGTTTGTTTAGAAAACAAACATCTTCATTACCAAACACTGTACTATGTGAAATGAGCTAGTTCGGTTCTAGGAATCACTTGCTTTCCTACGAAGATGGTTGAGTGCAGCAAGTTCAAACTTTCCTTGTTAATGTAATCTAAAAAGATGGCACAGTTAGCAGATTCACCTCATTTGTAAAGTAGTTTGTTGACAAAATTAACATCTTCATTGCTGAACATTGTACTCTGTGAAATAAGCTCATTCCGTTCTAGGAATCACTTACTTTCCTACAAAGAAGGTTGAGTGCAGCCAGTTCAAACTTTCCTTGTTAATGTAATCGAAAAAATGCACAACTTAGTAGATTGGCCTCATTTCTAAAGTAGTTTGTTTAGAAAAGAAACATCTTCAGTACCGAACACTGTACTGTGTGAAATAAGTTAATTCGGTTCTAGGAATCAGTTTAATTTCTACAAAGAATGTTGAGTGCAGCAAGTCTAAACTTTCCCAGTTTGTGTAATGTAACAAGATGTACAAGTTAGTGGATTCGCCTCATTTCTAAGTACTTTCTTTAGAAAAGAAACATCTTCAGTCCCGAACACTGTACTGTGTGAAATAAGTTAATTCGCTTCTAGGAATCAGTTTAATTTCTACAAAGATGGCTGAGTGCAGCAAGTTCAAACTTTCCTTGTTAATGTAATATAAAAAAATTGCCAAGTTAGTAGATTCACCTCATTTTAAAGTAGTTTGTTGAGAAAACAAACATCTTCATTACCGAACACTGTACTATGTGAAATGAGCTAGTTCGGTTCTAGGAATCACTTGCTTTCCTACGAAGAAGGTTGAGTACAGCAAGTTCAAACTTTCCTAGTTTGTGTAATCTAACAAGATGTACAAGTTAGTGGATTCACGTCATTTCTAAAGTGGTTTCTTTAGAAAACAAACATCTTCAGTACCGAACACTGTACTGTGTGAAATAAGTTAATTCGGTTCTAGGAATCAGTTTCCTTTCTAAGAAGATGGTTCAGTGCAGCAAGTTCAAACTTTCCTTGTTAATGTAATCTGAAAAGATGGCAAAGTTAGCAGATTCACCTCATTTGTAAAGTAGTTTGTTGACAAAATTAACATCTTCATTGCCGAACATTGTACTCTGTGAAATAAGCTCATTCGGTTCTAGGAATCACTTGCTTTCCTACAAAGAAGGTTGAGTGCAGCAAGTTCAAAATTTCCTTGTTAATGTAATCTAAAAAGATGCACAACTTAGTAGATTGGCCTCATTTTTAAATAGTTTCTTTAGAAAAGAAACATCTTCAGTACTGAACATTGTACTGTTTTAAATGTTAATTCACTTCTAGGAATCAGTTTAATTTCTACGAAGACAGTTGATTGCAGCAAGTTCAAGAATTCCTTGTTAATGTAATCTAAAGAGATGGCCAAGTTAGTAGATTTGCCTCATTTGTAAAGTAGTTTGTTGAGAAAACAAACATCTTCATTGCCGAAAATTGTACTGTGTGAAATAAGCTCATTCGGTTCTAGGAATCAGTTGCTTTCCTACAAAGAAGGTTGAGTGCAGCAAGTTCAAACTTTCCTTGTTAATGTAATCTAAAAAGATGCGCAACTTAGTAGATTGGACTCATTTCTAAAGTAGTTTGTTTAGAAAACAAACATCTTCATTACCGAACACGGGACTATTTAAAATGATCTAGTTCGATTCTAGGAATTACTTGCTTTCTTACGAGGAAAGTTGAGTGCACCAAGTTCAAACGTTCCTAGTTTGTGTAATCTTACAAGATGAACAAGTTAGTGGATTCGCGTCATTTCTAAAGTGGTTTCTTTAAAAACAAACATCTTCAGTACTGAACACTGTACTGTGTGAAATAAGTTAATTCAGTTCTAGGAATCAGTTTCCTTTCTACGAAGATGGTTGAGTGCAGCAAGTTCCATCTTTCCTTGTTAATATAATCTAAAAAGATGGCCAAGTTAGGAGATTCACGTCATTTGTAAAGTACTTTGTTGAGAAAATTAACATATTCATTGCCGAACATTGTACTGTGTGAAATAAGCTCATTCAGTTCTAGGAATCACTTGCTTTCCTAAAAAGAAGGTTGAGTGCAGCAAGTTCAAACTTTCCTTGTTAATGTAATCTATAAAGATGCAAAACTTAGTAGATTGGCCTCATTTGTAAAGTAGTTTGTTTAGAAAACAAACGTCTTCATTACCGAACACTGTACTATGTGAAATGAGCTAGTTCGTATCTAGGAATCACTTGCTTTCCTAAGAAGAAGGTTGAGTGCAGCAAGTTCAAACTTTCCTAGTTTGTGTAATCTAACAATATGTACGTTAGTGGATTCGCGTCATTTCTAAATTCATTTCTTTAGAAAACAAACATCTTCAGTACCAAACACTGTACTGTGTGAAATAAGTTAATTTGGTTCTAGGAATCAGTTTCCTTTCTCTGAAGATGGTTGAGTTTAGCAAGTTCAAACTTTCCTTATTAATGTAATCTAAAAAAATGTCCAAGTTAGTAGAGTCGCCTCATTTCTAAAGTAGTTTCTTTAGAAAACAATCCTTCATTGCCAAACATTGTACTGTGTGAAATGAGCTCATTCGGTTCTAGGAATCAGTTGCTTTCCTACAAAGAAGGTTGAGTGCAGCAAGTCCAAACTTTCCTTGTTAATGTAATCTAAAAAGTTGCACAACTTAGTAGATTGGCCTCATTTCTAAAGTAGTTTGTTGAGAAAACAAACATCTTCATTACAGAACATTGTACTATGTGAAATGAGCTAGTTCGGTTCTAGGAATCACTTGCTTTCTTACGAAGAAGGTTGAGTGCAGCACGTTCAAATTTTCCTAGTTTGTGTAATCTAACAAGATGTACAAGTTAGTGGATTCGAGTCATTTCTAAAGTGGTTCCTTTAGAAAATAAACATCTTCGATACTGAACACTGTACTGTGTGAAATAAGTTAATTCGGTTCTAGGAATCAGTTCCTTTCCACGAAGATGTTTGAGTGTAGCAAGTTCAAACTTTCCTTGTTAAAGTAATCTAAAAAGATGCACAACGTAGTAGATTGGCCTCATTTCTAAAGTAGTTTCTTTAGAAAAGAAACATCTTCATTACCGAACACTGTACTATGTGTAATGAGCTAGTTCGGTTCTAGGAATCACTTGCTTTCCTACGAAGAAGGTTGAGTGCAGCAAGTTCAATCTTTCCTCGTTTGTGTAATCTAACAAGATGTACAAGTTAGTGGATTCGCGTCATTTCGAAAGTGGTCCCTTTAGAAAACAAACATCATCAGTACTGAACAGTGTCCTGTGTGAAATAAGTTAATTCGGTTCTAGGAATCAGTTTTCTTTCTACGAAGGTGTTTGAGTGCAGCAAGTTCAAACTTTCCTTGTTAATGTAATCTAAAAAGATGGCCAAGTAAGCAGGTTCACCTCATTTGTAAAGTAGTTTGTTGAGAAAATTAACATCTTTATTGTCAAACCTTGTACTGTGTGAAATAAGCTCATTCGGTTCTAGGAATCACTTGCTTTCCTACAAAGATTGTTGAGTGCAGCAAGTTCAAACTTTCCTTTTTAATGTAATCTAAAAAGATGCACAACTTAGTAGATTGCCCTCATTTCTAAAGTAGTTTCTTTCGAAAAGAAACATCTTCAGTATCGAACACTGTACTGTGTGAAATAAGTTAATTCGCTTCTAGGAATAAGTTTAATTTCTACGAAGATGATTGAGTGCAAAAAGTTCAAACTTTCCTTTTTAATGTAATCTCAAAAGATGGCCAAGATAGAAGATTCGCCTAACTTGTAAAGTAGTTTGTTGAGAAAACAGACATCTTCATTGCCCAACATTGTACTGTGTGAAAAAAGCTAATTCGGTTCTAGAATTCAGTTGCTTTCCTACAAAGACGGTTGAGTGCAGCAAGTTCAAACTTTCTTTGTTAATGTAATCTAAAAAGATGCACAACTTAGTAGATTGGCCTCATTTCTAAAGTAGTTTCTTTAGAAAAGAAACATCTTCAGTACTGAACACTGTACTGTGTGAAATAAATTAATTCGCTTCTAGGAATCAGTTTAATTTCTACGAAGAAGGTTGAGTGCAGCAAGTTCAAACTTTCCTTGTTAATGTAATTTAAAAAGATGTCCAAGTTTGTAGATTCGCCTCATTTCTAAAGTAGTTTCTTTAGAAACCAAACCTTCATTGCCAAACTTTGTACTGTGTGAAATGAGCTAATTCGGTTCTAGGAATCAGTTTACTTTCTACAAAGATGGTTGAGTTTAGCAAGTTCAAACTTTCCTTGTTAATGTAATCAAAAAAGATGCACAGCTTAGTAGATTGGCCTCATTTCTAAAGTAGTTTCTTTAGAAAAGAAACATCTTCATTAGCTTAACACTGTACTGTGTGAAACAAGTTAATTCGCTTCTAGGAATCAGGTTAATTAATACGAAGAAGGTTGAGTGCAGCAAGTTCAAACTTTCTATGTTAATGTAATCTAAAAAGATGGACAAGTTAGAAGATTCGCCTCATTTGTAAAGTACTTTGTTGAGAAAACAAACATCTTCATTGCTGAACATTGTACTGTGTGAAATAAGCTCATTCGGTTCTAGGAATCAGTTTAATTTCTACGAAGAAGGTTGAGGGCAGCAAGTAAACTTTCCTTGTTAATGTAATCTAAAAAGATGTCCAAGTTAGTAGATTCACCTCATTTCTAATGTAGTTTCTTTAGAAAACAAACGTTCATTGCCAAACTTTGTACTGTGTGAAATGAGCTAATTCGGTTCTAGGAATCAGTTTACTTTCTACGAAGATGGTTGAGTTTAGCAAGTTCAAACTTTCCTAGTTTGTGTAATCTAACAACATGTACAAGTTAGTGGTTTCATCCTTTCTAAAGCGTTTTCTTTAGAAAACAAACATCTTCAGTACTGAGCACTGTACTGTGTGAAATAAGTTAAATCGGTTCTAGGAATCAGTTTCCTTTCTACGAAGATGGTGGAGTGCAGTAAGGTCAAATTTTCCTAGTTTGTGTAATCTAACAAGATATACAAGTTAGTGGATTCGCCTCATTTCTAACGTAGTTCCTTCAGAAAAGAAACATCTTCAGTTCCAAACACTGAACTGTGGGAAATAAGTTAATTCGCTTCTAGGAATCAGTTTAATTTCTATGAAGACGGTGGAGTTTAGCAAGTTCAAACTTTCCTTGTTAATGTAATATAAAAAGATGTCCAAGTTAGTAGATTTGCATCATTGGTAAAGTAGTTCGTTGAGAAAACAAACATCTTCATTGCCGAACATTGTACTGTGTGAAAAAGCTCATTCGGTTCTAGGAATCAGTTGCTTTCCTATAAAGAAGGTTGAGTGCAGCAAGTTCAAACTTTCCTTGTTACTGTAATCTGAAAAGATTCACAACTTAGTAGATTGGCCTCATTTCTAAAGTAGTTTCTGTAGAAAACAAACCTTCATTACCAAACATTGTACTGTGTGAAATGAGAAAATTCGGTTCTAGGAATCACTTGCTTTCCTACGAAGAAGGTTGAGTGTAGCAAGTTCAAACTGTCCTAGTTTGTGTAATCTAACAAGATATACAAGTTAGTGGATTAGCGTCGTTTCTAAAGTGGTTTCTTTAGAAAACAAACAACTTAAGTACTGAACACTGTACTGTGTGAAATAAGTTACTTGGTTCTAGGAATCAGTTTCTTTCTACGACGATGGTTGAGTGCAGCAAGTTCAAACTTTCTTTGTTAATGTAAACTAAAAAGATGGCCAAGTTAGCAGAGTCACCTCATTTGTAAAGTAGTTTGTTGAGAAAATTAACATCTTTATTGACGAACATTTTACTGTGTGAATTAAGCTCATTCGGTTCTAGGAATCACTTGCTTACCTATAAAGAAGGTTGAGTGCAGCAAGTTCAAACTTTCCATGTTAATCTAATCTAAAAAGATGCACAACTTAGTAAATTGGCCTCATTTCTAAAGGAGTTTCTTTGGAAGAGAAACATCTCCAGTACCGAACACTGTAGTGCGTGAAATAAGTTAATTCGCTTCTAGGAATCAGTTTACTTTCAATGAATATGGTTGAGTTTAGCAAGTTCAAACTTTCCTTGTAAATGTAATCTAAAAAGATGTCCAAGTTAGGAGATTTGCCTCATTGGTAAAGTAGTTTGTTGAGAAAACAAACATCTTCATTGCAGAACATTGTACTGTGTGTAAAAAGCTAATTCGGTTCTAGAATTCAGTTGCTTTCCTACAAAGACGGTTGAGTGCAGAAAGTACAAACTTCCTTCTTAATGTAATCTAAAAAGATACGCAACTTAGTAGATTGGCCTCCTTTGTAAAGTAGTTTCTTTAGAAAAGAAACATCTTCAGTACCGAACACTGTACTGTGTGAAATAAGTTAATTCGCTTCTAGGAATCAGTTAAATTTCTACGAAGAAGGTTGAGTGCAGCAAGTTCAAACTTTCCTTGTTAATGTAACCTAAAAAGATGGCCAAGTTAGAAGATTCGCCTCATTTGTAAAGTACTTTGTTGAGAAAACAAACATCTTCATTGCCGAACATTTTACTGTGTGAAATAAGCTCATTCGGTTCTAGGAATCAGTTGCTCTCCTACAAAGAAGGTTGAGTGCAGTAGGTTCAAACATTCCTTGTTATTGTAATCTAAAAAGATGCACAACTTAGTAGATTGGGCTCATTTCTAAAGTAGTTTGTTTAGAAAACAAACATCTTCATTACCGAACACTGTACTATGTGAAATAAGCTAGTTCCGTTCTAGGAATCACTGGCTTTCCTACGAAGAAGGTTGAGTGCAGCAAGTTCAAACTTTCCTAGTTTGTGTAATCTAACAAGATGTACAAGTTAGTTGATTCGCCTCATTTCTAAAGTAGTTTCTTTAGAAAAGAAATATCTTCAGTACCGAACACTGTACTGTGTGAAATAAGTTGAAGCTCATTCAGTTCTAGAATTCAGGTGCTTTCCTACAAAGACCGTTGAACACAGCAAGTTCAAACTTTCCTTGTTAATGTAATCTAAAAAGATGTCCAACTTAGTAGATTTGCCTCATTTCTAAAGCAGTGTCTTTAGAAAACAAACCTTCATTGCCAAATATTGTACTGTGTGAAATGACCTAACTCAGTTCTAGGAATGAGTTTACTTTCTACGAAGATGGTTGAGTTTAGCAAGTTCAATCTTTCCTTGTTAATGTAATCTAAAAGATGCACAAATTAGTGGATTCGACTCATTTGTAAAGTAATTTCTTTAGAAAAGAAACATCTTCAGTACCGAACAGTATACTGTGTCAAATGAATTAATTCGCTTCTAGGAATCAGTTTAATTTCTACGAAGATGGTTGAGTGCAGCAAGTTCAAACTTTCCTTGTTAATGTAATCTGCAAAGATGGCCAAGTTAGTAGATTCACCTCATTTGTAAAGTAGTGTGTTGAGAAAACAAACATCTTCATTGACGAACATTGTACTGTGTGAAAAAAGCTAATTCGGATTTGGAATTCAGTTGCTTTCCTACAAAGACGGTTGAGTGCAGCAAGTTCAAATATTCCTTGTTAATGTATTCTAAAAAGATGCACAAATTAGTGGATTCACCTCATTTCTAAAGTAATTTCTTTAGAAAAGAAACATCTTCAGTACCGAACACTGTACTGTGTGAAATACGTTAATTCGCTTCTAGGAATCAGTTTAATTTCTACGAAGATGGTTGAGTGCAACAAGTTCAAACTTTCTTTGTTAATGTAATATAAAAAGATGCACAACTTCGTACATTGGCCTCATTTCTAAAGTAGTTTCTTTAGAAAAGACACATCTTCAGTACCGAACACTGTACTGTGTGTAGTAAGTTAATTCGCTTATAGGAATCAGTTTAATTTCTATGAAGAAGGTTGAGTGCAGCAAGTTCAAACTTTCCTAGTTTGTGTAATCTACCAAGATGTACAAGTTAGTGGATTTGCGTCACTTCTAAAGTGGTTCCTTTAGAAAACAAACATCTTCAGTACTGAACACTGTACTGTGTGAAATAAGTTAACTCGGTTCTAGGAATCAGTTCCTTTCCACGAAGATGGTTGAGTGCAGCAAGTTAGTGGATTTTAAAAAGATGTCAAGTTAGTAGATTCATTTCTAAAGTAGTTTCTGTAGAAAACAAACATATTCAGTTCCAACACTGCACTGTGTAATAAGTTAATTCGGTTCTAGGAATCAGTTTAATTTCTACAAAGATGATTGAGAACAGCAAGTTCAAACTTTCCTTGTTAATGTAATCTAAAAAGATGGCCAAGTTAGTAGATTCGCCTCATTTGTAAAGCAGTTTGTTGAGAAAACAAACATCTTCATTGCCAAACATTGTACTGTGTGAAAAAAGCTCATTCGGCTCTAGGAATCAGTTGCTTTCCTACAAAAAGGTTCAGTGCAGCAAGTTCAAACTTTCCTTGTTAATGTAATCTAAAAAGATGCACAACTTAGTAGTTTGGCCTCATTTGTAAAGCAGTTTCTTTAGAAAACAAACATCTTCATTACTGAACACTGTACTATGTGAAATGAGCTAGTTCAATTCTAGGAATCACTTGCTTTTCTACGAAGAAGGTCCAGTGCAGCAAGTTCAAACTTTTCTAGTTTGTGTAATCTAACAAGATGTACAAGTTAGTGGATTCGCCTCATTTCTAAAGTGGTTCCTTTAGAAAACAAACATCTTCAGTACTGAACACTGTACTGTGTGAAATAAGTTAACTCAGTTCTAGGAATCAGTTCCTTTCCACGAAGATGGTTGAGTGCAGCAAGTTCAAACTTTCCTTGTTGATGTAATCTGAAAAGATGGCAAAGTTAGCAGATTCACCTCATTTGTAAAGTAGTTTGTTGACAAAATTAACATCTTCATTGCTGAACATTGTACTCTGTGAAATAAGCTCATTCGGTTCTAGGAATCACTTGCATTCCTACAAAGAAGGTTGAGTGCAGCAAGTTCAAACTTTCCTTGTTAATGTAATCTGAAAAGATGCACAATTTAGTAGATTGGACTCATTTAAAGTAGTTTGTTTAGAAAACAAACATCTTCATTACCGAACACTGTACTATGTGAAATGAGCTAGTTCGGTTCTAGGAATCACTTGCTTTCCTACGAAGAAGGTTGAGTGCAGCAAGTTCAAACTTTCCTAGTTTGTGTAATATAACAAGATGTACAAGTTAGTGGATTCGCATCGTTTCTGAAGTGGTCCCTTTAGAAAACAAACATCATCAGTACTGAACAGTGTCCTGTGTGAAATAAGTTAATTCGGTTCTAGGAATCAGTTTTCTTTCTACGAAGGTGTTTGAGTGCAGCAAGTTCAAACTTTCCTTGTTAATGTAATCTAAAAAGATGGCCAAGTAAGCAGGTTCACCTCATTTGTAAAGTAGTTTGTTGAGAAAATTAACATCTTTATTGTCAAACCTTGTACTGTGTGAAATAAGCTCATTCGGTTCTAGGAATCACTTGCTTTCCTACAAAGATTGTTGAGTGCAGCAAGTTCAAACTTTCCTTTTAATGTAATCTAAAAAGATGCACAACTTAGTAGATTGCCCTCATTTCTAAAGTAGTTTCTTTTCGAAAAGAAACATCTTCAGTATCGAACACTGTACTGTGTGAAATAAGTTAATTCAACTTCTAGGAATAAGTTTAATTTCTACGAAGATGATTGAGTGCAAAAAGTTCAAACTTTCCTTTTTAATGTAATCTCAAAAGATGGCCAAGATAGAAGATTCACCTAACTTGTAAAGTAGTTTGTTGAGAAAACAGACATCTTCATTGCCCAACATTGTACTGTGTGAAAAAGCTAATTCGGTTCTAGAATTCAGTTGCTTTCCTACAAAGACGGTTGAGTGCAGCAAGTTCAAACTTTCTTTGTTAATGTAATCTAAAAGATGCACAACTTAGTAGATTGGCCTCATTTCTAAAGTAGTTTCTTTAGAAAAGAAACATCTTCAGTACTGAACACTGTACTGTGTGAAATAAATTAATTCGCTTCTAGGAATCAGTTTAATTTCTACGAAGAAGGTTGAGTGCAGCAAGTTCAAACTTTCCTTGTTAATGTAATTTAAAAAGATGTCCAAGTTTGTAGATTCGCCTCATTTCTAAAGTAGTTTCTTTAGAAACCAAACCTTCATTGCCAAACTTTGTACTGTGTGAAATGAGCTAATTCGGTTCTAGGAATCAGTTTACTTTCTACAAAGATGGTTGAGTTTAGCAAGTTCAAACTTTCCTTGTTAATGTAATCAAAAAAGATGCACAGCTTAGTAGATTGGCCTCATTTCTAAAGTAGTTTCTTTAGAAAAGAAACATCTTCATTAGCGAACACTGTACTGTGTGAAACAAGTTAATTCGCTTCTAGGAATCAGGTTAATTAATACGAAGAAGGTTGAGTGCAGCAAGTTCAAACTTTCTATGTTAATGTAATCTAAAAAGATGGACAAGTTAGAAGATTCGCCTCATTTGTAAAGTACTTTGTTGAGAAAACAAACATCTTCATTGCTGAACATTGTACTGTGTGAAATAAGCTCATTCGGTTCTAGGAATCAGTTTAATTTCTACGAAGAAGGTTGAGGGCAGCAAGTAAACTTTCCTTGTTAATGTAATCTAAAAAGATGTCCAAGTTAGTAGATTCACCTCATTTCTAATGTAGTTTCTTTAGAAAACAAACGTTCATTGCCAAACTTTGTACTGTGTGAAATGAGCTAATTCGGTTCTAGGAATCAGTTTACTTTCTACGAAGATGGTTGAGTTTAGCAAGTTCAAACTTTCCTAGTTTGTGTAATCTAACAACATGTACAAGTTAGTGGTTTCGCATCCTTTCTAAAGCGTTTTCTTTAGAAAACAAACATCTTCAGTACTGAGCACTGTACTGTGTGAAATAAGTTAAATCGGTTCTAGGAATCAGTTTCCTTTCTACGAAGATGGTGGAGTGCAGTAAGGTCAAATTTTCCTAGTTTGTGTAATCTAACAAGATATACAAGTTAGTGGATTCGCCTCATTTCTAACGTAGTTCCTTCAGAAAAGAAACATCTTCAGTTCCAAACACTGAACTGTGGGAAATAAGTTAATTCGCTTCTAGGAATCAGTTTAATTTCTATGAAGACGGTGGAGTTTAGCAAGTTCAAACTTTCCTTGTTAATGTAATATAAAAAGATGTCCAAGTTAGTAGATTTGCATCATTGGTAAAGTAGTTCGTTGAGAAAACAAACATCTTCATTGCCGAACATTGTACTGTGTGAAAAAGCTCATTCGGTTCTAGGAATCAGTTGCTTTCCTATAAAGAAGGTTGAGTGCAGCAAGTTCAAACTTTCCTTGTTACTGTAATCTGAAAAGATTCACAACTTAGTAGATTGGCCTCATTTCTAAAGTAGTTTCTGTAGAAAACAAACCTTCATTACCAAACATTGTACTGTGTGAAATGAGAAAATTCGGTTCTAGGAATCACTTGCTTTCCTACGAAGAAGGTTGAGTGTAGCAAGTTCAAACTGTCCTAGTTTGTGTAATCTAACAAGATATACAAGTTAGTGGATTAGCGTCGTTTCTAAAGTGGTTTCTTTAGAAAACAAACAACTTAAGTACTGAACACTGTACTGTGTGAAATAAGTTACTTCGGTTCTAGGAATCAGTTTCTTTCTACGACGATGGTTGAGTGCAGCAAGTTCAAACTTTCTTTGTTAATGTAAACTAAAAAGATGGCCAAGTTAGCAGAGTCACCTCATTTGTAAAGTAGTTTGTTGAGAAAATTAACATCTTTATTGACGAACATTTTACTGTGTGAATTAAGCTCATTCGGTTCTAGGAATCACTTGCTTACCTATAAAGAAGGTTGAGTGCAGCAAGTTCAAACTTTCCATGTTAATCTAATCTAAAAAGATGCACAACTTAGTAAATTGGCCTCATTTCTAAAGGAGTTTCTTTGGAAGAGAAACATCTCCAGTACCGAACACTGTAGTGCGTGAAATAAGTTAATTCTTCTAGGAATCAGTTTAATTTCTACCTAGTTTGTGTCAAACAAGATGTACAACGTGTCATTTCCAAAGTGGTTTCTTTAGAAAAACATCTTCAATACCGAACACTGTACTGTGTGAAATAAGTTAATTCGGTTCTAGGAATCAGTTTCCTTTCTCAGGAATGCAGCAAGTTTAAACTTTCAATGAAAAAGATATGGTTGAGTTTGCCTCAAGTTCAAACTTTCATTGTAAATGTAAAATAATCTTATAAAAATCAGATGTCAATGAATATGGAGTTTGTTCAAACTTTCCTTGTAAATTGTCCAAGTAAAGTAAAGTTTTTGTTGAGAAAACAAACATCTTCATTGCAGAACATTGTACTGTGTGTAAAAAGCTAATTCGGTTCTAGAATTCAGTTGCTTTCCTACAAAGACGGTTGAGTGCAGAAAGTACAAACTTCCTTCTTAATGTAATCTAAAAGATACGCAACTTAGTAGATTGGCCTCCTTTGTAAAGTAGTTTCTTTAGAAAAGAAACATCTTCAGTACCGAACACTGTACTGTGTGAAATAAGTTAATTCGCTTCTAGGAATCAGTTAAATTTCTACTGAAGAAGAAGGTTGAGTGCAGCAAGTTCAAACTTTCCTTGTTAATGTAACCTAAAAAGATGGCCAAGTTAGAAGATTCGCCTCATTTGTAAAGTACTTTGTTGAGAAAACAAACATCTTCATTGCCGAACATCGTACTGTGTGAAATAAGCTCATTCGGTTCTAGGAATCAGTTGCTCTCCTACAAAGAAGGTTGAGTGCAGTAGGTTCAAACATTCCTTGTTATTGTAATCTAAAAAGATGCACAACTTAGTAGATTGGGCTCATTTCTAAAGTAGTTTGTTTAGAAAACAAACATCTTCATTACCAACACTGTACTATGTGAAATAAGCTAGTTCCGTTCTAGGAATCACTGGCTTTCCTACGAAGAAGGTTGAGTGCAGCAAGTTCAAACTTTCCTAGTTTGTGTAATCTAACAAGATGTACAAGTTAGTTGATTCGCCTCATTTCTAAAGTAGTTTCTTTAGAAAAGAAATATCTTCAGTACCGAACACTGTACTGTGTGAAATAAGTTGAAGCTCATTCAGTTCTAGAATTCAGGTGCTTTCCTACAAAGACCGTTGAACACAGCAAGTTCAAACTTTCCTTGTTAATGTAATCTAAAAAGATGTCCAACTTAGTAGATTTGCCTCATTTCTAAAGCAGTGTCTTTAGAAAACAAACCTTCATTGCCAAATATTGTACTGTGTGAAATGACCTAACTCAGTTCTAGGAATGAGTTTACTTTCTACGAAGATGGTTGAGTTTAGCAAGTTCAATCTTTCCTTGTTAATGTAATCTAAAAAGATGCACAAATTAGTGGATTCGACTCATTTGTAAAGTAATTTCTTTAGAAAAGAAACATCTTCAGTACCGAACAGTATACTGTGTCAAATGAATTAATTCGCTTCTAGGAATCAGTTTAATTTCTACGAAGATGGTTGAGTGCAGCAAGTTCAAACTTTCCTTGTTAATGTAATCTGCAAAGATGGCCAAGTTAGTAGATTCACCTCATTTGTAAAGTAGTGTGTTGAGAAAACAAACATCTTCATTGACGAACATTGTACTGTGTGAAAAAAGCTAATTCGGATTTGGAATTCAGTTGCTTTCCTACAAAGACGGTTGAGTGCAGCAAGTTCAAATATTCCTTGTTAATGTATTCTAAAAAGATGCACAAATTAGTGGATTCACCTCATTTCTAAAGTAATTTCTTTAGAAAAGAAACATCTTCAGTACCGAACACTGTACTGTGTGAAATACGTTAATTAAACTTCTAGGAATCAGTTTAATTTCTCTACGAAGATGGTTGAGTGCAACAAGTTCAAACTTTCTTTGTTAATGTAATATAAAAGATGCACAACTTCGTACATTGGCCTCATTTCTAAAGTAGTTTCTTTAGAAAAGACACATCTTCAGTACCGAACACTGTACTGTGTGTAGTAAGTTAATTCGCTTATAGGAATCAGTTTAATTTCTATGAAGAAGGTTGAGTGCAGCAAGTTCAAACTTTCCTAGTTTGTGTAATCTACCAAGATGTACAAGTTAGTGGATTTGCGTCACTTCTAAAGTGGTTCCTTTAGAAAACAAACATCTTCAGTACTGAACACTGTACTGTGTGAAATAAGTTAACTCGGTTCTAGGAATCAGTTCCTTTCCACGAAGATGGTTGAGTGCAGCAAGTTAGTGGATTCGCGTCATTTCTAAAGTAGTTTCTGTAGAAAGGAAACATATTCAGTTCCGAACACTGCACTGTGTAATAAGTTAATTCGGTTCTAGGAATCAGTTTAATTTCTACGAAGATGATTGAGAACAGCAAGTTCAAACTTTCCTTGTTAATGTAATCTAAAAAGATGGCCAAGTTAGTAGATTCGCCTCATTTGTAAAGCAGTTTGTTGAGAAAACAAACATCTTCATTGCCAAACATTGTACTGTGTGAAAAAAGCTCATTCGGCTCTAGGAATCAGTTGCTTTCCTACAAAAAGGTTCAGTGCAGCAAGTTCAAACTTTCCTTGTTAATGTAATCTAAAAAGATGCACAACTTAGTAGTTTGGCCTCATTTGTAAAGCAGTTTCTTTAGAAAACAAACATCTTCATTACCGAACACTGTACTATGTGAAATGAGCTAGTTCAATTCTAGGAATCACTTGCTTTCCTACGAAGAAGGTCCAGTGCAGCAAGTTCAAACTTTTCTAGTTTGTGTAATCTAACAAGATGTACAAGTTAGTGGATTCGCGTCATTTCTAAAGTGGTTCCTTTAGAAAACAAACATCTTCAGTACTGAACACTGTACTGTGTGAAATAAGTTAACTCAGTTCTAGGAATCAGTTCCTTTCCACGAAGATGGTTGAGTGCAGCAAGTTCAAACTTTCCTTGTTGATGTAATCTGAAAAGATGGCAAAGTTAGCAGATTCACCTCATTTGTAAAGTAGTTTGTTGACAAAATTAACATCTTCATTGCTGAACATTGTACTCTGTGAAATAAGCTCATTCGGTTCTAGGAATCACTTGCATTCCTACAAAGAAGGTTGAGTGCAGCAAGTTCAAACTTTCCTTGTTAATGTAATCTAAAAAGATGCACAACTTAGTAGATTGGCCTCATTTCTAAAGTAGTTTCTTTAGAAAAGAAACATCTTCAGTACTGAACATTGTACAGTGCGAAATGTTAATTCACTTCTGGGAATCAGTTTAATTTCTACAAAGACGGTTGATTGCAGCAACTTCAAAAATTCCTTGTAAATGTAATCTAAAGAGATGGCCAAGTTAGTAAATTTGTAAAGTACTTTGTTGAGAAAACAAACATCTTAATTGCACTACTTGTACTGTGAAATAAGCTCATTCGGTTCTAGGAATCAGTTGCTTTCCTACAAAGAAGGTTGAGTGCAGCAAGTTCAAACTTTCCTTGTTAATGTAATCTGAAAAGATGCAAATTTAGTAGATTGGACTCATTTAAAGTAGTTTGTTTAGAAAACAAACATCTTCATTACCGAACACTGTACTATGTGAAATGAGCTTTCTAAGAATCACTTGCTTTCCTACGAAGAAGGTTGAGTGCAGCAAGTTCAAACTTTCCTAGTTTGTGTAATATAACAAGATGTACAAGTTAGTGGATTCGCATCGTTTCTGAAGTGGATTATTTAGAAAACAAACATCTTCAGTACTGAACACTGTACTGTGTGAAATAAGTTAATTCGGTTCTAGGAATCAGTTTCCTTTCTACGAAGATTCTTGATTGCAGCAAGGTCAAACTTTCCTTTTTAATGTAATCTAAAAAGATGGCCAAGTTAGCAGAGTCACCTCATTTGTAATGTACTTTGTTGAGAAAATTAACATGTTTATTGCTGAACATTGTATTGTGTGAAATAAGCTCATTCAGTTCTAGGAATCACTTGCTTTCCTACAAAGAAGGTTGAGTGCAGCAAGTCCAAAGTTGCCTTGTTAATGTAATCTAAAAAGATGCACAACTTAGTAGATTGGCCTCATTTCTAAAGTAGTTTCTTTAGAAAAGAAACATCCTCAGTACCGAACACTGCACTGTGTGAAATAAGTTAATTCGCTTCTAGGAATCAGTTGCCTTTCTACCAAGATGGTTGAGTTTAGCAAGTTCAATCTTTTCTTGCTAATGTAATCTAAAAGATGTCCAAGTTATTAGATTTGCCTCATTGGTAAAGTAGTTTGTTGAGAAAACAAACATCTTCATTGCCAAACATTGTACTGTGTGAAAAAAGCTAATTTGGTTCTAGAATTCAGTTGCTTTCCTACAAAGACAGTTGAATGCAGCAAGTTCAAACTTTCCTTGTTAATTGCATCTAAAAAGATGCACAACTTAGTAGATTGGCCTCATTTCTAAAGTTGTTTGTTTAGAAAAGAAACATCTTCAGTACCAAACACTGTACTGTGTGAAATAAGTTAATTAAACTTCTAGGAATCAGTTTAAAATTACGAAGAATGTTGAGTGCAGCAAGTCTTAACTTTCCCAGTTTGTGTAATGTAACAAGATGTACAAGTTAGTGGATTCGCCTCATTTCTCAAGTACTTTCTTTAGAAAAGAAACATCTTCAGTACCGAACACTGTACTGTGTGAAATAAGTTAATTAAACTTCTAGGAATCAGTTTAATTTCTACAAACATGGTTGAGTGCAGCAAGTTCAAACTTTCCTTGTTAATGTAATCTGAAAAGATGGCAAAGTTAGCAGATTCACCTCATTTGTAAAGTAGTTTGTTGACAAAATTAACATCTTCATTGCGAACATTGTACTCTGTGAAATAAGCTCATTCGGTTCTAGGAATCACTTGCTTTCCTACAAAGAAGGTTGAGTGCAGCAAGTTCAAACTTTCCTTGTTAATGTAATCTGAAAAGATGCACAACTTAGTTGATTGGCCTCATTTCTAAAGTAGTTTCTTTAGAAAAGAAACATCTTCAGTACTGAACATTGTACTGTGCGAAATGTTAATTCACTTCTAGGAATCAGTTTAATTTCTACGAAGACGGTTGATTGCAGTAAGTTCAAAAATTCCTTGTTAATGTAATCTAAAGAGATGGCCACGTTAGTAGATTCGCCTCATTTGTAAAGTAGTTTGTTGAGAAAACAAACATCTTCATTGCCGAACATTGTACTGTGTGAAATAAGCTCATTCGGTTCTAGGAATCAGTTGCTTTCCTACAAAGAAGGTTGAGTGCAGCAAGTTCAAACTTTCCTTGTTAATGTAATTTGAAAAGATTCGCAACTTAGTAGATTGGACTCATTTCTAAAGTAGTTTGTTTAGAAAACAAACATTTTCTTTACCGAACACGGGACTATGTAAAATGATCTAGTTCGATTCTAGGAATTACTTGCTTTCTTACGAAGAAAGTTGAGTGCACCAAGTTCAAACTTTCCTAGTTTGTGTAATCTTACAAGATGAACAACTTAGTGGATTCGCGTCATTTCTAAAGTGGTTTCTTTAGAAAACAAACATCTTCAGTACTGAACATTGTACTGTGTGAAATAAGTTAATTCGTTTCTGGGAATCAGTTTCCTTTGTACGAAGATGGTTGAGTGCAGCAAGTTCCACCTTTCCTTGTTAATGTAATCTAAAAATGGCCAAGTTAGGAGATTCACGTCATTTGTAAAGTACTTTGTTGAGAAAATTAACATCTTCATTGCCGAACATTGTACTGTGTGAAATAAGCTCATTCAGTTCTAGGAATCACTTGCTTTCCTAAAAAGAAGGTTGAGTGCAGCAAGTTCAAACTTTCCTTGTTAATGTAATCTATAAAGATGCAAAACTTAGTAGATTGGCCTTATTTGTAAAGTAGTTTGTTTAGAAAACAAACGTCTTCATTACCGAACACTGTACTATGTGAAATGAGCTAGTTCCTTTCTAGGAATCACTTGCTTTCCTACGAAGAAGATTGAGTGCAGCAAGTTCAAACTTTCCTAGTTTGTGTAATCTAACAATATGTACGTTAGTGGATTCCTGTCATTTCTAAATTCGTTTCTTTAGAAAACAAACCTCTTCAGTACGGAACACTGTACGGTGTGAAATAAGTTAATTTGGTTCTAGGAATCAGTTTCCTTTCTATGAAGATGGTTGAGTTTAGCAAGTTCAAACTTTCCTTATTAATGTAATCTAAAAAAATGTCCAAGTTAGTATATTTGCCTCATTGGTAAAGTAGTTTGTTGAGAAAACAAACATCTTCATTGCCAAACATTGTACTGTGTGAAAAAATCTAATTTAGTTCTAGAATAAAGTTGCTTTCCTACTAAGAAGGTTGAATGCAGCCAGTTCAAACTTTCCTTGTTAATGTAATCTAAAATTATGCACAACGTAGTAGATTGGCCTCATTTCTAAAGTAGTTTGTTTAGAAAACAAACATCTTCAGTACCGAACACTGTACTGTGTGAAATGAGCAAGTTTGGTTCTAGGAATCACTTGCTTTCCTACAAAGAAGGTTGAGTGCATCCAGTTCAAACTTTCCATGTTAATGTAATCTGAAAAGATGCACAACATAGTAGATTGGCCTCATTTCTAAAGTAGTTTCTTTAGAAAAGAAACATCTTCAGTACCAAACACTGTACTGTGTGAAAAAAGTTAATTCGCTTCTAGGAATCAGTTTAATTTCTACAAAGAAGGTTGAGTGCAGCAAGTTCAAACTTTCCTTTTTAATGTAATCTCAAAAGATGGCCACGTTAGAGGATTCGCCTCATTTGTAAAGTAGTTTGTTTACAAAACAAACATCTTCATTACCGAACACTATACTATGTGAAATGAGTTGGTTCGGTTCTAGGACTCACTTGCTTTCCTACGAAGAAGGATGAGTGCAGCAAGTTCAAACTTTCCTCGGTTGTGTAATCTAACGAGAAGTACAAGTTAGTGGATTCGCGTCATTTCTAAAGTGGTTTCTTTAGAAAACAAACATCTTCAGTACTGAACACTGTACTGTGTGAAATAAGTTAGTTCGGTTCTAGGAATCAGTTTCCTTTCTACGAAGAAGGTTGAGTGCAGTAAATTCAAACTTTCCTTGTTAATGTAATCTAAAAAGATGGCCAAGTTAGAAGATTCGCCTGATTTGTAAAGTACTTTGTTGAGAAAACAAACATCTTCATTGCCAAACATTGTACTGTGTGAAATAAGCTCATTCGGTTCTAGGAATCAGTTGCTTTCCTACAAAGAAGGTTGAGTGAAGCAAGTTCAAACTTTCCTTTTTAATGTAATCTGAAAAGTTGCACAACTTAGTAGATTGGCTTCATTTTTAAAGTAGTTTGTTTACAAAACAAACATCTTCATTACCGAACACTATACTATGTCAAATGAGCTAGTTCGGTTGTAGGAATCACTTCCTTTCCTACGAATAAGGTTGAGTGCAGCAGGTTCAAACTTTCCTCCTTTGTGTAATCTAACAAGATTTACAAGTTATTGGATTCGCGTCGTTTCTAAAGTGGTATCCTTATAAAACAAACATCTTCAGTACTGAACACTGTACTGTGTGAAATAAGTTAATTCGGTTCTAGGAATCAGTTTCCATTCTACGAAGATGGTTGAGTGCAGCAAGTTCAAACTTTCCTTGTTAATGTAATCTAAAAAGATGGCCAAGTTAGCAGAGTCACCTCATTTGTAAAGTAGTTGCTTGAGAAAATTAACATCTTTATTGCCGAACATTGTACTGTGTGAAGTAAGCTCATTTGATTCTAGGAATCACTTGCTTTCCTACAAGGAAGGTTGAGTGCAGCAAGTTCAAACTTTCCTGGTTAATGTAATCTGAAAAGATGCACAACTTAGTAGATTGGCCTCATTTCTAAAGTAGTTTGTTTACAAAACAAACATCTTCAGTACTGAACACTGTACTGTGTGAAATGAGTTAATTCGCTTGTAGGAATCAGTTTAATTTCTTCGAAGATGGTTGAGTGCAGCAAGTTCAAACTTTCCTAGTTTGTGTAATCTAACAAGATGTACAAGTTAGTGCATTCGCCTCATTTCTAAAGTAGTTTCTTTAGAAAAGAAACATCTTCAGTACTGAACACTGTAGTGTGTGAAATAACGTAAATCGGTTCTAGGAATCAGTTTAATTTCTACGAAGATGCTTGAGTGCAGCAAGTTCAAACTTTCCTTGTTAATGTAATCTAAAAAGATGCACAACTTAGTATATTGGCCTCATTTCTAAAGTAGTGTGTTTACAAAACAAACATCTTCGTTACCGAAGACTATATACTATGTGAAATGAGCTAGTTCGGTTCTAGGAATCACTTGCTTTCCTACGAAGAAGGATGAGTGCAGCAAATTCAAACTTTCCTCGTTTGTGTAATCTAACTAGTTATACAAGTTAGTGGATTCGTGTCATTTATAAAGTGGTTTCTTTAGAAAACAAACATCTTCAGTACTGAACACTGTACTGTGTGAAATAAGTTAATTCGGTTCTAGGAATCAGTTTCCTGTCTACGAAGATGGTTGAGTGCAGCAAGTTCAAACTTTACTTGTTAATGTAATCTAAAAAGATGGCCACGTTAGCAGAGTCACCTCATTTGTAAAATAGTTTGTTGAGAAAATTAACATCTTTATAGCCGAACATTGTACTGTGTGAAATAAGCTCATTCGGTTCTAGGAATCACTTGCTTTCCTACAAAGACGGTTGAGTGCAGCAAGTTCAAACTTACCTTGTTAATGTAAACTAAAAATGCACAACTTAGTAGATTGGCCTCATTTCTAAAGTAGTTTCTTTAGAAAAAAACATCTTCAGAACCGAACACTCTACTGTGTGATATAAGTGAATTCGCTTCTAGGAATCAGTTTAATTTCTACGTAGAAGGTAGAGTGCAGCATGTTCAAAGTTTCCTTGTTAATGTAATCTCAAAACATGGCCATGTTAGAATATTCGCCTCATTTGTAAAGTACTTTGTTGAGGAAACACACATCTTCATTGCCGAACATTGTACTGTGTGAAATCACCTCATTCATTTCTCAGAATCAGTTGCTTTCCTACAAAGAAGGTTGAGTGCAGCAACTTCAAACTTTCCTTGTTAATGTCATCTGAAAAGATGCACAACTTAGTAGATTGGCCTCATTTCTAAAGTAGTTTGTTTAGAAAAGAAACATCTTCAGTACCAAACACTGTACTGTGTGAAATGAGTTAATTCGCTTGTAGGAATCAGTTTAATTTCTACGAAGATGGTTGAGTGCAGCAAGTTCAAACTTTCCTAGTTTGTGTAATCTAACAAGATGTACAAGTTAGTGGATTCGCGTCAATTCTAAAGTAGTTTCTTTAGAAAAGAATCATCTTCAGTACTGAACACTGTACTGGGTGAAATAAGGTAAATCGGTTCTATGAATCAGTTTAATTTCTTAGAAGATGGTTGAGTGCAGCAAGTTCAAACTTCCCTTGTTAATGTAATCTAAAAAGATGCACAACTTAGTAGATTGGCCTCATTTCTAAAGTCGTTTGTTTACAAAACAAACATCTTCATTACCGAACACTATACTATGTGAAAAGAGCGAGTTCGGTTCTAGGAATCACTTGCTTTCCTACGAAGAAGAATGAGTCCAGCAAGTTCAAACTTTCCTAGTTTGTGTAATCTAACAAGATATACAAGTTAGTGGATTGGCCTCATTTCTAAAGTAGTTTCTTTAGAAAAGAAACATCTTCAGTACCGAACACTGTACTGTCTTAAATAAGTGAATTCGCTTCTAGGAATCAGCTTAATTTCTACGAAGATGGTTGAGTGCAGCAAGTTCAAACTTTCCTTGTTAATGTAATCTAAGAAGATGGCCAAGTGAGTAGATTCACCTCATTTGTAAAGTAGTTTGTTGAGAAAATTAACATCTTTATTGACGAACATTGTACTGTGTGAAATAAGCTCATTCGGTTCTAGGAATCACTTGGTTTCCTACAAAGAAGGTTGAGTGCAGCAAGTTCAAACTTTCCTTGTTAATGGAATCTAAAAAGGTGCACAACGTAGTAGATTGGCCTCATTTCTAATGTAGTTTCTTTACAAAAGAAACATCTTCAGTACCGAACACTGTACTGTGTGAAATGAGTTAATTCGCTTCTAGGAATCAGTTTAATTTCTGCGAAGATGGTTGAGTGCAGCAAGTTCAAACTTTCCTAGTTTGTGTAATCTAAAAAGATGTACAAGTTACTGGATTCACGTCATTTCTAAATTAGTTTCTTTAGAAAACAAATATCTTCAGTCCCGAACACTGTACTGTGTGAAATAATTTAATTCAGTTCTAGGAATCAGTTTCCTTTCTACGAAGATGGTTGAGTTTAGCAAGTTCAAACTTTCCTTGTTAATGTAATCTAAAAAGATGTCCAAGTTAGTAGATTCGCCTCATTTCTAAAGTAGTTTCTTTACAAAACAAACCTAAATTGCCAAACTTTGTACTATGTGAAATGAGCTAATTCGGTTCTAAGAATCAATTTAATTTGTAGGAAGAAGGTTGAGTGCAGCAAGTTCAAACTTTCCTAATTTGTGTAATTTAACAAGATGTACAAGTTAGTGCATTTGCCTCATTTCTAAAGTAGTTTCTTCAGAAAAGAAACATCTTCAGTACCGAACACTGTACTGTGTGAAATAAGGTAATTGGGTTCTAGGAATCAGTTTAATTTCAACGAAGATGGTTGACTGCAGCAAGTTCAAACTTTCCTTGTTAATGTAATCTCAAAAGATGCACAACTTAGAAGATTGGCCTCATTTCTAAAGTAGTTTGTTTACAAAACAAACATCTTCATTACCGAACACTATACCATGTGAAATGAGCTAGTTCGGTTCTAGGAATCACTTGCTTTCCTACGAAGAAGGTTGAGTGCAGCAAGTTCAAACTTATCTCGTTTGTGTAATCTAACAAGATGTACAAGTTAGTGGATACGCGTCGATTCTAAAGTGGTTTGTTTAGAAAACAAACATCTTCAGTACTGAACACTGTACTGTGTGAAATAAGTTATTTCGGTTCTAGGAATCAGTTTCCTTTCTATGAAGATGGTTGAGTGCAGCAAGTTCAAACTTTCCTTGTTAATGTAATCTAAAAAGATGGCCATGTTAGCAGAGTCACCTCATTTGTAAAATAGTTTGTTGAGAAAATCAACATTTTTATTGCCGAACATTGTACTGTGTGAAATAACCTCATTCGGTTCTAGGAATCACTTGCTTTCCTACAAGGAAGGTTGAGTGCAGCAAGTTCAAACTTTCATTGTTAATGTAATCTAAAAAGATGCACAACTTAGTAGATTGGCCTCATTTCTAAAGTACTTTCTTTAGAAAAGAAACATCTTCAGTAACGAACACTGTACTGTGTGAAATAAGTTAATTCGCTTCCTGGAATCAGTTTAATTTCTACGAAGAAGGTTGAGTGCAGCAAGTTAAAACTTTCCTTGTTAATGTCATCTTAAAAGATGGCCAAGTTAGAAGATTCGCCTGATTTGTAAAGTACTTTGTTGAGAAAACAAACATCTTCATTGCCAAACATTGTACTGTGTGAAATAAGCTCATTCGGTTCTAGGAATCAGTTGCTTTCCTACAAAGAAGGTTGAGTGCAGCAAGTTCAAACTTTCCTTGTTAATGTAATCTAAAAAGATGCATAATTTAGTAGATTGGCCACATTTCTAAAGTAGTTTGTTGAGAAAACAAACATCTTCATTGCCAAACATTGTACTGTGTGAAATAAGCTCATTCTGTTCTAGGATTCAGTTGCTTTCCTACAAAGAAAGTTGAGTGCAGCAAGTTCAAACTTTCCTTGTTAATGTAATCTAAAAAGATGCACAACTTAGTAGATTGGACCCATTTCTAAAGTAGTTTATTTAGAAAAGAAACATCTTCAGTACCGAACACTGTACTTTGTGAAATAAGTTAATTCGCTTCTAGGAATCATTTTAATTATTACGAAGAAGGTTGAGTGCAGCAAGTTCAAACTTTCCTTGTTAATGTAATCTAAAAAGATGCACAACTTAGTAGATTGGCCTCATTTCTAAAGTAGTTTGTTTACAAAACAAACATCTTCATTAACGAACACTATACTATGTGAAATGAGCTAGTTCGGTTATAGGAATCACTTGCTTTCCTATGAAGAAGGTTGAGTGCAGCAAGTTCAAACTTTCCTCGTTTGTGTAATCTGACAAGATGTACAAGTTATTGGATTCACGTTGTTTCTAAAGTGGTTTCTTTAGAAAACAAGCATCTTCAGTACTGAACACTGTACTGTGAGAAATACGTTAATTCGGTTCTAGGAATCAGTTTACTTTCTACGAAGATGGTTGAGTGCGGCAAGTTCAAACTTTCTTTGTTAATGTAATCTAAGGAGATGGCCAAGTGAGCAGAGTCACCTTATTTGTAAAATAGTTTGTTGAGAAAATTAACATCTTTATTGCCGAACATTGTACTGTGTGAAATAAGCTCATTCGGTTCTAGAATCACTTGCTTTCCTACAAAGAAGGTTGAGTGCAGCAAGTTCAAATGTTCCTTGTTAATGTAATCTAAAAAGATGCACAACTTAGTAGAGTGCCCTCATTTCTAAAGTAGTTTCTTTAGAAAAGAAACATCTTCAGTACCGAACACTGTACAGGGTGAAATAAGTTAGTTCGCTTCTAGGAATCAGTTTAATTTCTACGAAGAAGGTTGATTGCAGCAAGTTCAAACTTTCCTTGTTAATGTAATCTAAAAGGATGGCCACGTTAGAAGATTCGCCTCATTTGTAAAGCATTTTGTTGAGAAAACCAACATCTTCATTGCCGAACACTGTACTATGTGAAATAAGCTAGTTCCGTTCTAGGAATCACTTGCTTTCCTACAAAGAAGGTTGAGTGCAGCAAGTTCAAACTTTCCTTGTTAATGAAATCTGAAACGATGCACAACTTAGTAGATTTGCCTCATTTCTAAAGTAGTTTGTTTAGAAAACAAACATCTTCATTACCGAACACTGTACTATGTGAAATAAGCTAGTTCCGTTCTAGGAATCACTTGCTTTCCTACGAAGAAGGTTGAGTGCAGCAAGTTCAACATTCCTAGTTTGTGTAATCTAACAAGATGTACAAGTTAGTGGATTCGCCTCTTTTCTAAAGTTGTTTCTTTAGAAAAGAAACATCTTCAGTACCGAACACTGTACTGTGTGAAATAAGTGAATTCGTTTCTAGGAATCTGTTTAATTTCTACGAAGTTGGTTGAGTGCAGCAAGTTAAAACTTTCCTTGTTAATGTAATCTAAAAAGATGGCCATGTTAGTAGATTCGCCTCATTTGTAAAGTAGTTTGTTGAGAAAACAAACATCTTCATTGCCAAACATTGTACTGTGAAATGAGCTCATTCGGTTCTAGGAAGCAGTTGCTTTCCTATAAAGAAGGTTGAGTGCAGCAAGTTCAAACTTTCCTTGTTAATGTAATCTGAAAAGATGCACAACGTAGTAGATTGGCCTCATTTCTAAAGTAGTTTGTTTACAAAACAAACATCTTCATTACAGAACACTATACTATGTGAAATGAGCTAGTTCGGTTCTAGGAATCACTTGCTTTCCTACGAAGAAGGTTGAGTGCAGCAAGTTCAAACTTTCCTAGTTTGTGCAATCTAACAAGATGTACAAGTTAGTGCATTCGCCTCATTTCTAAAGTAGTTTCTTTAGAAAAGAAACATCTTCAGTACTTAACACTGTACTATGTGAAATAAAGTAAAACGGTTCTAGGAATCAGTTTAATTCCTAAGACGATGGCTGAGTGCAGCATGTTCAAACTTCCCTTGTTAATGTAATCTAAAAAGATGGCCAAGTTTGCAGATTCGCCTCATTTGTAAGGTAGTTTGTTGAGGAAACAAACTTCTTCATTGCCGAACATTGTACTGTGTGAAATAAGCTCATTCGGTTCTAGGAATCACTTGCTTTCCTACAAAGAAGGTTGAGTGCAGCAAGTTCAAACTTTCCTTGTTAATGTAATCTAAAAAGATGCACAACTTAGTAGATTGGACCCATTTCTAAAGTAATTTCTTTCGAAAAGAAACATCTTCAGTACTGAACACTGTACTGTGTGAAATAAGGTAAATCGGTTCTAGGAATCAGTTTAATTTCTACGAATATGGTTGAGTGCAGCAAGTTCAAACTTTCCTTGTTAATGCAATCTAAAAAGATGCACAACTTAGGAGATTGGCCTCATTTCTAAAGTAGTTTGTTCACAAAACAAACATCTTCATTACCGAACACTATACTATGTGAAATGAGCTAGTTCGGTTCTAGGAATCACTTGCTTTCCTACGAAGAAGGATGAGTGCAGCAAATTCAAACTTTCCTCGTTTGTGTAATCTAACAAGATGTACAAGTTAGTGGATTCACCTCATTACTAAAGTAGTTTCTTTAGAAAACAAACATCTTCAGTACTGAACACTGTACTGTGTGAAATAAGTTAGTTCGGTTCTAGGAATCAGTTTCCTTTCTACGAAGATGGTTGAGTGTAGCAAGTTTAAACTTTCTTTGTTAATGCAATCTAAAAAAAGGGCCAAGTTAACAGAGTCACCTCATTTGTAAAATAGTTTGTTGAGAAAATTAACATCTTTATAGCCGAACATTGTACTGTGTGAAATAAGCTCATTCGGTTCTAGGAATCAGTTGCTTTCCTATAAAGAAGGTTGAGTGCAGCAAGTTCAAACTTTCCTTGTTAATGTAATCTGAAAAGATGCACAACTTAGTAGATTGGCCTCATTTCTAAACTCGTTTGTTTACAAAACAAACATCTTCATTTCCGAACACTATACTATGTGAAATGTGCTAGTTCGTTCTAGGAATCACTTGCTTTCCTACGAAGAAGGTTGAGTGCAGCAAGTTCAAACTTTCCTAGTTTGTGTAATCTAACAAGATGTACGAGTTAGTGCATTCGCCTCATTTTAAAGTAGTTTCTTTAGAAAAGAAACATCTTCAGTACTGAACACTGTACTGTGTGAAATAAGCTAAATCGGTTGTAGGAGTCACTTTAATTTCTACGAAGAAGGTTGAGTGCAGCAAGTTCAAACTTTCCTTATTAATGTAATCCAAAAAGATGGCCAAGTTAGAAGATTCACCTCATTTGAAAAGTACTTTGTTGAGATAACAAACATCTTCATTGCCGAACATTGTACTGTTTGAAATAAGCTCATTCAGTTTTAGGAATCACTTGCTTTCCTACAAAGAAGGTTGAGTGCAGCAAGTTCAAACTTACCTTGATAATGTAATCTAAAAAGAGGCAAAACGTAGTCGATTGGCCTCATTTCTAAAGTAGTTTCTTTAGAAAACAAACATCTTCATTACCGAACACTGTACTATGTGAAATGAGCTAGTTCGATTCTACTAATCACTTGCTTTCCTACGTAGAAGGTTGAGTGCAGCAAGTTCAAACTTTCCTAGTTTGTGTAATCTAACAAGATGTACAAGTTAGTGGATTCTCCTCATTTGTAAAGTAGTTTCTTTAGAAAAGAAACATCTTCAGTGCCGAACACTGTACTGAGTGAAATAAGTGAATTCGCTTCTGGGAATCAGTTTAATTTCTACGAAGATGGTTGAGTGCAGCAAGTTCAAACTTTCCTTGTTAATGTAATCCAGAAAGATGGCCAAGTTAGTAGATTCGCCTCATTTGTAAAGTAGTTTGTTGAGAAAACAAACATCTTCTTTGACAAACATTGTACTGTGTGAAATAAGCTCATTCGGTTCTAGGAATCAGTTCCTTTCCTACAAAGAAGATTGCGTGCAGCAAGTTCAAACTTTCCTTGTTAATGTAATCTGAAAAGTTGCACAACTTACTAGATTGGCCTCATTTATAAAGTAGTTTGTTTACAAAACAAACATTTTCATTACCGAACAGTATACTATGTGAAATGAGCTTGGTCGGTTCTAGGAATCACTTGCTTTCCTACGAAGAAAGTTGAATGCAGCAAGTTCAAACGTTCCTCGTTTGTGTAATCTAACAAGATTTACAAGTTAGTGGATTCGCGTCGTCTCTAAAGTGGTTTCCTTATAAAACAAACATCTTCAGTACTGAACATTGTACTGTGTGAAATAAGTTAATTCGGTTCTAGGAATCAGTTTCCTGTCTACTAAGATGGTTGAGTGCAGGAAGTTCAAACTTTCCTTGTTAATGCAACCTAAATAGATGGCCAAGTTAGCAGAGTCACCTCATTTGTAAAGTACTTTGTTGAGAAAATTAACATCTTTGTAGCCGAACATTGTACTGTGTGAAATAAGCTCATTCGGTTCTAGGAATCAGTTGCTTTCCAACAAAGAAGGTTGAGTGCAGCAAGTTCAAACTTCCTTGTTAATGTAATCTAAAAAGATGCACAACTTGGTAGTTTGGCCTCATTTCTAAAGTAGTTTGTCTAGAAAACAAACATCTTCATTACCGAACACTGTACTATGTGAAATAAGCTAGTTCCGTTCTAGGAATCATTTGCTTTCCTACGAAGAAGGCTGAGTGCAGCAAGTTCAAACTTTCCTAATTTGTGTAATCTAACAAGATGTACAAGTCAGTGGTTTCGCGTCGTTTCTAAAGTGGTTTCTTTAGAAACCCAACATCTTCAGTACTGAGCACTGTACTGTGTGAAATAAGTTAAATCGGTTCTAGGAATCAGTTTCCTTTCTACGACGATGGTTGAGTGCAGAAAGTTCAAACATTCCTTTTCAATGTAATCTGAAAAGATGGCCAAGATAGCAGATTCACCTCATTGGTAAGGTAGTTTGTTGAGAAAATTAACATCTTTATTGCTGAACATTGTACTGTGTGAAATAAGCTCATTCGGTTCTATGAATCACTTGCTTTCCTACAAAGAAGGTTGAGTGCAGCAAGTTCAAACTTTCCTTGTTAATGTAATCTAAAAAGATGCACAACTTAGTAGATTGGCCTCATTTCTAAAGTGGTTTCTTTAGAAAAGAACCATCTTCAGTACTGAACACTGTACTGTGTGAAATGAATTAATTCGCTTCTAGGAATCGGTTTACTTTCTACGAAGAAGGTTGAGTGCAGCAAGTTCAAATTTTCCTACTTTGTGTAATCTAACAAGATGTACAAGTTGGTGGATTCGCCTCATTTCTATCGTAGTTCCTTCAGAAAAGAAACATCTTCAGTTCCAAACACTGAACTGTGTGAAATAAGTTAATTCGCTTCTAGGAATCAGTTTAATTGCTATGAAGACGGTTGAGTTTAGAAAGTTCAAACTTTCCTTGTTAATGTAATCTTAAAAGATGTCCAAGTTAGTAGATTTGCCTCATTGGTACAGTAGTTCGTTGAGAAAACAAACCTCTTCATTGCCGAACATTATACTGTGTGAAAAAGCTCATTCAGTTCTAGAATTCAGTTGCTTTCCTACAAAGACGGTTGAGTGCATCAAGTTCAAACTTTCCTTGTTAATGTAATCTAAGAAGATGCACAACTTAGTAGATTGGCCTCATTTCTAAAATAGTTTCTTTAGAAAACAAACATCTTCATGACCGAACACTGTACTATGTGAAATAAGCTAGTTCCGTTGTAGGAATCACTTGCTTTCCTACGAAGAAGGATGAGTGCAGCAAGTTCAAACTTTCCTCGTTTCTGTAATCTAACAAGATGTACAAGTTAGTGGATTCGGGTTGTTTCTAAAGTGGTTTCTTTAGAAAACAAACATCTTCAGTACTGAACACTGTACTGTGTGAAATAAGTTAATTCGGTTCTAGGAATCAGTTTCCTTTCTATGAAGATGGTTGAGTGCAGCAAGTTCAAACTTTCCTTGTTAATGTAATCTAAAAAGATGGCCATGTTAACAGAGTCACCTCATTTGTAAAGTACTTTGTTGAGAAAACAAACATCTTCATTGCCGAACATTGTACAGTGTGAAATAAGCTCATCCGTTTCTAGGAATCAGTTGCTTTCCTACAAAGAAGATTGAGTGCAGCAAGTTCAAAATTTCCTTCTTAATGTAATCTAAAAAGATTCACAACTTAGTAGATTGGCCTCATTTCTAAAGTAGTTTGTTCAAGAAACAAACATCTTCATTACCGAAAACTGTAGTATGTGAAATAAGCTAGTTCCATTCTAGTAATCATTTGCTTTCCTACGAAGAAGGTTGAGTGCAGCAAGTTCAAACTTTCCTAGTTTGTGTAATCTAACAAGATTTACAAGTTAGGGGATTCGCGTCATTTCTAAATTTGTTTCTTTAGAAAACAAACATCTTCAGTACCGAACACTGTACTGTGTGAAATAAGTTAATTCGGTTCTAGGAATCAGTATCCTTTCTACGAAGATGGTTGACTTTAGTGAGTTCAAACTTTCCTTGTAAATTTAATCTAAAAAGATGTCCTAGGTAGTAGATTCGCCTCATTTCTAATGTAGTTTATATAGAAAACAAACCTTCACTGCCAAACTTTGTACTGTGTGAAATGAGCTAATTCGGTTCTAGGAATCAGTTCACTTTCTACGAAGATGGTTGAGTTTAGCAAGTTCAAACTTTCCTTGTTAATGTAATCTAAAAAGATGCACAACTTAGTAGATTGGCCTCATTTCTAAAGTAGTTTCTTTAGAAAAGAAACATCTTCAGTACCGAACGCTGTACTGTGTGAAAGAAGTTAATTCGCTTCTAGGAATCAGTTTAATTTCTACGAAGAAGGTTGAGTGCAGCAAGTTCAAACTTTCCTAGTTTGTGTAATCTAACAAGATGTACAAGTTAGTGGATTCGGCCCTTTTCTAAAGTAGCTTTTTTTAGAAAAGAAACATCTTCAGTACCGAACACTGGACTGTGTGAAATAAGTTGATTCGCTCTAAGAATCAGTTTAATTTCTACAAAGAAGGTTGAGTGCAGGAAGTACAAACTTTCCTTGTTAATGTAATCTAAAAAGATGGCCAAGTTAGAAGATTCGCCTAATTTGTAAAGTACTTTCTTGTGAAAAAAATATCTTCATTGCCGAACATTGTACTGTGTGAAATAAGCTCATTCGATTGTAGGAATCAGTTGCTTTCCTACAAAGAAGGTTGAGTGCAGCAAGTTCAAACTTTCCTTGTTAATGTAATCTAAAAAGATGCACAACTTAGTAGATTGGCCTCATTTCTAAAGTAGTTTGGTTAGAAAACAAACATCTTCATTACCGAACACTGTACTATGTGAAATAAGCTAGTTCCGTTCTAGGAATCACTTGCTTTCCTACTAAGGTTGAGTGTAGCCAGTTCAAACTTTCGTAGTTTGTGTAATCTAACAAGATGTACAAGTTAGTGGATTCACATCATTTCTAAATTAGTTTCTTTAGAAAAGAAACATCTTCAGTCCCGAACACTGTACTGTGTGAAATAAGTTAATTCGGTTCTAGGAATCAGTTTCCTTTCTACGAAGATGGTTGAGTTTAGCAAGTTTAAACTTTCCTTGTTAATGTAATCTAAAAAGATGTCCAATTTAGTAGATTCGCCTCATTTCTAAAGTAGTTTCTTTAGAAAACAAACCTTCATTTCCAAACTTTGTACTGTGTGAAATAAGCTAATTCGGTTCTAGGAATCAGTTGCTTTCCTACAAAGAAGGTTGAATGCAGCAAGTTCAACCTTTCCTTGTTAATGTAATCTGAAAAGTTGCACAACTTAGTAGATTGGCCTCATTTCTAAAGTAGTTTTTTAAAAAAGAAACATCTTCAGTACCGAACACTGTACTGTGTGAAATAAGTTAATTCACTTCTAGGAATCAGTTTAATTTCTACGAAGAAGGTTGAGTGCAGCAAGTTCAAACTTTCCTTGTTAATCTAATCTAAAAAGGTGGCCAAGTTAGAAGATTTGCCTCATTTGTAAAGTACTTTGTTGAGAAAACAAACATCTTCATTGCCGAACATTGTACTGTGTGAAATAAGCTCATTCGGTTCTAGATATCAGTTGCTTTAGTACAAAGAAGGTTGAGTGCAGCAAGTTCAAACTTTCCTTGTTAATGTAATCTAAAAAGATGCACAACTTAGTAGATTGGGCTCATTTCTAAAGTACTTTGTTTAGAAAACAAACATCTTCATTACCAAACACTGTACTATGTGAAACAAGCTAGTTCTGTTCTAGGAATCACTGGCATTCCTATTAAGAAGGTTGAGTGCAGCAAGTTCAAACTTTCCTAGTTTGTGTAATCTAACAAGATGTACAAGTTAGTGGATTAGCCTCATTTCCAAAGTAGTTTCTTTAGAAAAGAAACATCTTCAGTACTGAACACTGTACTGTGTGAAATAAGTGAATTCGCTTCTAGGAATCATTTTAATTTCTACGAAGAATGTTGAGTGCAGCAAGTTCAAACTTTCCTTGTTAATGTAATTTAAAAAGATGGCCAAGTTAGTAGATTCGCCTCATTTGTAAAGTAGTTTGTTGAGAAAATAAACATCTTCATTGCCAAATATTGTACTGTGTGAAATAAGCTCATTCGGTTGAAGGAATCATTTGCTTTCCTATAAAGAAGGTAGAGTGTAGCAAGTTCAAACTTTCCTTGTTAATGTAATCTGAAAAGAGGCACAACATAGTAGATTGGCCTCATTTAAAAAGTAGTTTGTTTAGAAAACAAACATCTTCATTACTGAACACTGTACTATGTGAAATAAGCTATTTCCGATCTAGGAATCACTTGCTTTCCTACGAAGAAGGTTAAGTGCAGCAAGTTCAAACTTTCCTAATTTGTGTAATCTAACAAGATGTACAAGTTAGTGGATTCGCCTCATTTCTAAAGTAGTTTCTTTAGAAAATACACATCTTCAGTACCGAACACTGTACTGTGTGAAATAAGTGAATTTGCTTCTAGGATTCAGTTTAATTTCTACGAAAATGGTTGAGTGCAGCAAGTTCAAACTTTCCTTGTTAATGTAATCTAAAAAGATGGCCAAGTTAGTAGATTCGCCTCACTTGTAAAGTAGTTTGTTGAGGAAACAAACATCTTCATTGCCAAGCATTGTACTGTGTGAAATAAGCTCATTCGGTTCTAGGAATCACTTGCTTTCCTACGAAGGAGGTTGAGTGCAGCAAGTTCAAACTTTCCTTGTTTAATGTAATCTAAAAAGGTGCACAACTTAGTAGATTGGCCTCATTTCTAAAGTAGTTTCTTTTGAAGAGAAACATCTTCAGGACCGAACACTGTAGTGTGTGAAATAAGTTAATTCGCTTCTAGGAATCAATTTAATTTCTACGAATAAGGTTGAGTGCAGCAAGTTCAAACTTTCCTAGTTTGTGTAATCTAAAAAGATGTACAAGTTAGTGGATTCACCTCATTTCTAAAGTAGTTTCTTTAGAAAAGAAACATCTTCAGTACCGAATACTGTACTGTGTGAAATAAGTGAATTCGCTTCTAGGAATCAGTATAATTTCTATGAAGATGGTTGAGAGCAGCAAGTTCAAACTTTCCTTGTTAATGTAATCTAAAAAGATGGCCAAGTTAGTAGATTCACCTCTTTTGGAAAGTAGTTTATTAAGAAAACAAACATCTTCATTGCCAAACATTGTACTGTGTGAAATAAGTTCATTCGGTTCTAGGAATCAGTTGCTTTCCTACAAAGAGGTTGAGTGCAGCAAGTTCAAACTTTCCTTGTTAATGTAATCTGAAAAGTTGCACAACTTAGTAGATTGGCCTCATTTCTAAAGTAGTTTGTTTACAAAACAAACACCTTCATTACCGAACACTATACTATGTGAAATGACCTAGTTCCGTTCTAGGAATCACTTGCTTTCCTACGAAGAAGGTTGAGTGCAGCAAGTTCAAACTTTCCTCGTTTATGTAATCTAACCAGATTTACAAGTTAGCGGATTCATGTCGTTTCTAAAGTGGTTTCCTTATAAAACAAACCTATTCAGTACTGAACACTGTACTGTGTGAAATAAGTTAATTCGGTTCTAGGAACCAGTTTCCTTTCTACGAAGATGGTTGAGTGCAGCAAGTTCAAACTTTCCTTGTTAATGCAATCTAAAAAGATGGCCAAATTAGCAGATTCACCTCATTTGTAAGGTAGTTTGTTGAGAAAATTAACATCTTTATTGCCGAACATTGTACTGTGTGAAATAAGCTCATTCGGTTGTAGGAATCACTTGATTTCCTACGAAGAAGGTTGAGTGCAGCAAAGTTCAAACTTTCCTTGTTAATGTAATCTAAAAAGGTGCACAACTTAGTAGATTGGCCTCATTTCTAAAGTAGTTTCTTTAGAAAAGAAACATCTTCAGTACCGAACACTGTACTGTGTGTAATAATTTAATTCGCTTCTAGGAATCAGTTTAATTTCTACGAAGAAGGTTGAGTGCAGCAAGTTCAAACATTCCTTGTTAATGTAATCTAAAAAGATGGCCAAGTTAGAAGACTCGCCTCATTTGTAAACTACTTTGTTGAGAAAACAAACATCTTCATTGCCGAACATTGTACTGTGTGAAATAAGCTCATTCAGTTCTAGGAATCAGTTGCTTTCCTACAAAGAAGGTTGAGTGCAGCATGTTCAAACTTTCCTTGTTAATGTAATCTGAAAAGATGCACAACTTAGTAGATTGGCCTCATTTCTAAAGTAGTTTGTTGAGAAAACAAACATCTTCACTACCGATCACTGTATTATGTGAAATAATCTAGTCCCGGTCTAGGAATCATTTGCTTTCCTACGAAGAAGGTTGAGTGCAGCAAGTTCAAACTTTCCTAGATTGTGTAATCTAACAAGATGTACAAGTTAGTGGATTCGCCTCATTTCCAAAATAGTTTCTTTAGAAAAGAAACATCTTCAGTACCAAACACTGTACTGTGTGAAATAAGTGAATTCGCATCTAGGAATCAGTTTAATTTCTACGAAGAAGGTTGAGTGAAGCAAGTTCAAACTTTCCTTGTTAATGTAATTTAAAAAGATTTCCAAGTTAGTAGATTCGCCTCATTTGTAAAGTAGTTTGTTGAGAAAACACACATCTTCATTTCCAAACATTGTACTGTGTGAAATAAGCTCATTCGGTTCTAGGAATCATTTGCTTTCCTATAAAGAAGGTAGAGTGTAGCAAGTTCAAACTTTCCTTGTTAATGTAATCTGAAAAGAGGCACAACTTAGTAGATTGGCCTCATTTCTAAAGTAGTTTGTTTAGAAAACAAACATCTTCATTACCGCACACTGTACTATGTGAAATGAGCTAGTTCGTTTCTAGGAAACACTTACTTTCCTACGAAGAAGGTTGAGTGCAGCAAGTTAAAACTTTCCTAGTTTGTGTAATCTAACAAGATGTACAAGTTAGTGGTTTCGCGTCGTTTCTAAAGTGTTTTCTTTAGAAAACAATCATCTTCAGTACTGAGCACTGTACTGTGTGAAATAAGTTAATTCGGTTCTAGGAATCAGTTTCCTTTCTATGAAGATGGTTGAGTGCAGCACGTTCAAACTTTCCTTGTTAATGTAATCTAAAAAGATGGCCAAGTTAGTAGATTCGCCTCATTTGTAAAGTAGTTTGTTGAGAAAACAAGCATCTTCATTGCCAAACATTGTACTGTGTGTAATAAGCTCATTCGGTTCTAGGAATCAGTTGCTTTCCTACAAAGAAGGTTGAGTGCAGTAAGTTCAAACTTTCCTTGTTAATGTAATCTGAAAAGTTGCACAACTCAGTAGACTGGCCTCATTTCTAAAGTAGTTTGTTTACAAAACAAACATCTTCATTACCGAACACTATACTATGTGAAATGAGCTAGTTCGGTTCTAGGAATCACTTGCTTTCCTACGAAGAAGGTTGAGTTCAGCAAGTTCAAACTTTCCTCGTTTATGTAATCTAACAAGATTTACAAGTTAGTGGATTCGTGTCCTTTCTAAAGTGGTTTCCTTATAAAACAAATATCTTCAGTACTGAACACTGTACTGTGTGAAATAAGTTAATTCGGTTCTAGGAACCAGTTTCCTTTCTACGAAGATGGTTGAGTGCAGCAAGTTCAAACTCCTTGTTAATGTAATCTGAAAAGATGCACAACTTAGTAGATTGGCTCATTTCTAAAGTAGTTTGTTTAGAAAACAAACATCTTCACTACCGAACACTGTACTATGTGAAATAATCTAGTACCGGTCTAGGAATCATTTGCTTTCCTACGAAGAAGGTTGAGTGCAGCAAGTTCAAACTTTCCTAGTTTGTGTAATCTAACAAGATGTACAAGTTAGTTGATTCGCCTCATTTCTAAAGTAGTTTCTTTAGAAAAGAAAAATTTTCAGTACCGAACACGGTACGGTGTGAAATAAGTGAATTCGCTTCTAGGAATCAGTATAATTTCTATGAAGATGGTTGAGTGCAGCAAGTTCAAACATGCCTTGTTAAAGTAATCTAAAAAGATGGCCAAGTTAGTGGATTCGCCTCATTTGTAAAGTAGTTTGTTGAGAAAACAAGCATCTTCATTGCCAAACATTGTACTGTGTGTAATAAGCTAATTCGGTTCTAGGAATCAGTTGCTTTCCTATAAAGAAGGTTGAGTGCAGGAAGTTCAAACTTTCCTTGTTAATGTAATCTAAAAAGATGCACAAATTAGCAGATTGGCCTCATTTCTAAAGTAGTTTGTTTACAAAACAAACATCTTCACTAACGAACACTATACTATGTGAAATGAGCTATTTCGGTTCTAGGAATCACTTGCTTTCCTACGAAGAAGGATGAGTGCAGCAAATTCAAACTTTCCTCATTTGTGTAATCTAAGAAGATTTACAAGTTAGTGGATTCGTGTCGTTTCTAAAGTGGTTTCTTTAGAAAACAAACATCTTCAGTACTGAACACTGTACTGTGTGAAATAAGTTAATACGGTTCTAGGAATCAGTTTCCTTTCTACGATGATGGTTGAGTGCAGCAAGTTCAAACTTTCCTTGTTAATGTAATCGAAAAAGGTGGCCAAGTTAGCAGAGTCACCTAATTTGTAAAATAGTTTGTTGAGAAAATTAACATCTTTAGAGCCGAACATTGTACTGTGTGAAATAAGCTCATTCGGTTCTAGGAATCACTTGCTTTCCTACAAAGAAGGTTGAGTGCAGCAAATTCAAACTTTCCTTGTTAATGTAATCTAAAAAGATGGCCAATTTAGTAGATTCGCCTCATTTGTAAAGCAGTTTGTTGAGAAAACAAACATCTTCATTGTCAAATATTGTACTGTGTGAAATAAGCTCATTCGGTTCTAGGAATCAGTTGCTTTCCTATAAAGAAGGTTGAGTGCAGCAAGTTCAAAAGTTCCTTCTAATGTAATCTGAAAAGTTGCACAACTTAGTAGTTTGGCCTCATTTCTAAAGTAGTTTGTTTACAAAACAAACATCTTCATTACCAAACACTATACTATGTGAAATGAGCTAGTTCAGTTCTAGGAATCTCTTGCTTTCCTACGAAGAAGGTTGAGTGCAGCAACTTCAAACTTTCCTCGTTTGTGTAATCTAACAAGATTTACAAGTTAGTGGATTCGAGTCATTTCTGAAGTGGTTTCCTAATAAAACAAACATCTACAGTACTGAACACTGTACTGTGTGAAATAAGTTAATTCGGTTCTAGGAATCAGTTTCCTTTCTACGAAGATGGTTGAGTGCAGCAAGTTCAAACTTTCTTTGTTAATGTAATCTAAAAAGTTGGCCAAGTTAGCAGAGTCACCTCATTTGTAAAATAGTTTGTTGAGAAAATTAATATCTTTATTTCCGAACATTGTACTCTGTGAAATAAGCTCATTATGTTCTAGGAATCAGTTGCTTTCCTACAAAGAAGGTTGAGTGCAGCAAGTTCAAACTTTCCTTGTTTGTGTAATCTAACAAGATTTACAAGTTAGTGGATTCGCGTCGTTTCTAAAGTGGTTTCCTTATAAAACAAACATATTCAGTACTGAACACTGTACTGTGTGAAATAAGTTAATTCGGTTCTAGGAATCAGATTCCTTTCTACGAAGATGGTTGAGTTTAGCAAGTTTATACTTTCCTTGTTACTGTAATCTAAAAAGTTGGCCATGTTAGCAGAGTCACCTCATTTGTAAAGTAGTTTGTTGAGAAAATTAACATGTTTATTGCCGAACATTGTACTGTTTGAAATAAGCTCATTAGGTTCTAGAATTCACTTGCTTTCCAACAAAGAAGGTTGAGTGCAGCAAGTTCAAAATTTCCTTGTTAATGTAATCTTAAAAGATGCACAACTTAGTAGATTGGCCACATTTCTACAGTAGTTCCTTTAGAAAAGAAACATCTTCAGTACCGAACACTGTACTGTGTGAAATAAGTTAATTCGCTTCCAGGAATCAGTTTAATTTCTACAAAGAAGGTTGAGTGCAGCAAGTTCCAACTTTCCTTGTTAGTGTAATCTAAAAAGATGGCCAAGTTAGAAGATTCGCCTGATTTGTAAAGTACTTTGTTCAGAAAACAAACATCTTCATTGCCGAACATTGTACTGTGTGAAATAACCTCATTAGGTTCTAGAATTCACTTGCTTTCCAACAAAGAAGGTTGAGTGCAGCAAGTTCAAACTTTCCTTGTTAATGTAATCTAAAAAAATGCACAACTTAGTAGATTGGGCATATTTCTAAAGCAGTTTCTTTAGAAAAGAAACATCTTCTGTAATGAACACTCTACTGTTTGAAATAAGTGAATTCGCTTCTAGGAATCAGTTTAATTTCTACGAAGAAGGTTGAGTGCAGCAAGTTCAAACTTTCCTTGTTAATGTAATCTAAAAAGATGGCCAAGTTAGTAGATTCAGCTCATTTGTAAAGTAGTTAGTTGAGAAAACGAACATCTTCATTGCCAAACATTATACTGCGTGAAATAAGCTCATTTGGTTCTAGGAATCAGTTGCTTTCCTACAAAGAAGGTTGAGTTCAGCACGTTCAAACTTTCCTTGTTAATGTAATCTGAAAAGTTGCACAACTTAGTAGATTGGCCTCATTTCTAAAGTAGTTTGTTTACAAAACAAACATCTTCATTACCGAACACTATACTATGTGAAATGAGCTAGTTCGGTTCTAGGAATCACTTGCTTTCCAACGAAGAAGGTTGAGTGTAGCAAGGTCAAACTTTCCTCGTTTGTGTAATCTAACAAGATTTACAAGTTAGTGGATTCGTGTCGTTTCTAAAGTGGTTTCCTTATAAAACAAACATCTACAGTACTGAACACTGTACTGTGTGAAATAAGTTAATTCGATTCTACGTATCAGTTTCCTTTCTACGAAGATAGTTGAGTGCAGCAAGTTCAAACTTTCCTTGTTAATGTAATCTAAAAAGATGGCCAAGTTAGCAGAGTCACCTCATTTGTAAAGTAGTTTGTTGAGAAAACAAACATCTTCATTGCCGAACATTGTACTGTGTGAAATAAGCTCATTCGGTTCTAGGAATCAGTTGCTTTCCAACAAAGAAGGTTGAGTGCAGCAAGTTCAAACTTTCCTTGTTAATGTAATCTAAAAAGATGCACAACTTAGTAGATTGGCCTCATTTCTAAAGTAGTTTCTTTAGAAAAGAAACATCTTCAGTACCGAACACTGTACTGTGTGAAATAAGTTAATTCGCTTTTAGCAATCAGTTTAATTTCTACGAAGAAGGTTGAGTGCAGCAAGTTCAAACTTTCCTTGTAAATGTAATCTAAAAAGATGGCCAAGTTAGACGATTCGCCTCATTTGTAAAGTACTTTGTTGAGAAAACAAACATCTTCATTGCCAAACATTGTACTGTGTGAAATAAGCTCATTCGGTTCTAGGAATCAGTTGTTTTCCTAAAAAGAAGGTTGAGTGCACCAAGTTCAAACTTTCCTTGTTAATGTAATCTAAAAAGATGCACAACTTAGTAGATTGGCCTCATTTCTAAAGTAGTTTCTTTAGAAAAGAAACATCTTCAGTACCGAACACTGTACTGTGTGAAATAAGTGAATTCGCTTCTAGGAATCAGTTTAATTTCTACGAAGAAGGTTGAGTGTAGGAAGTTCAAACTTTCCTTGTTAATGTAATCTAAAAAGATGGCCAAATTAGCAGATTCGCCTCATTTGTAAAGTAGTTTGTTGAGAAAACAAACATCTTCATTGCCAAACATTGCACTGTGTGAAATAAGCTCATTCGGTTATCGGAATCTGTTGCTTTCCTACAAAGAAGGTTGAGTGCAGCAAGTTCAAACTTTCCTCGTTAATATAATCTGAAAAGTTGCACAACTTAGTAGATTCGCCTCATTTCTAAAGTAGTTTGTTTACAAAACAAACATCTTCATTACCGAACACGATACTATGTGAAATGAGCTAGGTCGGTTCTACGAATCACTTGCTTTCCTACGAAGAAGGTTGAGTGCAGCAAGTTCAGACTTACCTCCTTTGTGTGATCTAACAAGATTTATAAGTTAGAGGATTCACGTCGTTTCTAAAGTGGTTTCCTTATAAAACAAACATCTTCAGTAGTGAACACTGTACTGTGTGAAATATGTTAATTCGGTTCTAGGAATCAGTTTCCTTTCTAGGAAGATGGTTGAGTGCAGCAAGTTCAAACTTTCCTTGTTAATGTAATCTAAAAGGATGGCCAAGTTAGCAGAGTCACCCCATTTGTAAAGTAGTTTGTTGAGAAAATTAACATCTTTATTGCCGAACATTGTACTGTGTGAAATAAGCTCATTCGGTTTTAGGAATCACTTGCTTTCCTACAAAGAAGGTTGAGTGCAGCAAGTTCAAACTTTCCTTGTTAATGGAATCTAAAAAGATGCACAACTTAGTAGATTGGCCTCATTTCTAAAGTAGTTTCTTCTTTAAAGAAACATCTTCAGTACCGAAAACTGTACTGTGTGAAATAAGTGAATTCGCTTCTAGGAATCAGTTTAATTTCTACGAAGAAGGTGGAGTGCAGCAAGTTCAAACTTTACTTGTTAATGTAATCTAAAAAGATGGCCAAGTTAGTAGATTTGCCTCATTTGTAAAGTAGTTAGTTGAGAGAACGAACATCTTCATTGCCAAACATTGCACTGCGTGAAATAAGCTCATTCGTTTCTAGGAATCAGTTGCTTTCCTACAAAGAAGGTTGAGTGCAGCAAGTTCAAACTTTCCTTGTTAATGTAATCTGAAAAGTTGCACAACTTAGTAGATTGGCCTCATTTCTAAAGTAGTTCGTTTACAAAACAAACATCTTCATTACCGAACACTATACTATGTGAAATGAGCTAGTTCGGTTCTAGGAATCACTTGCTTTCCAACAAAGAAGGTTGAGTGTAGCAAGGTCAAACTTTCCTTGTTTGTGTAATCTAACAAGATTTACAAGTTAGTGGATTCGTGTCGTTTCTAAAGTGGTTTCCTTATGAAACAAACATCTACAGTACTGAACACTGTACTCTGTGAAATAAGTTAATTTGATTGTAGGAATCAGTTTCTTTTCTACGAAGATAGTTGAGTGCAGCAAGTTCAAACTTTCCTTGTTAATGTAATCTAAAAAGATGGCCAAGTTAACAGAGTCACCTCATTTGTAAAGTAGTTTTTTGAGAAAATTAACATCTTTATTGCCGAACATTGTACTGTGTGAAATAAGATCATTCGGTTTTAGGAATCACTTGCTTTCCTACAAAGAAGGTTGAGTGCAGCAAGTTCAAACTTTCCTTGTTAATGGAATCTAAAAAGTTGCACAACTTAGTAGATTGGCCTCATTTCTAAAGTAGTTTCTTCTTTAAAGAAACATCTTCAGTACCGAAAACTGTACTGTGTGAAATAAGTTAATTCGCTTCTAGAAATCAGTTTAATTTCTACGAAGAAGGTTGAGTGCAGCAAGTTCAAACGTTCCTTGTTAATTTAATCTAAAAAGATGGCAAAGATAGAAGATTCGCCTGATTTGTAAAGTACTTTGTTGAGAAAACAAACATCTTCATTGCCGAACATTGTACTGCGTGAAATAAGCTCATTTGGTTTTAGGAATCACTTGCTTTCCTACAAAGAAGGTTGAGTGCAGCAAGTTCAAACTTTCCTTGTTAATGTAATCTAAAAAGATGCACAACTTACTAGATTGGCCTCATTTCTAAGGTAGTTTGTTTAGAAAACAAACATCTTCATTACCGAACACTGTACTATGTGAAATAAGCTAGTTCCGTTCTAGGAATCACTTGCTTTCCTACGAAGAAGGTTGAGTGCAGCAAGTTCAAACTTTCTTTGTTAATGTAATGTGAAAAGATGCACAACATAGTAGATTGGCCTCATTTCTAAAGTAGTTTGTTTACAAAACAAACATCTTCATTACTGAACACTATACTATGTGAAATGAGCTAGTTCGATTCTACGAATCACTTGCTTTCCTACGAAGAAGGTTGAGTGCAGCAAGTTCAAACTTTCCTCATTTGTGTAATCTAACAAGATTTACAAGTTGGTGGATTCGCTTCGTTTCTAAAGTGGTTTCCTCATGAAACAAACATCTTCAGTACTGAACACTGTACTGTGTGAAATAAGTGAATTCGCTTCTGGGAATCAGTTTAATTTCTACGAAGATGGTTGAGTGCAGCAAGTTCAAACTTTCCTTGTTGATGTAATCTAAAAAGATGACCAAGTTAGTAGATTCGTCTCATTTGTAAAGTAGTTTGTTGAGAAAATTAACATCTTTATTGCCGAACATTGTACTGTATGAAATAAGATCATTCGGTTCTAGGAATCAGTTGCTTTCCTACAAAGAAGGTTGAGTGCAGCAAGTTCAAACTTTCCTTGTTAATGTAATCTAGAAGATGCACAACTTAGTAGATTGACCTCATTTCTAAAGTAGTTTGTTTACTAAACAAACATCTTCATTACCGAACACTATACAATGTGAAATAAGCTAGTTCCGTTCTAGGAATCACTTGCTTTCCTACGAAGAAGGTTGAGTGCAGCAAGTTCAAACTTTCCTAGTTTGTGTAATCTAACAAGATTTACAAGTTAGTGCATTCGCCTCATTTCTAAAGTACTTTCTTTAGAAAAGAAACATCTTCAGTACTGAACACTGTACTGTGTGAAATAAGGTAAATTGGTTCTAGGAATCAGTTTAATTTCTATGAAGATGGTTGAGTGCAGTAAGTTCAAACTTTCCTTGTTAATGTAATCTAAAAATATGCACAACTTTGTAGATTGGCCTCATTTCTAAAGTAGTTTGTTTACAAAACAAACATCTTCATTTCCGAACACTATACTATGTGAAATGAGCTAGTTCCGTTGTAGGAATCACTTACTTTCCTACGAAGAAGGATGAGTGCAGCAAGTTCAAACTTTCCTCGTTTGTGTAATCTCACAAGATGTACAAGTTAGTGGATTCGTGTCGTTTCTAAAGTGGTTTCTTTAGAAAACAAACATCTTCAGTACTGAACACTGTACTGTGTGAAGTAAGTTAATTCGGTTCTAGGAATCAGTTTAATTTCTACGAAGATGGTTGAGTGCAGCAAGTTCAAACTTTCCTTGTTAATGTAATCTAAAAAGATGGTAAGTTAGTAGATTCGCCTCATTAGTAAAGTAGTTTGTTGAGCAAACAAACATCTTCATCGCCGAACATTTTACTGTGTGAAATAAGCTCATTCGGTTCTAGGAATCAGTTGCTTTCCTACAAAGAAGGTTGAGTGCAGCAGGTTCAAACATAACATGTTAATGTAATCTGAAAACTTGCACAACTTAGGAGATTGGTCTCATTTGTAAAGTAGTTTGTTGAGAAAACAAACATCTTCATTGCCGAACTTTATACTGTGTTAAATAAGTTCATTCGGTTCTAGGAATCAGTTGCTTTCCTACAAAGAAGGTTGAGTGCAGCAAGTTCAAACTTTCCTTGTTAATGTAATCTGAAAAGTAGCACAACTTAGTACATTGGCATCATTTCTAAAGTAGTTTCTTTAGAAAAGAAACATCTTCAGTACCGAACACTGTACTGTGTGAAATGAGTTAATTCGCTTCTAGGAATCAGTTTAATTGCTATGAAGAAGGTTGAGTGCAGCAAGTTCAAACTTTCCTAGTTTGTGTAATCTAACAAGATGTACAAGTTAGTGGATTCGCATCATTTCTAAATTAGTTTCTTTAGAAAACAAACATCTTCAGTACCGAACACTGTACTGTGTGAAATAAGTTAATTCGGCTCTAGGAATCAGTTTCCTTTCAACGAAGATGGTTGAGTTTAGCAAGTTCAAACTTTCCTTGTTAATGTAATCTAAAAAGATGGCCAAGTTAGGAGATTCGACTCATTTCTAAAGTAGTTTGTTGAGAAAACAAACATCTTCATTGCCAAACATTGTACTGTGTGAAATAAGCTCATTCGGTTCTAGGAATCAGTTGATTTCCGAAAAGAAGGTTGAGTGCAGCAAGTTCAAACTTTCCTTGTTAATGTAAATCTGAAAAGATGCACAACTTAGTAGATTGGCCTCATTTTTAAAATAGTTTCCTTTAGAAAACAAACATCTTCAGTACTGAACACTGTACTGTGTGAAATAAGTTAATTCGGTTCTAGGAATCAGTTTAATTTCCACGAAGAAGGTTGAGTGCAGCAAGTTCAAACTTTCCTTGTTTTGTGTAATCTAAAAGATGGCCAAATTAGCAGATTCACCTCATTTGTAAAGTAGTTTGTTGAGAAAACAAACATCTTCATTGCCAAACATTGTACTGTGTGAAATAAGCTCATTCGGTTCTAGGAATCAGTTGCTTTCTACAAAGAAGGTTGAGTGCAGCAAGTTCAAACTTTCCTTGTTAATGTAATCTAAAAAGATGCACAACTTAGTAGATTCACCTCATTTCTAAAGTAGTTTGTTTAGAAAACAAACATCTTCATTACCAAACACTGTACTTTGTGAAATGAGCTAATTCGGTTCTAGGAATCACTTGCTTTCCTACAAAGAAGGTTGAGTGCAGCAAGTTCAAACTTTCCTCCTTTGTGTAATCTAAAAAGATGGCCAAGTTAGAGATTCGTCTCATTTCTAAAAGTAGTTTCTTTAGAAAACAAACATCTTCATTGAAGAACACTGTACTGTGTGAAATAAGTTAATTCGGTTCTAGGAATCAGTTTCTTTTCTAGGAAGAAGGTTGAGTGCAGCAAGTTCAAACTTTCCTTGTTAATGTAATCTAAAAAGATGGCCAAGTTAGCAGATTCACCTCATTTGTAAAGTAGTTTGTTGAGAAAACCAACATCTTCATTGCGAACATTGTACTGTGTGAAATAAGCTCATTCAGTTCTAGGAATCATTTGCTTTCCTACAAAGAAGGTTGAGTGCAGCAAGTTCAAACTTTCCTTGTTAATGTAATCTAAAAAGATGCACAAACTTAGTAGATTGGCCTCATTTCTAAAGTAGTTTCTTTAAAAACAAACATCTTCAGTTTTCGAACACTGTACTGTGTGAAATAAGCTATTCGGTTCTAGGAATCAGTTGCTTTCTACAAGAAGGTTGAGTGCAGCAAGTTCAAACTTTCCTTGTTAATGTAATCTAACAAGATGGCCAAGTTAGTAGATTTGCCTCATTTCTAAAGTAGTTTGTTGAGAAAACAAACATCTTCATTGCCAAACATTGTACTGTGTGAAATAAGCTCATTCGCTTCTAGAAATCAGTTGCTTTCAACAAAGAAGGTTGAGTGCAGCAAGTTCAAACTTTCCTAGTTAATGTAATCTAAAAAGATGCACAATTAGTAGATTCGCCTCATTTCTAAAGTAGTTTGTTTTAAAACAAACATCTTCATTACCGAACACTGTACTGTGTGAAATAAGCTAGTTCGGTTCTAGGAATCACTTGCTTTCCAACAAAGAAGGTTGAGTGCAGCAAGTTCAAACTTTCCTTGTTAATGTAATCTAACAAGATGTACAAGTTAGTGGATTCGCCTCATTTCTAAAGTAGTTTCTTTAGAAACAAACATCTTCAGTACTGAACACTGTACTGTGTGAAATAAGCTAATTCGGATTGTAGGAATCAGTTTCTTTTCTACAAAGATGGTTGAGTGCAGCAAGTTCAAACTTTCCTTGTTAATGTAATCTAAAAAGATGGCCAAGTTAGAAGATTCACCTCATTTGTAAAGTAGTTTTTGAGAAAATTAAACATCTTCATTGCCGAACATTGTACTGTGTGAAATAAGCTCATTCGGTTCTAGGAATCACTTGCTTTCCTACAAAGAAGGTTGAGTGCAGCAAGTTCAAACTTTCCTTGTTAATGTAATCTAAAAAGATGCACAAGTTAGTAGATTGGCCTCATTTCTAAAGTAGTTTCTTGAGAAAACAAACATCTTCATTGCCAAACACTGTACTGTGTGAAATAAGCTAATTCGGTTCTAGAAATCACTTGCTTTCCTACAAAGAAGGTTGAGTGCAGCAAGTTCAAACTTTCCTTGTTAATTTAATCTAAAAAGATGTACAAGATAGAAGATTCAGATTTGTAAAGTAGTTTGTTGAGAAAACAAACATCTTCATTGCTGAACATTGTACTGTGTGAAATAAGCTAATTTGGTTTAGGAATCACTTGCTTTCCTACAAAGAAGGTTGAGTGCAGCAAGTTCAAACTTTCCTTGTTAATGTAATCTAAAAAGATGCACAACTTAGTAGATTGGCCTCATTTCTAAAGTAGTTTGTTTAGAAAACAAACATCTTCATTGCCAACACTGTACTGTGTGAAATAAGCTAATTCCGTTCTAGGAATCACTTGCTTTCCTACAAAGAAGGTTGAGTGCAGCAAGTTCAAACTTTCTTTGTTAATGTAATCTAAAAAGATGCACAACTTAGTAGATTGGCCTCATTTCTAAAGTAGTTTGTTTAGAAAACAAACATCTTCATTACTGAACACTATACTATGTGAAATGAGCTCATTCGGTTCTAGGAATCACTTGCTTTCCTACAAAGAAGGTTGAGTGCAGCAAGTTCAAACTTTCCTCATTTGTGTAATCTAACAAGATTTACAAGTTAGTGGATTCGCCTCATTTCTAAAGTGGTTTCTTTAGAAAACAAACATCTTCAGTACTGAACACTGTACTGTGTGAAATAAGTGAATTCGCTTCTAGGAATCAGTTTAATTTCTACAAAGATGGTTGAGTGCAGCAAGTTCAAACTTTCCTTGTTGATGTAATCTAAAAAGATGGCCAAGTTAGTAGATTCGTCTCATTTGTAAAGTAGTTTGTTGAGAAAACAAACATCTTCATTGCCAAACATTGTACTGTATGAAATAAGATCATTCGGTTCTAGGAATCAGTTGCTTTCCACAAAGAAGGTTGAGTGCAGCAAGTTCAAACTTTCCTTGTTAATGTAATCTAAAAAGATGCACAACTTAGTAGATTGACCTCATTTCTAAAGTAGTTTGTTTAGAAACAAACATCTTCATTACCAACACTATACTGTGTGAAATAAGCTAGTTCGGTTCTAGGAATCAGTTTGCTTTCCTACAAAGAAGGTTGAGTGCAAAGTTCAAACTTTCCTAGTTTGTGTAATCTAAAAAGATTTACAAGTTAGTAGATTCGCCTCATTTCTAAAGTACTTTCTTTAGAAAACAAACATCTTCATTACTGAACACTGTACTGTGTGAAATAAGCTAAATTGGTTCTAGGAATCAGTTTAATTTCTATGAAGATGGTTGAGTGCAGTAAGTTCAAACTTTCCTACTTAATGTAATCTAAAAAGATGTACAACTTAGTAGATTGGCCTCATTTCTAAAGTAGTTTGTTTAGAAAACAAACATCTTCATTACCAAACACTGTACTGTGAAATAAGCTAATTCGTTGTAGGAATCACTTGCTTTCCTACAAAGAAGGTTGAGTGCAGCAAGTTCAAACTTTCCTCGTTTGTGTAATCTCACAAGATGTACAAGTTAGTGGATTCGCCTCATTTCTAAAGTAGTTTCTTTAGAAAACAAACATCTTCATTACTGAACATTGTACTGTGTGAAATAAGTTAATTCGGTTCTAGGAATCAGTTGCTTTCCTACAAAGAAGGTTGAGTGCAGCAAGTTCAAACTTTCCTTGTTAATGTAATCTAAAAAGATGGTAAGTTAGTAGATTCGCCTCATTTCTAAAGTAGTTTGTTGAGCAAACAAACATCTTCATTACCAACACTTTACTGTGTGAAATAAGCTCATTCGGTTCTAGGAATCAGTTGCTTTCCTACAAAGAAGGTTGAGTGCAGCAGGTTCAAACTTAACATGTTAATGTAATCTAAAACATTTACAACTTAGAGATTGGTCTCATTTGTAAAGTAGTTTGTTGAGAAAACAAACATCTTCAGTGCTGAACACTGTACTGTGTGAAATAAGTTCATTCGGTTCTAGGAATCAGTTGCTTTCCTACAAAGAAGGTTGAGTGCAGCAAGTTCAAACTTTCCTTGTTAATGTAATCTGAAAAGATAGCACAACTTAGTAGATTGACCCCATTTCTAAAGTAGTTTCTTTAGAAAAGAAACATCTTCAGTTTGTACTGTGTGAAATAAGTTAATTCGCTTTAGGAATCAGTTTAATTTCTACAAAGAAGGTTGAGTGCAGCAAGTTCAAACTTTCCTAGTTTGTGTAATCTAACAAGATGCACAAGTTAGTGGATTCGCCTCATTTCTAAATTAGTTTCTTTAGAAAACAAACATCTTCAGTACCGAACACTGTACTGTGAAATAAGTTAATTAGGCTCTAGGAATCAGTTTAATTTCAACGAAGATGGTTGAGTTTAGCAAGTTCAAACTTTCCTTGTTAATGTAATCTAAAAAGATGGCCAAGTTAGGAGATTCGACTCATTTCTAAAGTAGTTTGTTGAGAAAACAAACATCTTCATTGCCGAACATTGTACTGTGTGAAATAAGGGCATTCGGTTGTAGGAATCAGTTGATTTCCGACAAAGAAGGTTGAGTGCAGCAAGTTCAAACTTTCCTTGTTAATGAAATCTGAAAAGTTGCACAACTTAGTAGATTGGCCTCATTTTTAAAATGGTTCCTTTAGAAAACAAACATCTTCAGTACTGAACACTGTACTGTGTGAAATAAGTTAATTCGGTTCTAGGAATCAGTTTCCTTTCCACGAAGAAGGTTGAGTGCAGCAAGTTCAAACTTTCCTCATTTGTGTAATCTAACAAGATTTACAAGTTAGTGGATTCGCATTTCTAAAGTGGTTTCATAAAAACAAACATCTTCAGTACTGAACACTGTACTGTGTGAAATAAGTTAATTTTGTTCTAGGAATCAGTTTCTTTTTCTACGAAGATGGTTGACTGCAGCAAGTTCAAACTTTCCTTGTTAATGTAATCTAAAAAGATGGCCAAGTTAGCAGATTCACCCCATTTGTAAAGTAGTTTGTTGAGAAAATTAACATCTTCATTGCCGAACATTGTACTGTGTGAAATAAGCTCATTCGGTTCTAGGTATCACTTGCTTTCATACAAAGAAGGTTGAGTGCAGCAAGTTCAAACTTTCCTTGTTAATGTAATCTAAAACGATGCACAACTTTGTAGATTGGCCTCATTTCTAAAGTAGTTTCTTTAGAAAAGGAACATCTTCAGTACCAAACACTGTACTTTGTGAAATGTTAATTCGCTTCTAGGAATCAGTTTAATTTCTACGAAGACGGTTGAGTGCAGCAAGTTCAAACTTTCCCTGTTAATGTAATCTAAAAAGATGGCCCATTAGGAGATTCGTCTCATTTGAAAAGTACTTTGTTGAGAAAACCAACATCTTCATTGAAGAACATTGTACTGGGTGAAATAAGCTCATTCGGTTCTAGGAATCAGTTGCTTTCCTACAAAGAAGGTTGAGTGCAGCAAATTCAAACTTTCCTTGTTAATGTAATCTAAAAAGATGGCCAAGTTACCAGATTCTCGTCATTTGTAAAGTAGTTTGTTGAGAAAATTAACATCTTCATTGCCGAACATTGTACCGTGTGAAATAAGCTCATTCAGTTCTAGGAATCATTTGCTTTCCTACAAAGAACGTTGAGTGCAGCATATTCAAACTTTCCTTGTTAATGTAATATGAAAAGATGCACAGCTTAGTAGATTGGCCTCATTTCTAAAGTAGTTTGTTTAGAAAACAAACATCTTCATTTCCGAACACTGTACTATGTGAAATGAGGTATTTCGGTTCTAGGAATCACTTGCTTTCATACGTAGAAGGTTGAGTGCAGCAAGTTCAAACTTGCCTAGTTTCTGTAATCTAACAAGATGTACAAGTTAGGGGATTCGCGTCATTTCTAAAGTACTTTGTTTAGAAAAGGAACATCTTCAGTACCGAACACTGTACTGTGTGAAATGTTAATTCGCTTCTAGAACTCAGTTTAATTTCTACGAAGACGGTTGAGTGCAGCAAGTTCAAACTTTCCCTATTAATGTAATCTAAAAAGATGGCCAAATTAGGAGATTCGCCTCATTTTTAAAGTACTTTGTTGAGAAAACAAACATCTTCATTGCCGAACATTGTACTGTGTCAAAATAAGCTCATTCGGTTCTAGGAATCAGTTGCTTTCCGACAAAAAGGTTGAGTGCAGCAAGTTCAAACTTTCCTTGTTAATGTAATCCAGAAACCTGCACAACTTAGTAGATTGGCCTCATTTCTAAAGTAGTTTCTTTAGAAATGAAACATCTTCAGTACCGAACACTGTACTGTGTGAAATAAGTTAATTCGCTTCTAAGAATCAGTTTAATTTCTTCAAAGATGGTTGAGTGCAGCAAGTTCAAACTTTCCTTGTTAATGTAATCTCAAAAGATGGCCAAGTTAGAAGATTCGCCTCATTTGTAAAGCAGTTTGTTGAGAAAACAAACATCTTCATAGCCGAACAATGCACAGTGTGAAAATGGGTAATTCGGTTCTAGAATTCAAACTTTCCTTGTTAATGTCATCTAAAAAGATGGGCAAGTTAGCAGATTCACCTCATTTGTAAAGAAGTTTGTTGAGAAAATTAACATGTTCATTGCCGAACATTGTACTGTGTGAGATAAGCTCATTCGGTTCAAGGAAACACTTGCTTTCCTACAAAGAAGCTTGAGTGCAGCAAGTTTAAAATTTCCTTCTTATTGTAATCTGAAAAGATGCACAACTTAGTAGATTGGCCTCATTTCTAGAGTAGTTTGTTTAGGAAACAAACATCTTCATTACCGAACACGTTAATATGTGAAATGAGCTAGTTCGGTTCTAGGAATCACTTGCTTTCCTACGAAGAAGGTTGAGTGAGGCAAGTTTTAACTTTCCTAGTTTGTGTAATCTAACAAGATGTACAAGTTATTTGATTGGCGTCGTTTCTAAAGTGGTTTCTTTAGAAAACAAACATCTTCAGTACTGAACACTGTACTGTGTGAAATAAATTAATTGAGTTCTAGGAATCAGTTTCCTTTCCACGAAGATGGTTGACTGCAGCAAGTTCAAACTTTCCATGTTAATGTAATCTAAAAAGATGGCCAAGTTAGTAGATTCACCTCATTTGTAAAGTAGTTTGTTGAGAAAATTAACATCTTCATTGCCGAACATAGTACTGTGTGAAATAAGCTCATTCGGTTCTAGGAATCACTTGCTTTCCTACAAAGAAGGTTGAATGCAGCAAGTTCAAACTTTCCTTGTTAATGTAATCTGAAAAGATGCCCATCTTAGTAGATTGGACTCATTTCTAAAGTAGTTTGTTTAGAAAACAAACATCTTCATTACTGAACACTGTACTATGTGAAATGAGCTAGTTCGGTTCTAGGAATCACTTGCTTTCCTACGAAGAAGGATGAATGCAGCAAGTTCAAACTTTCCTAGTTAATGTAATCTCAAAAGATGGCCAAGATAGAATATTCGCCTCATTTGTAAAGTAGTTTGTTGAGAAAACAAACATCTTCATAGCCGAACATTGTACTGTATGAAAAAAGCTAATTCGGTTCTAGAATTCAGTTGCTTTCCTACAAAGACGGTTGAGTGTAGAACGTTCAAACTTTCCTAGTTTGTGTAATCTAACAAGATGTACAAGTTTGTGGATTCGCATCATTTCTAAAGTAGTTTCTTTAGAAAAGAAACATCTTCAGTACCAAACACTGTACTGTGTGAAATAAGTTAATTCGCTTCTAGGAATCAGTTCAATTTCTACGAAGACGGTTGAGTGCAGCAAGTTCAAACTTTCCTTGTTAATGTAATCTGAAAAGATGGCCAAGTTAGTAGATTCGCCTCATTTGGAAGGTAGTTTGTTGAGAATACAAACATCTTCATTGCCGAACATTATACTGTGTGAAATAAGCTGATTCGGTTCTAGGAATCAGTTGCTTTCCTACAAAGAAGGTTGAGTGCAGCAAGTTCAAACTTTCCTTGCTAATGTAATCTGAAAAGATGCCCAACTTAGTAGATTGGCCTCATTTCTAAAGTAGTTTGTTTAGAAAACAAACATCTTCATTACCAAACACTGTAGTATGTGAAATGAGCTAGTTCGGTTCTAGGAATCACTTGCTTTCCTACGAAGAAGGTTGAGTGCAGCAAGTTCAAACTTTACTACTTTGTGTATTCTAACAAGATGTACAAGTTAGCAGATTCGCGTCGTTTCTAAAGTGGTTCCTTTAGAAAACAAACATCTTCAGTACTGAACACTGTACTGTGTGAAATAAGTTAATTCGCTTGTAGGAATCAGTTTCCTTTCCACGAAGATGTTTGATTGCAGCAAGTTCAAACTTTCGTTGTTAATGTAATCTGAAAAGATGGCCAAGTTAGCAGATTTACCTCGTTTGTAAAGTAGTTTGTTAAGAAAATTAACATCTTCATTGCCGAACATTGTACTGTGTGAAATAAGGTCATTCGGTTCTAGGAATCACTTGCTTTCCTACAAACAAGGTTGAGTGCAGCAAGTTCAAACTTTCCTTGTTAATGTAATCTAAAAAGATGCACAACGTAGTAAAATGGCCTCATTTCTAAAGTAGTTTCTTTTGAAAAGAAACATCTTCAGTACCGAACACTATACTGTGTGAAATGTTAATTCGTTTCTAGGAATCAGTTTAATTTCAACGAAGATGGTTGAGTGCAGCAAGTTCAAACTTTCCTTGTTAATGTAATCTAAAAACATGGCCAGCTTAGGAGATTCGTCTCATTTGTTAAGTACTTTGTTGAGAAAACAAACATCTTCGTTTCTGAACATTGTACTGTGTGAAATAAGCTCATTTGGTTCTAGGAATCACTTGCTTTCCTACAAAGAAGGTTGAGTGCAGCAAGTTCAAACTTTCCTTGTTAATGTAATCTGAAAAGATGCACAACTTAGTAGATTGACCTCATTTCTAAAGTAGTTTCTTTTCGTAGTTTCTTTAGAAAAGAAACATCTTCACTACCGAATAATGTACTGTGTGAAATAAGTTAATTTGCTTCTAAGAATCAGTTTGATTTCTACAAAGAAGGTTGAGTGCAGCAAGTTCAAACTTTTCTAGTTTGTGTAATCTAACAAGATGAACAAGTTAGTGGATTCGCCTCATTTCTAAAGTAGTTTCTTTAGATAAGAAACATCTTCAATACCGAACACTGTACTCTGTGAAATAAGTTAATTAGCTTCTAGGAATAAGTTTAATTTCTACAAAGACGGTTGAGTGCAACAAGTTCAAACTTTCCTTGTTAATGTAATTTAAAAGATGGCCAAGTTAGTAGATTCACCTCATTTGTAAAGTAGTTTCTTGAGAATACAAACATCTTCATTGCCGAACATTGTACTCTGTGAAATAAGCTCATTCGGTTCTAGGAATCAGTTGCTTTCCTACAAAGAAGGTAGAGTGCAGCAAGTTCAACCTTTCCTTGTTAATGTAATCTGAAACGATGCACAACTTAGTAGATTGGCCTCATTTCTAAAGTAGTTAGTTTAGAAAACAAACGTCTTCATTACCGAACACGGAACTATGTGAAATGAGCTTGTTCGGTTCTAGGAATCACTTGCTTTCCTACCAAGAAGGTTGAGTGCAGCAAGTTCAAACTTTCCTAGTTTGTGTAATCTAACAAGATATACAAGTTAGTGGATTCGTGTCGTTTCTAAAGTGGTTTCTTTAGAAAACAAACATCTTCAGTACAGACCACTGTACTGTGTGAAATAAGTTAATTCGGTTCTAGGAATCAGTTTCCTTTCCACGAAGATGGTTGAGTGCAGCAAGTTCAAACTTTCCTTGTTAATGTCATCTAAAAAGATGGGCAACTTAGCAGATTCACCTCATTTGTAAAGTAGTTTGTTGAGAAAATTAACATATTCATTGCCGAACATTGTACTGTGTGAAATAAGCTCATTCGGTTCGAGGAATCACTTGCTTTCCTACAAAGAAGGTTGAGTGCAGCAAGTTCAAACTTTCCTTGTTAATGTAATCTGAAAAGATCCCCAACTTAGTAGATTGGCCTCATTTCTAAAGTAGTTTGTTTGGAAAACAAACATCTTCATTACCGAACACTGTACTATGTGAAATAATCTAGTTAGTTTCTAGGAATCACTTGCTTTCCTACGAAGAATGTTGAGTGCAGCAAGTTCAAACTTTCCTTGTTAATGTAATCTAAAATGATGGCCATGTTAGTAGATTCGCCTCATTTGTAAAGAAGTTTGTTGAGAAAACAAACATCTTCATTGCCAAACATTGTACTGTGTGAAATACGCTCATTCGGTTCTAGGAATCACTTGTTTTCCTACAAAGAAGGTTGAGTGCAGCAAGTTCAAACTTTCCTTGTTAATGTAATCTACAAACATGGCCAAGAAACGAGATTCGCCTCATTTGTAAAGTACTTTGTTAAGAAAACAAACATCTTCATTGGCGAACATTGTACTTTGTGAAATAAGCTCATTCAGTTCTAGGAATCAGTTTCTTTCCTACAAAGAAGGTTGAGTGAAGCAAGTTCATAGTTTCCTTGTTAATGTAATCTGAAAAGATGCACCACGTAGTAGATTGGCCTCATTTCTAAAGTAGTTTGTTTAGAAAACAAACATCTTCAGTACCGAACACTGTACTGTGTGAAATAAGTTAATTAGGTTCTAGGAATCAGTTTCCTTTCTACCAAGATGGTTGAGTTTAGCAAGTTCAACCTTTCATTTTTAATGTAATCTAAAAAGATGTCCAAGTTAGTAGATTCTCCTCATTTCTAAGGTAGTTTCTTCAGAAAACAAACCTTCATTGTAAAACATTGTACTGTGTGAAATGAGCTAATTCAGTTCTAGGAATCAGTTTACTTTCTAAGAATATGGTTGAGTTTAGCAAGTTCAAACTTTCCTTGTTAATGTAATCTAAAAAGATGTCCAAGTTAGTAGATTTGACTCATTGGTAAAGTACTTTGTTGAGAAAACAAACTTCATCATTGCCGAACATTGTACTGTGTGTAAAAAGCTAATTCGGTTCTAGAATTCAGTTGCTTTCCTACAAAGACGGTTGAGTGCAGAAAGTTCAAACTTTCCTTGTTAATGTAATCTAAAAAGATGCACAAATTAGTAGATTGGCATCATTTCTAAAGTAGTTTCTTTAGTTAAGAAACATCTTCAGTACCGAACACTGTACTGTGTGAAATTAATTAATTCGCTTCGAGGAATCAGTTTATTTTCTTTGAAGAAGGTTGAGTGCAGCAAGTTCAAATTTTCCTATTTGGTGTAATCTAACAAGATGTACAAGTTAGTGTATTCGCCTCATTTGTAACGTAGTTCCTTTAGAAAAGAAACATCTTCAGTACCAAACACTGTACTGAGTGAAATAAGTTAATTCGCTTCTAGGAATCAGTTTAATTTCTACGAAGATGGTTGAGTTTAGCAAGTTCCAACTTTCCCTGTTAATGTAATCTAAAATGATGTCGAAGTTAGTAGATTTGCCTCATTGGTAAAGGAGTTTGTTGTTAATGTAATCTAAAAAGATACACAACTTAGTAGATTGGCCTCATTTCTAAAGTAGTTTCTTTAGAAAAGAAACATCTTCAGTACAGAACACTGTGCTGTGTGAAATAAGTTAATTCGCTTTTAGGAATAAGTTTAATTTCTACGAAGAAGGTTGAGTGCAGCAAGTTCAAACTTTCCTAGTTTGTGTAATCTAACAAGATGTACAAGTTAGTGCATTCGCCTCATTTCTAAAGTAGTTTCTTTAGAAAAGAAACATCTTCAATACCGAACACTGTACTGTGTGAAATAAGTTAATTCGCTTCTAGGAATCAGTTTAATTTCTACGAAGAAGGTTGAGTGCAGCAAGTTCAAACTTTCCTAGTTTGTGTAATCTAACAAGATGTACAAGTTAGTGTATTCGCCTCATTTCTAAAGTAGTTTCTTTAGAAAAGAAACATCTTCAGTACCGAACACTGTACTGTGTGAAATAAGTTAATTCGGTTCTAGGAATCAGTTTCCTTTCTACGAAGATGGTTGAGTTTAGCAAGTTCAAAGTTTCCTTGTTAATGTAATCTAAAAAGATGTCCAAGTTAGTAGATTCGCCTCATTTCTAAAGTAGTTTCTTTAGAAAACAAACCTTCATTGCCAAACATTCTACTGTGTAAATTGAGCTAATTCGGTTCTAGGAATCAGTTTACTTTCTACGAAGATTGTTGAGTGCAGCAAGTTCAAACTTTCCTTGTTAATGTAATCTAAAAAGATGGCCAAGTTAGTAGATTCGCCTCATTTCTAAAGTACTTTGTTGAGAAAACAAACATCTTCATTACCGAACACTGGACTATGTGAAATGAGCTAGTTCGGTTCTAGGAATCACTTGCTTTCCTACAAAGAAGGTTGAGTGCAGAAAGTTCAAACTTTCGTAGTTTGTGTAATCTAACAAGATGTACAAGTTAGTGGATTCTGGTCATTTCTAAATTAGTTTCTTTAGAAAACAAACATCTTCAGTTCCGAACACTGTACTGTGTCAAATAAGTTAATTCGGTTCTAGGAATCAGTTTCCTTTCTACGAAGATGGTTGAGTTTAGCAAGTTCAAACTTTCCTTGTTAATGTATTCTGAAAAGATGTCCAAGGTAGTAGATTCGCCTCATTTCTAAAGCAGTTTCTTTAGAAAACAAACCTTCATTACCAAACATTGTACTGTGTGAAATGAGCTAATTCGGTTCTAGGAATCAGTTTACTTTCTACGAGGATAGTTGAATTTAGCAAGTTCAAACGTTCCTTGTTAATGTAATGTAAAAAGATGTCCAAGTTAGTAGATTTGCCTCATTGGTAAAGTAGTTTGTTGAGAAAACAAACATCTTCATTGCCGAACATTGTACTGTGTGAAAAAAGCTAATTTGGTTCTAGAATTCAGTTGCTTTCCTACAAAGACGGTTGAGTGCAGAAAGTACACACTTTCCTTGTTAATGTAATCTAAAAAGATGCACAAAGTAGTAGATCGGCCTCATTTCTAAAGTAGTTTCTTTAGAAAAGAAACATCTTCAGTACCGAAGACTGTACTGTGTGAAATAAGTTAATTCGCTTCTAGGAATCAGTTTAATTGCTATGAAGAAGGTTGAGTGCAGCAAGTTCAAATTTTCCTAGTTTGTGTAATCTAACAAGATATACAAGGTAGTAGATCAGCCTCATTTCTAACGTAGTTTCTTTAGAAAAGAAACATCTTCAGTACCAAACACTGTACTGTGTGAAATAAGTTAATTCGCTTCTAGGAATCAGTTTAATTTCTACGAAGATGGTTGAGTTCAGCAAGTTCAAACTTTCCTTGTTAATGTAATCTAATAAGATGGCCAAGTTAGTAGATTCGCCTCATTTGTAAAGTAGTTTGTTGAGAAAATAAACATCTTCATTGCCAAACATTGTACTGTGTGAAATAAGCTCATTCTGTTCTAGGAATCAGTTGCTTTCCTACAAAGAAGGTTGAGTGCAGCAAGTTCAAACTTTCCTTGTTAATGTAATCTGAAAAGATGCACAACTTAGTAGATTGGCCTCATTTCTAACGTAGTTTGTTTAGAAAACAAACATCTTCATTACCAAACACTATACTATGTGAAATGAGCTAGTTCGGTTCTAGGAATCAGTTTAATTTCTACGAAGAATGTTGAGTGCACCAAGTTCAAACTTTCCTTGTTAATGTAATCTAAGAAGATGGCCAAGTTAGAAGATTCGCCTGATTTGTAAAGTACTTTGTTGAGAAAACAAACATCTTCATTGCTGAACATTGTGCTGTGTGAAATAAGCTCATTCGGTTCTAGGAATCACTTGCTTACCTACAAAGAAGGTTGAGTGCAGCAAGTTCAAACTTTCCTTGTTAATGTAATCTATAAAAATGCACAACGTAGTAGATTGGCCTCATTTCTAACGTAGTTTCTTTAGAAAAGAATCATCTTCATTACCGAACACTGTACTTTGTGAAATGAGCTGGTTCGGTTCTCGGAATCACTTGCTTTCCTACGAAGAAGGTTGTGTGCAGCAAGTTCAAACATTCCTAGTTTGTGTATTCTAACAAGATGTACAAGTTAGTGGATTCGCGTCATTTCTAAAGTGGTTCCTTTAGAAAACAAACATCTTCAGTTCTGAACACTATACTGTGTGAAATAAGTTAATTCGGTTCTAGGAATCAGTTTCCTATCCACGAAGATGGTTGAGTGCAGCAAGTTCAAACTTTCCTTTTAATGTAATCTAAAAAGATGGCCAAGTTAGCAGATTCACCTCATTTGTAATGTAGTTTGTTGAGAAAATTAACATCTTCATTGTCGAACACTGTAATGTGTGAAATAAGATCATTCGGTTGTAGGAATCACTTGCTTTCCTACAAAGAAGGTTGACTGCAGCAAGTTCAGTCGTTCCTTGTTAATGTAATCTAAAAAGATACACAACTTAGTAGATTGGCCTCATTTCTAAAGTAGTGTCTTTAGAAAACAAACATTCATTGCCAAACATTGTACTGTGTGAAATGAGCTAATTTGGTTCTAGGAATCAGTTTACTTTCTACGAAGATGGTTGATTTTAGCATGTTCAAACTTTCCTTGTTAATGTAATCTAAAAAATGTCCAAGTTAATAGATTTGCCTCATTTGTAAAGCAGTTTGTTGAGAAAAAAATATCTTCATTGCCGAACATTGTACTGTGTGAAAATTGCTCATTCGGTTCTAGAATTCAGTTGCTTTCCTACAAAGACGGTTGAGTGCAGCAAGTTCAAACTTTCCTTGTAAATGTAATCTAAAGAGATGCACAACTTAGTAGATTGGCCTCATTTCTAAAGTAGTTTCTTTAGAAAAGAATCATTTTCAGTACGGAACACTGTACTGGGTGAAATAAGTTAATTCGCTTCTAGGAATCAGTTTAATTTCTACGAAAAAGGTTGAGTGCAGCAAGTTCAAACTTTCCTAGTTTGTGTACTCTAAGAAGATATACAAGTTAGTGGATTCACGTCATTTCCAAAGTAGTTTCTATAGAAAAGAAACATCTTTAGTACCGAACACTGTACTGTGTAAAATAAGTTAATTCGCTTCTAGGAATCAGTTTCCTTTCTATGAAGATGGTTGAGTGCAGCAAGTTCAAACTTTCCTTGTTAATGTAATCTGAAAAGATGCACAACTTAGTAGATTGGCCTCATTTCTAAAGTGGTTTGTTTAGAAAACAAACATCTTCATTACCGAACACTGTACTATGTGAAATGAGCTAGTTCGGTTCTAGGAATCACTTGCTTTCCTACGAAGAAGGTTGAGTGCAGCAAGTTGAAACTTTCGTACTTTGTGTAATCTAACAAGATGTACGAGTTAGTGGATTAGCATTGTTACTAAAGTGGTTTCTTTAGAAAAAAAAAAAAACATCTTCAGAACTGAACACTGAACTGTGTGAAATAAGTTAATTCGGAACTAGGAATCAGTTTCCTTTCTACGAATATGGTTGAGTGCAGCACGTTCCATCTTTCCTTGTTAACGTAATCTAAAAAGATGGCCAAGTTAGCAGATTCACCTCATTTGTAAAGGAGTTTGTTGAGAAAATTAACATCTTCCTTGCCGAACATTGTACTGTGTGAAATAAGCTCATTCGGTTCTAGGAATCACTTGCTTACCTACAAAGAAGTTTGAGTGCAGCAAGTTCAAAATTTCCTAGTTTGTGTAATCTAACAAGATGTACAAGTTAGTGGATTCACGTCATTTCTAAAGTGGTTCCTTTAGAAAACAAACATCTTCAGTACTGAACACTGTACTGTGTGAAATAAGTTAATTCGGTTCTAGGAATCAGTTTCCTTTCCACGAAGATGGTTGAGTGCAGCAAGTTCAAACTTTCCTATTTAATGTAATCTAAAAAGATGGCCAAGTTAGCAGATTCACCTCATTTGTAAAGTAGTTTGTTGAGAAAACAAACATCTTCATTGCCAAACATTGTACTGTGTGAAATAAGCTCATTCGGTTCTAGGAATCAGTTTAATTTCTACGAAGATGGTTGAGTGCAGCAAGTTCAAACTTTCCTTGTTAATGTAATCTCAAAAGATGGCCAAGTTAGAAGATTCACCTCATTTGTAAAGTAGTTTGTTGAGAAAACAAACATCTTCATAGCCGAACATTGTCCTGTGTGGAAAAAAGCTAATTCGGTTCTAGAATTCAGTTGCTTTCCTACAAAGATGGTTGAGTGCAGAACGTTCAAACGTTCCTAGTTTGTATAATCTAACAAGATGTACAAGTTAGTGGATTCGCCTCATTTCTAAAGTAGTGTCTTTAGAAAACAAACCTTCATTGCCAAACATTGTACTGTGTGAAATGAGCTAATTCGGTTCTAGGAATCAGTTTACTTTCTACGAAGATGGTTGAGTTTAGCAAGTTCAAACTTTCCTTGTTAATGTAATATAAAAAGATGTCCAAGTTAGTAGATTTGCCTCATTGGTAAAGCAGTTTCTTGCGAAAACAACCATGTTCATTTCCTAACATTGTACTGTGTGAAGAAAGCTAATTTGGTTCTAGAGTTCAGTTGCTTTGCTACAAAGACGGATGAGTGCAGCAAGTTCAAACTTGCTTTGTTAATGTAATCTAAAAAGATGCACAACTTGGTAGATTGGCCTCATTTCTAAAGTAGTTTCTTTAGAAAAGAAACATCTTCAGTACCGAACACTGTACTGTGTGAAATAAGTTAATTCGCTTCTAGGAATCAGTTTAATTTCTCCGAAAAAGGTTGAGTGCAGCTAGGTCAAACATTCCTAGTTTGTGTAATCTAACAAGATGTACAAGTTAGTGGATTCGCCTCATTTCTAAAGTAGTTTGTTTAGAAAACAAACATCTTCATTAATGAACACTGTACTATGTGAAACGAGCTAGTTCGGTTCTAGCAATCACTTGCTTTCCTACAAAGAAGGTTGAGTGCAGCAAGTTCAAACTTTCCTAGTTTGTGCAATCTGACAATATGTACAAGTTAGTGGATTCACGTCATTTCTACAGTGTTTCCTTTAGAAAACAAACATCTTCAGTACTGAACACTGTACTGTGTGAAATAAGTTAATTCGGTTCTAGGAATCAGTTTCCTTTCCACGAAGATGGTTGAGTGCAGCAAGTTCTAACTTTCCTTGTTAATGGAATCTAAAAAGATGGCCAAGTTAGCAGATTCACCTCATTTGTAAAGTAGTTTGTTGAGAAAATTAACATCTTCATTGCCGAACATTGTACTGTGTGAAATAAGCTGATTCGATTCTAGGAATCACTTGCTTTCCTACAAAGAAGGTTGAGTGCAGCAAGTTCAAGCTTTCCTTGTTAATGTCATCTAAAAAGATGTACAACTTAGTAGATTGGCCTCATTTCTAAAGTAGTTTCTTTAGAAAGGAAACATCTTCAGTACCCAACACTGTACTGTGTGAAATAAGTTAATTCCCTTCTAGGAATCAGTTTAATTTCTACGAAGAAGGTTGAGTGCAGCCAGTTCAAATTTTCCTAGTTTGTGTAATCTAACAAGATATACAAGTTAGTGGATTCGCTTCATTTCTAACGTAGTTTCTTTAGAAAATAAACATCTTCAGTACCAAACACTGTACTGTGTGAAAAAAGGTAATTCCCTTCTAGGAATCAGTTTAATTTCTACGAAGATGGTTGATTTTAGCATGTTCAAACTTTCCTTGTTAATGTAATCTAAAAAGATGTCCAAGTTAATAGATTTGCCTCATTGGTAAAGTAGTTTGTTGAGAAAACAATATCTTCATTGCCGAACATTGTCCTGTGTGAAAAATGCTCATTTGGTTCTAGAATTCAGTTGCTTTCCTAAAAAGACGGTTGAGTGCAGCAAGTTCAAACTTTCCTTGTTAATGTAATATAAAAAGATGCACAACTTAGTAGATTGTCCTCATTTCTAAAGTAGTTTCTTTAGAAAAGAAACATTTTCAGTACCGAACACTGTACTGTGTGAAATAAGTTAATTCGCTTCTAGGAATCAGTTTAATTTCTACGAAAAACGTTGAGTGCAGCAAGTTCAAACTTTCCTAGTTTGTGTACTCTAAGAAGATGTACAAGTTAGTGGATTCGCGTCATTTCTAAAGAAATTTTTATAGAAAAGAAACATCTTTAGTACCGAAAAGTGTACTGTGTGAAATAAGTTAATTCGCTTCTAGGAATCAGTTTAATTTCGACAAAGATTGTTGAGTGCAGCAAGTTCAAACGTTCCTTGTTAATGTAATCTAAAAAGATGGCCAAGTTAGTAGATTCACCTCATTTGAAAAGTAGTTTGTTGAGAAAACAAACATCTTCATTGCAAAACATTGTACGGTGTGAAATAAGCTCATTCGGTTCTACGAATCAGTTGCTTTCCTATAAAGAAGGTTGACTGCAGCAAGTTCAAACTTTCCTTGTTAATGTAATTTAAAAAGATGCACATCTTAGTAGATTAGCCTCATTTCTAAAGTAGTTTGTTATGAAAACAAAAATCTTCATTACCGAACACTGTACTATGTGAAATGAGCTAGTTCAGTTCTAGGAATCACTTGCTTTCCTACGAAGACGGTTGAGTGCAGCAAGTTCAAACTTTCCTAGTTTGTGTAATATAACAAGATGTACAAGTTAGTGGATTCGGGTCGTTTCTAAAGTGGTTTCTTTAGAAAACAAACATCTTCACTACTGAACACTGTATTTTGTGAAATAAGTTATTTCGGTTCTAGGAATCAGTTTCCCTTCTACGAATATGGTTGAGTGCAGCAAGTTCAAAATTTAGTTGTTAATGTAATCTAAAAAGATGGCCAAGTTAGCAGATTCACCTCATTTGTAAAGTAGTTTGTTGAGAAAATTAACATCTTCCTTGCCGAACATTGTACTGTGTGAAATAAGCTCATTCGGTTGTAGGAATCACTTGCTTTCCTACAAAGAAGGTTGACTTCAGCAAGTTCAATCGTTCCTTGTTAATGTAATCTAAAAAGATACACAACTTAGTAGATTGGCCTCATTTCTAAAGTAGTGTCTTTAGAAAACAAACATTCATTGCCAAACATTGTACAGTGTGAAATGAGCTAATTCGGTTCTACGAATTAGTTTACTTTCTACGAAGATGGTTGATTTTAGCATGTTCAAACTTTCCTTGTTAATGTAATCTAAAAAGATGTCCAAATTAATAGATTTGCCTCATTTGTAAAGCAGTTTGTTGAGAAAAAAATATCTTCATTGCCGAACATTGTACTGTGTGAAAATTGCTCATTCGGTTCTAGAATTCAGTTGCTTTCCTACAAAGACGGTTGAGTGGAGCAAGTTCAAACTTTCCTTGTGAATGTAATCTAAAGAGATGCACAACTTAGTAGATTTGCCTCATTTCTAAAGTACTTTCTTTAGAAAAGAAACATTTTCAGTATGGAACACTGTACTGTGTGAAATAAGTTAATTCGCTTCTAGGAATCAGTTTAATTTCTATGTAAAAGGTTGAGTGCAGCAAGTTCAAACTTTCCTAGTTTGTGTACTCTAAGAAGATGTACAATTTAGTGGATTCACGTCATTTCTAAAGTAGTTTCTATAGAAAAGAAACATCTTTAGTACCGAACACTGTACTGTGTAAAATAAGTTAATTCGCTTCTAGGAATCAGTTTCCTTTCTATGAAGATGGTTGAGTGCAGCAAGTTCAAACTTTCCTTGTTAATGTAATCTGAAAAGATGCACAACGTAGAAGATTGGCCTCATTTCTAAAGTAGTTTCTTTAGAAAAGAAACATCTTCAGTACCGAACACTGTACTGTGTGAAATAAGTTAATTCGCTTCTAAGAATCAGTTTAATTTCTACGAAGAAGGTTGAGTGCAGCAAGTTCAAACTTTCCTTGTTAATGTAATCTAAAAAGATGCACAACTTAGTAGATTGGCCTCGTTTCTAGAGTAGTTTGTTTAGAAAAGAAACATCTTCATTACCGAACACTGTACTATGTGAAATGAGCTAGTTCGGTTCTAGGAATCACTTGCTTTAGAAAACAAACATCATCAGTACTGAACAGTGTCCTGTGTGAAATAAGTTAATTCGGTTCTAGGATTCAATTTCCTTTCTACGAAGATGGTTGAGTGAAGCAAGTTCAAACTTTCCTTGTTAATGTAATCTAAAAAGATGGCCAAGTTGGCAGATTCACCTCATTTGTAAAGTAGTTTGTTGAGAAATTTAACATCTTTATTGCCGAACCTTGTACTGTGTGAAATAAGCTCATTCGGTTCTAGGAATGACTTGCTTTCCTACAAAGAAGGTTGAGTGCAGCAAGTTCAAACTTTCCTTGTTAATGTAATCTCAAAAGATGGCCAAGTTAGAAGATTCACCTCATTTGTAAAGTAGTTTGTTGAGAAAACAAACATCTTCATTGCCGAACATTGTACTGTGTACAAAAAGCTAATTCGGTTCTAGAATACAGTTGCTTTCCTACAAAGACGGTTGAGTGCAGCAAGTTCACTTTCTTTGTTAATGTAATCTAAAAAGATGCACAACTTAGTAGATTGGCCTCATTTCTAAAGTTGTTTCTTTAGAAAAGAAACATCTTCAGTACCGAACACTGTACTGTGTGAAATAAGTTAATTCGCTTCTAGCAATCAGTTTAACTTCTACGAAGAAGGTTGAGTGCAGCAAGGTCAAATTTTCCTAGTTTTGGTAATATAACAAGATGTACAAGTTAGTTGATTCGCGTCATTTCTAAAGTAGTTTCTTTAGAAAACAAACCTTCATTTGCAAACATTGTACTGTGTGAATTGAGCTAATTCGGTTCTAGGAATCAGTTTACTTTCTACCAAGATTGATGAGTGCAGCAAGTTCACACTTTCCTTGTTAATGTAATCTAAAAAGATGTCCAAGTTAGTAGATTTGACCCATTTATAAGGTAGTTTGTTGAGAAAACAAACATCTTCATTGCGGAATATTGTATTGTGTGAAAAAAGTTAATTCAAATCTAGAATTCAGTCGCTTTCCTACAAAGACGGTTGAGTGCAGCAATTTCAAACATTCCTTGTTAATGTAATCTAAAAAGATGCACAACTTAGTGGATTCGCCTCATTTCTACAGTAAAGAAACATCTTCAGTACCGAACACTGTACTGTGTGAAAGAAGTTAATTCGCTTCCAGGAATCAGTTTAATTTCTACGAAGATGGTTGTGTGCAGCAAGTTCATACTTTCCTGGTTAATGTAATCTGCAAAGATGGCCAAGTTAGTAGATTCACCTCATTTGTAAAGTAGTTTGTTGAGAAAACAAACATCTTCATTACGGAACATTGTACTGTATGAAAAAAGCTAATTCGGATCAAGAATTTAGTTGCTTTCCTACAAAGACGGTTCAGTGCAGCAAGTTCAAACATTCCTTGTTAATGTATTCTAAAAAGTAGCACAAGTTAGGGGATTCGCCTCATTTCTAAAGTAATTTCTTTAGAAAAGAAACATCTTCAGTACCGAACACTGTACTATGTGAAATAAGGTAATTCGGTTCTAGGAAATCATTTAATTTCTAAGAACATTGTTGAGTTTAGCAAGTTCAAACTTTCCTTGTTAATGTAATCTAAAAAGATCTCCAAGTTAGTAGATTCGCCTCATTTCTTAAGTAGTTTCTTTACAAAAAAAAACCTTCATTGCCAAACATTGTACTGTGTGAAATAAGATTATTCGGTTCTAGGAATCAGTTTACCTTCTACGAAGATGGTTGAGTTTAGCAAGTTCAAACTTTCCTTGTTAGTGTAATCTAAAAAGATGTCCAAGTTAGTAGATTTGCCTCATTGGTAAAGTAGTTTGTTGAGAAAACAAACATCTTCATTGCGGAACATTGTACGGTTGAGTCCAGCAAGTTCAAACTTTCCTTGTTAATGTAATCTAAAAAGATGCACAACTTAGTAGATTGGCCTCGTTACTAGAGTAGTTTCTTTAGAAAAGAAACAACTTCATTACCGAACACTGTACTATGTGTAATGAGCTAGTTCGGTTCTAGGAATCACTTGCTTTCCTACGAAGAAAGTTGAGTGCAGCAAGTTCAAACTTTCCTCGTTTGTGTAATCTAACAAGATGTACAAGTTAGTGGATTCGCATCATTTCTAAAGTGGTTCCTTTAGAAAACAAACATCATCCGTACTGAACAGTGTCCTGTGTGAAATAAGTTAATTCGGTTCTAGGAATCAGTTTCCTTTCTACGAAGATGTGTGAGTGCAGCAACTTCAAACTTTCCTTGTTAATGTAATCTAAAAAGATGGCCAAGTTAGAAGATTCACCTCATTTGTAAAGTAGTTTGTTGAGAAAATTAATATCTTTATTGCCTAACCTTGTACTGTGTGAAATAAGCTCATTCGGTTCTAGGAATCACTTGCTTTCCTACAAAGAAGGTTGAGTGCAGCAAGTTCAAACTTTCCTTGTTAATGTAATCTAAAAAGATGCACAACTTAGTAGATTGGCCTCATTTGTAAAGTAGTTTCTTTCGAAAACAAACATATTCAGTATCGAACACTGTACTGTGTGAAATAAGTTAATTCACTTCTAGGAATCAGTTTAATTTCTACGAAGATGATTGAGTGCAGAAAGTTCAAACTTTCTTTTTTAATGTAATCTCAAAAGATGGCCAAGTTAGAAGATTCGCCTCATTTGTAAAGTAGTTTGTTGAGAAAACAAACATCTTCATTGCCGAACATTGTACTGTTTGAAAAAAGCTAATTCGGTTCTAGAATTCAGTTGCTTTCCTACAAAGACGGTTGAGTGCAGCAAGTTCAAACTTTCTTTGTTAATGTAATCTAAAAAGATGCACAACTTAGTAGATTGGCCTCATTTCTAAAGTAGTTTCTTTAGAAAAGAAACATCTTCAGTACTGAGCACTGTACTGTGTGAAATAAGTTAATTCGCTTCTAGGAATCAGTTTAATTTCTACGAAGAAGGTTGAGTGCAGCAAGTTCAACCTTTCCTAGTTTGTGTCATCTAACAAGATGTACAAGTTAGTGGATAAGCCTCATTTCTAACGTAGTTTCTTTTGAAAAGAAACATCTTCAGTACCAATCACTGTACTGTGTGAAATAAGTTAATTCGCTTCTAGGAATCACTTGCTTTCCTACGAAGATGGTTGAGTTTAGCAAGTTCAAACTTTCCTTGTTAATGTAATCTAAAAAGATGGCCAAGTTAGCAGATTGGCCTCATTTCTAAAGTAGTTTGTTTAGAAAACAAACATCTTCATTACCAAACACTATACTATGTGAAATGAGCTAGTTCGATTCTAGGAATCATTTTAATTTCTATGAAGAAAGTTGAGTGCACCAAGTTCAAACTTTCCTTGTTAATGTAATCTAAAAAGATGGCCAAGTTAGAAGATTCGCCTGATTTGTAAAGTACATTGTTGAGAAAACAAACATCTTCATTGCCGAACATTGTACTGTGTGAAATAAGATCATTTGGTTCTAGGAAACAGTTGCTTTCCTACAAAGAAGGTTGAGTGCAGCAAGTTCAAACTTTCCTTGTTAATGTAATCTAAAAAGATGCACAACTTAGTAGATTGGCCTCATTTCTAAAGTAGTTTCTTTAGAAAAGAAACATCTTCAGTACCGAACTCTGTACTGTGTGAAATAAGTTAATACGCTTCTAGGAATCAGTTTAATTTCTACGAAGAAGGTTGAGTGCAGCAAGTTCAACCTTTCCTAGTTTGTGTAATCTAAGAAGATGTACAAGTAAGTGGATTTGCTTCGTTTCTAAAGTGGTTTCTTTAGAAAACAAACATCTTCAGTATTGAACACTGTACTTTGCGAAATAAGTTAATTTGGTTCTAGGAATCAGTTTCCTTTCTACGAAGATGGTTGAGTGCAGCATGTTCAAACTTTCCTTGTTAATGTATTCTAAAAAGATGGCTAAGTTAGCAGATTGACCTCATTTGTAAAGTAGTTTGTTGAGAAAATTAACATCTTTATTGCCGATCATTGTACTGTGTGAAATAAGCTCATTCCGTTCTAGGAATCACGTGCTTTCCTACAAAGAAATTTGAGTGCAGCAAGTTCAAACTTTCTTTGTTAATGTAACCTAAAAAGATGCACAAGGTAGTAGATTGGCCTCATTTCTAAAGTAGTTTGTTTAGAAAACCAACATCTACTTTACTGAACACCATACTATGTGAAATAAGCTAGTTTGGTTCTAGAAATAACTTGCTTTCCTACGAAGAAGGTTGAGTGCAGCAAGTTCAAACTTTCCTAGTTTGTGTAATCTAACAAGATTTACAAATTAGGGGGTTTGCGTCATTTCTAAAGTAGTTTCTTTAGAAAAGAAACATCTTCAGTACCGAACACTGTACTTTGTGAAATAATTTAATTCGCTTCTAGGAATCACTTCCTTTCCTACAAAGAAGGTTGAGTGCAGCAAGTTCAAACTTTCCTTGTAAATGTAATCTGAAAAGATGCACAACTTACCAGATTGGCCTCATTTCTAATGTAGTTTTTTAGAGTGAAGCAAGTTCAAACTTTTTTAGTGTGTGTTATCTAACAAGATGTACAAGTTATTGGATTCGCCTCATTTCTAACGTAGTTCCTTTAGAAAAGAAACATCTTCAGTATTGAACACTGTACTGTGTGAAATAAGTTAATTCGGTTCTAGGAATCAGTTTCCTTTCCACGAAGATGGTTGAGTCCAGCATGTTCAAACTTTCCTTGTTAATGTAATCTAAAAAGATGTCCAAGTTAGTAGATTTGCCTCATTGGTAAAGTAGTTCTTTGAGAAAACAAACATCTTCATTGCCGAACATTGTACTGTGTGAAAAAAGCTAATTCGGTCCTAGAATTCAGTTGCTTTCCTAAAAAGACGATTGAGTGCAGCAAGTTCAAACTTTCCTTGTTAATGTAATGTAAAACGATGCACAACTTAGTAGATTGCCCTCATTTCTGAAGTAGGTTCTTTAGAAATGAAACATCTTCAGTACCAAACACTGTACTGTGTGAAATAAGTAAATTCGCTTCTAGGAATCAGTTTAATTTCTACCAAGAAAGTTGAGTGCAGCAAGTTCAAACTTTCCTAGTTTGTGTAATCTAACAAGATGTACAAGTTAGTGGATTCACCTCATTTCTAAAGCAGTTTCTTCAGAAAAGAAACATGTTCAGTACCAAACACTGTACTGTGTGAAATAAGTTAATTCGCTTCTAGGAATCAGTTTAATTTCTAGGAAGATGGTTGAGGGCAGCAAGTTCAAACTTTCCTTGTTAATGTAATCTAAAAAGATGTCCAAGTTAGTAGATTCACCTGATTTCTAAAGTAGTTTCTTTGGAAAACAAACCTTCATTGCCAAACATTGTACTGTGTGAAATAAGCTCATTCGGTTCTAGGAATCAGTTGCTTTCCTACAAAGAAGGTTGAGTGCAGCAAGTTCAAAATTTCCTTGTTAATGTAATCTAAAATGATGCACAACTTAGTAGGTTGGACTCATTTCTAAAGTAGTTTTTTAGAAAAGAAACATCTTCAGTACCAAACTCTGTACTGTGTGAAATGTTAATTCCCTTCTAGGAATCAGTTTACTTTATATGAAGATGGTTGAGTTTACCAAGTTCAAACGTTCCTTGTTAATGTAATCTAAAAAGATGTCCAAGTTAGTAGATTTCCCTCATTTGTAAAGTAGTTTGTTGAGACAACAAACATCTTCATTGTGGAACATTGTACAGTGTGTAAAAAGCTAATTCGGTTCTAGAATTCGTTTGCTTTCCTACAAAGACGGTTGAGTGCAGAAAGTTCAAAATTTCCTTGTTAATGTAATCTAAAAAGATGCACCACTTAGTAGATTGGCCGCATTTCCAAAGTAGTGTCTTCAGTAAAGAAACATCTTCAGTACCGAACACGTTACTGTGTGAAATAAGTTAATTCGCTTCTAGGAATCAGTTTAATTTCCACGAGGAAGGTTGAGTGCAGGAACTTCAAACTTTCCTAGTTTGTGTAATCTAACAAGATGTACAAGTTAGTGGATTCACCTCATTTCTAAAGTAGTTTCTTTAGAAAACACATCTTCAGTACCGAACACTGTACTGTGTGAAATAAGTTAATTCGGTTCTAGGAATCAGTTTCCTTTCTACGAAGATGGTCGAGTTTAGGAAGTTCAAACTTTCCTTGTTAATGTGATCTAAAAAGATGGCCAAGTTAGTATATTCCCCTCATTTCTAAAGTAGTTTCTTTAGAAAAGAAACCTTCATTGCCGAACATTGTACTGTGTGAAATAAGCTCATTCGGTTCTATGAATCAGTTGCTTTCCTACAAAGAAGGTTGAGTGCAGCAAGTTCAAAGTTTCCCAATTTGTGTAATCTCAGAAGATGTACAAGTTAGTGGATTCGCGTCATTTCTAAATTAGTTTCTTTAGAAAACAAACATATTCAGTACCGAACACTGTACTGTGTGAAATAAGTTAAATCGGTTCTTGGAATCAGTTTCTTTTCTTCGAAGATGGTTGAGTTTAGCAAGTTCAAACTTTCCTTGTTAATGTAATCTGAAAAGATGTCCAAGTTAGTAGACTTGCCTCATTTCTAAAATAGTTTCTTTAGAAAAGAAACCTTCATTTCCGAACATTGTACCTTGTGAAAAAAGCTAATTCGGATCTAGAATTCAGTTGCTTTCTTACAAAGACGGTTGAGTGCAGCAAGTTCAAACATCCTTGTTAATGAATTCTAAAAAGATGCAGAACTTAGTGGATTTGCCTCATTTCTAAATTAATTTCTTTAGAAAAGAAACATCTTCAGTACCGAACACTGTATTGTGTGAAATAAGTTAATTCGCTTCTAGGAATCAGTTTAATTTCGATGAAGAAGGTTGAGTGCAGCAAGTTCAAACTTTCCTTGTTAATATCATCTAAAAAGATGGCCAAGTTGGAAGATTCGCCTCATTTGTAAAGTACTTTGTTGAGAAAACAAACATCTTCATTGCCGAACATTGTATTGTGTGAAAAAAGCTAATTTAGTTCTAGAATTCAGTTGCTTTCCTACAAAGACGGTTAAGTGCAGCAAGTTCAAACATTCCTTGTTAATGTAATGTAAAAGATGCACAACGTAGTAGATTGGCCTCATTTCTAAAGTAGTTTCTTTATAAAGAAACATCCTCAGTACCGAACAATGTACTGTGTGAAATAAGTTAATTCACTTCTAGGAATCACTTGCTTTCCTACGAAGAAGGTTGAGTGCAGCAAGTTCAAACTTTCCTTGTCAATGTAATCTAAAAAGATGTCCAAGTTAGTAGATTTGACTCATTTGTAAAGCAGTTTGTTGAGAAAACAAACATCTTCATTGCCGAACATTGTACCTTGTAAAAAAAGGTAATTCGGATCTAGAATTCAGTTGCTTTCCTACAAAGAAGGATGATTGGAGCAAGTTCAAACATTCCTTGTTAATGTAATCAAAAAAAAATGCACAACTTAGTGGATTCGCCCCATTTCTAAAGTAATTTCTTTAGAAAAGAAATATCTTCAGTACCGAACACTGTACTGTGTGAAATAAGTTAATTCGCTTCTAGGAATCAGTTTAATTTCGACGAAGTAGGTTGAGTGCAGCTTGTTCAAACTTTCCTAGTTTGTGTAATCTCACAAGATATACAAGTTATTGCATTCGCCTCTTCTTAAATTAGTTTCTTTAGAAAAGAAACATCTTCATTACCGAACAAAGTACTATGTGAAATAAGCTAGTTCTGTTCTAGGAATCACTTGCTTTCCTACGAAGAAGGTTGAGTGCAGCAAGTTCAAACTTTCCTAGTTTGTGTAATCTAACAAGATGTACAAGTTAGTGCATTCGCCTCATTTCTAATGTAGTTTCTTTAGAAAAGAAACATCTTCAGTACCTAACACTGTACTGTGTGAAATAAGTTAATTCGGTTCTAGGAATCAGTTTCCTTTCTACGAAGATGGTTGAGTTTAGCAAGTTCAAACTTTCCTTGTTAATGTAATCTAAAAAGATGTCCAAGTTAGTAGATTCGCCTCATTTCTTAAGTAGTTTCTTTGGAAAACAAACTTTCATTGCCAAACTTTGTACTGTGTGAAATGAGCTAATTCGGTTCTAGGAATCAGTTTTCGTTCTACGAAGATGGTTGAGTTTAGCAAGTTCAAACTTTCCTTGTAAATGTGATCTAAAAAGATGTCCAAGTTAGTAGATTTGGCTCATTGGTAAAGTAGTTTGTTGAGAAAACAAACATCTTCATTGTCGAACATTGTACTGTGTGAAAAAAGCTAATTTAGGTCTAGAATTCAGTTGCTTTCCTACAAAGAAGGTTGAGTGCAGCCAGTTCAAGCTTTCCTTGTTAATGTAATCTAACAAGATGCACAACGTAGTAGATTGGCCTCATTTCTAAAGTAGTTTCTTTAGAAAAGAAACATCTTCAGTACCGAACACTGTACTGTGTGAAATAAGTTAATTCGCTTCTAGGAATCAGTTTAATTTCTACGAAGAAGGTCGAGTGCAGCAAGTTCAAACTTTCCTAGTTTGTGTAATCTAACAAGATGTACAAGTTAGTGCATTCGCCTCATTTCTAAAGTAGTTTATTTAGAAAAGAAACATCTTCAGTACTGAACACTGTACTGTGTGAAATAAGGTAATTCGGTTCTAGGAATCAGTTTAATTTCTACGAAGATGGTTGAGTACAGCAAGTTCAAAATTTCCTTGTTAATGTTATCTAAAAAGAAGGCCAAGTTAGTAGATTCGACTCATTTGTAAAGTAGTTTGTGGAGAAAACAAACATCTTCATTGCCGAACATTGTACTGTGTGAAATAAGCTCATTGGGTTCTAGGAATCAGTTGCTTTCCTATAAAGAAGGTTAAGTGCAGCAAGTTCGAACTTTCCTTCTTAATGTAATCTGAAAAGATGCACAACTTAGTAGATTGGCCTCATTTCTAAAGTAGTTTGTTTAGAAAACAAACATCTTCATTACCGAACACTGTACTATGTGAAATGAGCTAGTTCCGTTCTAGGAATCACTTGCTTTCCTACGAAGCAGGTTGAGTGCAGCAAGTTCAAACTTTCCTAGTTTGTGTAATCTAAGGAGATGTACAAGTTACTGGTTGGCATCGTTTCTAAAGTGGTTTCTTTAGAAAACAAACATCTTTAGTACTGAGCACTGTACTGTGTGAAATAAGGTAATTCGGTTCTAGGAATCAGTTTCCTTTCTACGAAGATGGTTGAGTGCAGCAAGTTGAAACTTTCCTTGTTAATGTAATCTAAAAAGATGGCCAGGTTATCAGATTCATGTCTATTGTAAGGTAGTTTGTTGAGAAAATTAACATCTTTATTGCCGAACATTGTACTGTGTGAAATAACCTAATTCGGTTCTAGGAATCACTTGCTTTCCTACAAAGAAGGTTGAGTGCAGCAAGTTCAAACTTTCCTTGTTAATGTAATGTAAAAAGATGCACAACTTAGTAGATTGGCCTCATTTCTAAAGTAGTTTCTTTAGAAAAGAAACATCTTCAGTACCGAAAACTGTACTGTGTGAAATGAGTTAATTCGCTTATAGGAATCAGTTTAATTTCTACGAAGATGGTTGAGTGCAGCAAGTCCAAACTTTCCTTGTTAATGTAATCTAAAAAGATGGACAAGTTAGAAGATTCGCCTCATTTGTAACGTACTTTGTTGAGAAAACAAACATCTTCATTGCCAAACATTGTACTGTGTGAGATAAGCTCATTCGAATCTAGGAATCAGTTGCTTTCCTATAAAGAAGGTTGAGTGCAGCAAGTTCAAACTTTCCTTGTTAATGTAATCTGAAAAGATGCACAACTTAGTAGATTGGCCTCATTTCTAAAGTAGTTTGTTTAGAACACAGACATCTTTATTACCGAACACTGTACTATGTGAAATGAGCCAGTTCGGTTCTAGGAATCACTTGTTTTCCTACGAAGAAGGTTGAGTGCAGCAAGTTCAAACTTTCCTAGTTTGTGTAATCTAACAAGATATACAAGTTAGTGGTTTCACTTCGTTTCTAAAGTGGATTCTTTAGAAAACAAACATCTTCAGTACTGAGCACTTTACTGTGTGAAATAAGTTAATTCGGTTCTAGGAATCAGTTTCCTTTATACGAAGATGGTTCAGTGCAGCAAGTTCACACTTTCCTTGTTAATGTAATCTAAAAAGATGGCCAAGTTAGCAGACTCACCTCATTTGTAAGGTAGTTTGTTGAGAAAATTAACATCTTTATTGCCGAACATTGTACTGTGTGAAATAAGCTCATTCGCTTCTAGAAATCACTTGCTTTCCTACAACGAAGGTTGAGTGCAGCAAGTTCAAACTTTCCTTGTTAATGTAATCTAAAAGGATGCACAGCTTAGTATATTGTCCTCATTTCTAAAGTAGTTTGTTTAGAAAACAAACATCTTCATTACCGAACACTGTACTATGTGAAATAAGCTAGTCCGTGCTAGGAATCACTTGCTTTCCTACGAAGAAGGTTGAGTGCAGCAAGTTCAAACTTTCCTTGTTAATGTAATCTAAAAAGATGTCCAAGTTAGTAGATTGGCCTCATTTCTAATGTAGTTTCTTTAGAAAACAAACCTTCATTGCCAAACTTTGTACTGTGTGAAATGAGCTAATTCGGTTCTAGGAATCAGTTTACGTTCTACGAAGATGGTTGAGTTTAGCAAGTTCAAACTTTCCTTGTTAATGTGATCTTAAAAGATTTCCAAGTTAGTCGATTTGCCTTATTGGTAAAGTAGTTCGTTGAGAAAACAAAGATCTTCATTGCCGAACATTGTACTGTGTGAAAAAAGCTAATTTAGGTCTAGAATTCAGTTGCTTTCCTACAAAGAAGTTTGAGTGCAGCCAGTTCAAGCTTTCCTTGTTAATGTAGCCTAAAAAGATGCACAACGTAGTAGATTGGCCTCATTTCTAAATTAGTTTCTTTAGAAAAGAAACATCTTCAGTACCGAACAATGTACGGAGAAGGTTGAGGGCAGAATTTCAAACTTTCGTAGTTTGTGTAATCTAACAAGATTTACAAGTTAGTGCATTCGCCTCATTTCTAAAATAGTTTCTTTAGAAAAGAAACATTTTCATTGCCGAAAAATGTACTATGTGAAATAAGCTAGTTCCGTTCTAGGAATCACTTCCTTTCCTACGAAGAAGGTTGAGTGCAGCAAGTTCAAACTTTCCTAGTTTGTGTAATCTAACAAGATGTTCAAGTTAGTGGATTCACCTCATTTCTAAAGTAGTTTCTTTAGAAAAGAAACATCTTCAGTACCAAACACTGTACTGTGTGAAATAAGTGAATTCGCTTCTAGGAATCAGTTTAATTTCTGCGAAGATGGTTGAGTGCAGCAAGTTCAAACTTTCCTAGATTGTGTAATCTAACAAGATGTACAAGTTAGTGGTTCGCATCTTTTCTAAAGTGGTTTCTTTAGAAAACAAACATGTTCAGTACTGAGCACTGTACTGTGTGAAATAAGTTAACTCGGTTCTAGGAATCAGTTTCCTTTCTACGAAGATGGTTGAGTGCAGCAAGTTCAAACTTTCCTTGTTAATGTAATCTAAAAAGATTGCCAAGTTAGCAGATTCACCTCATTTGTAAGGTAGTTTGTTGAGAAAATTAACATCTTTATTGCCCAAAATTGTACTGTGTGAAATAAACTTATTCGGTTCTAGGAATCAGTTCCTTTCCTACAAAGAAGGTTGAGTGCAGCAAGTTCAAACTTTCCGTGTTAATGGAATCTAAAAAGATGCACAACTTAGTAGATTGGCCTCATTTCTAAAGTAGTTTCTTTAGAAAAGAAACATCTTCTGTACCGAACACTGTACTGTGTGAAATGAATTAATTCGCTTCTAGGAATCGGTTTACTTTCTACGAAGGTGGTTGAGTGCATCAAGTTCAAACTTTCCTTGTAAATGCAATCTAAAAATATGGCCAAGTTAGTAGATTCGCCTCATTTGTAAAGTAGTTTGTTGAGAAAATAAACATCTTCATTGCCAAACTTGTACTGTGTGAAATAAGCTCATTCGGTTCTAGCAATGAGTTCCTTTCCTACAAAGAAGGTTGAGTGCAGCAAGTTCAAGCTTTACTTGTTAATGTAATATGAAAAGATGCACAACTTAGTCGATTGGCCTCATTTCTAAAGTAGTTTGTTTAGAAAACAAACATCTTCATTACCGAAGACTATACTATGTGAAATGAGCTAGTTCGGTTCTAGGAATCACTTGCTTTCCTACGAAGAAGGTTGAGTACAGCAAGTTCAAACTTTCCTAGTTTTTGTAATCTAACAAGGTATACAAGTTAGTGGGTTCACGTCATTTCTAAAGTGGTTTCTTTGGAAAACAAACATCTTCAGTTCTGAACACTGTACTGTGTGAAATAAGTTAATTCGGTTCTAGGAAACAGTTTCCTTTCCACGAAGATGGTTGAGTGCAGCAAGTTCAAACTTTCCTTGTTAATGTAATCTAAAAAGATGGCCAAGTTAGCAGATTCACCTCATTTGTAAAGCAGATTGTTGAGAAAATTAACATATTTATTGCCAAACATTGTACTGTGTGAAATAAGCTCATTCGGTTCTAGGAAACACTTGCTTTCCTAAAAAGAAGGTTGAGTGCAGCAAGTTCAAACTTTCCTTGTTAATGTAATCTAAAAAGATGCACAACTTAGTAGATTGGCCTCATTTCTAATGTAGTTTCTTTAGAAAAAACATCTTCAGTACCAAACACTGTACTTTGTGAAATAAGTTAATTCGCTTCTAGGAATCAGTTTAATTTCTACGAAGATGGTTGAGTGCAGCAAGTTCAAATTTTCCTTGTTAATGTAATCTAAAAAGATGTCCAAGGTAGTAGATTTGCCTCATTGGTAGAGTAGTTCGTTGAGAAAACAAACATCTTCATTGCCGAACATTGTACTGTGTGAAAAAAGCTCATTCGGTTCTAGACTTCAGTTGCGTTCCTACAAAGACGGTTGAGTGCAGCAACTTCAAACTTTCCTTGTTAATGTAATCTAAAAAGATGCACAACTTAGTAGATTGGCCTCATTTCTAAAGTAGTTTCTTTATAAAAGAAACAACTTCAGTACCGAACACTGTACTGTGTGAAATAAGTTAATTCGGTTCTAGGAATCAGTTTCCTTTCTAGAAAGATGGTGGAGTTTAGCAAGTTCAAACTTTCCTTGTTAATGTAATCTCAATGGATGGCTAAGTTAGAAAATTCGCCTCATTTGTAAAGTAGTTTGTTGAGAAAACAAACATCTTCATTGCCGAACATTGTACTGTGTGAAACAAGCTCATTCGGTTCTAGAATACAGTTGCTTTCCTAAAAAGACGGTTGAGTGCAGGAAGTTCAAACTTTCCTTGTTAATGTAATCTAAAAAGATGTACATGTTAGTGGATTCGCCTCAGTTCTAAAGTAGCGTCTTTAGAAAAGAAACATCTTCAGTACCGAACACTGTACTGTGTGAAAAAAGTTAATTCGCTTCTAGGAATCAGTTTAATTTCTACAAGTACGGTTGAGTGCAGCAAGTTCAAACTTTCCTTGTTAATGTAATCTAAATAGATGGCCAAGTTAGTAGATTCGCCTCATTTTTAAAGTAGTTTGTTGAGAAAACAAACATCTTCATTGCCAAACATTGTACTGTGGGAAATAAGCTCATTCAGTTCTAGGAATCAGTTGCTTTCCTACAAAGAAGGTTGAGTACATCAAGTTCAAACTTTCCTGTTAATGTAATTTAAAAAGATGCACAACTTAGTAGATTGGCCTCATTTCTAAAGTAGTTTGTTTAGAAAACAAACATCTTCATTACCGCACACTGTAGTATGTGAAATGAGCTAGTTCAGTTCTACGAATCACTTGCTTTCCTACGAAGAAGGTTGAGTGCAGCAAGTTCAAACTTTCTTAGTTTTTGTAATCTAACAAGATGTACAAGTTAGTGGAATCACGTCATTTCTAAAGTGGTTCCTTTAGAAAACAAACATCTTCAGTACTGAACACTGTACTGTTTGAAATAAGTTAATTCGGTTCAAGGAATCAGTTTCCTTTCCACGAAGATGGTTGAGTGCAGCAAGTTCAAACTTTCTTTGTTAATGTAATCTAAAAAGATGGCCAACATAGCAGACTTACCTCATTTGTAAAGTAGTTTGTTGAGAACATTAACGTCTTCATTGCCGATCATTGTACTGTGTGAAATAAAATCATTCTGTTCTCAGAATCACATGCTTTCCTACAAAGAAGGTTGAGTGCAGCAAGTTCAAGCTTTCCTTGTTAATGTAATGTAAAAAGATGCACAACTTAGTAGATTGGCCTCATTTCTAAAGTAGTTTCTTTAGAATAGAAACATCTTCAGTACCGAACACTGTACTGTGTGTAATGTTAATTCACTTCTAGGAATCAGTTTAATTTCTACGAAGATGGTTGAGTGCAGCAAGTTAAAACTTTTCTTGTTAATGTAATCTGGAAAGATGGCCAAGTTAGGAGATGCGCCTCATTTGTAAAGTACTTTGATGAGAAAACAAACATCTTCATTGCCAAACATTGTACGGTGTGAAATAAGCTCATTCGGTTCTAGGAATCAGTTCCTTTCCTACAAAGAAGGTTGAGTGCAGCAAGTTCAAACTTTCCTTGTTAATGTAATCTAAAAAGTTGCACAACTTAGTAGATTGGCCTCATTTCTAATGTAGTTTGTTTAGAAAACAAACGTCTTCATTATCGAACACTGTACTATGTGAAATGAGCTAGTTCATTTCTAGTTATCACTTGCTTTCCTATGAAGAAGGTTGAGTGCAGCAAGTTCAAACTTTCCTAGTTTGTGTAATCTAACAAGATGTACAAGTTAGTGGATTCACGTCATTTCTAAAGTAGTTTCTTTACAAAACAAACATCTTCAGTACCGACCACTGTACTGCGTGAAATAAGATAATTCGGTTCTAGGAATCAGTTTCCTTTCTACGAATATGGTTGAGTTTAGCAAGTTCAAACTTTCCTTGTTAATGTAATCTAAAAAGATGTCCAAGTTAGTAGATTCACCTCATTTCTAAAGTAGTGTCTTTAGAAAAGAAACCTTCATTGCCAACCATTGTACTGTGTGAAATGACCTAATTCAGTTCTAGGAATCAGTTTATTTTCTACCAAGACGGTTGAGTTTAGCAAGTTCAAACTTTCAGTGTTAATATAATCTAAAAAGATGTCCAAGTTAGTAGATTTGCCTCATTTGTAAAGTAGTTTGTTGAGAAAACAAACATATTCATTGACGAACATTGTACTGTGTGAAAAAAGCTACTTCGGATATAGAATTCAGTTGCTTTCCTACAAGGACGATTGAGTGCAGCAAATTCAAATATTCCTTCTTAATGTAATCTAAAAAGATACACAACTTAATGGATTCGCCTCATTTCTAAAGTAATTTCTTTACAAAAGAACCATCTTCAGTAAAGAACACTGTACTGTATGGAATGAGTTAATTAGTATCTAGGAATCAGTTTAATTTCTACGAAGATGGTTCAGTGCAGCAAGTTCAAACTTTCCTTGTTAATGCAATCTAAAAAGATATCCAGGTTAGTAGATTCATCTCCTTTGTAAAGTAGTTTGTTGAGAAAACAAACATCTTCATTGCCGAACATTGTACTGTGTGAAAAAAGCTAATCCGTATCTAGAATACAGTTCCTTTAATACAAAGACGGTTGAGTGCAGGAAGTTCAAACATTCCTTGTTAATGTATTCTAAAAAGATGCACAACTTAGTGGATTCTCCTCATTTCTAAAGTAATTTCTTTAGAAAAGAAACATCTTCAGTACCGAACACTGTATGGTGTGAAATAAGTTAATTCGGTTCTAGGAATCAGTTTAATTTCTATGAAGATGGTTGAGGGCAGCAAGTTCAAACTTTCCTTGTTGATGTAATCTAAAAAGATGTCCAAGTTAGTCGATTCGCCTGATTTCTAAAGTAGTTTCTTTAGAAAACAAACCTTCATTGCCAAACATTGTACTGTGTGAAATAAGCTTATTCGGTTCTAGGAATCAGTTTATTTTCTAAGAAGATGGTTGAGTTTAGCAAGTTCAAACTTTCCTTGTTAATGTAATCTAAAAAGATGTCCAAGTTAGTAGATTTGCCTCATTTGTAAAGTAGTTTGTTGAGAAAAAAAAACATCTTCATTGCGGAACATTGTACTGTGTGTAAAAACCTAATTCGGTTCTAGAATTCAGTTGCTTTCCTACAAAGACGGTTGAGTGCAGAAAGTTCAAAATTTCCTTGTTAATGTAATCTAAAAAGATGCACCACTAGTAGATTGGCCTCATTTCTAAAGTAGTTTCTTCAGTAAAGAAACATCTTCAGTACCGAGCACTGTACTGTGTGAAATAAGTTAATTCGCTTCTAGGATTCAGTTTAATTTCGACGAACAAGGTTGAGTGCAGCAAGTTCAAAGTTTCGTAGTTTGTGTAATCTAACAAAATGTCCAAGTTAGTGGATTCGCCTCATTTCTAACGTAGTTCCTTTAGAAAAGAAACATCTTCAGTACCAAACACTGTACTGTGTGAAATAAGTGAATTCGCTTCTAGGAATCAGTTTAATTTCTACGAAGATGTTTGAGTTTAGAAAGTTCAAACTTTCCTTGTTAATGTAAACTAAAAAGATGGCCAAGATAGCAGACTCACCTCATTTGTAAAGTAGTTTGTTGAGTACATTAACGTCTTCATTGCCGATCATTGTACTGTGTGAAATAAACTCGTTCTGTTCTCCGAATCACATGCTTTCCTACAAAGAAGGTTGAGTGCAGCAAGTTCAAACTTTCCTTGTTAATGTAATCTAAAAAGATGCACAACTTAGTAGATTGGCCTCATTTCTAAAGTAGTTTCTTTAGAAAAGAAACATGTTCAGTACCGAACACTGTACTGTGTTTAATGTTAATTCGCTTCTAGGAATCAGTTTAATTTCTACGAAGATGGTTGAGTGCAGCAAGTTAAAACTTTTCTTGTTAATGTAATCTGTAAAGATGGCCAAGTTAGGAGATGTGCCTCATTTGTAAAGTACTTTGTTGAGAAAACAAACATCTTCATTGCCTAACATTGTACTGTGTGAAATAAGCTCATTCGGTTCTATGAATCATTTGCTTTCCTACAAAGAAGTTTGAGTGCAGCAAGTTCAAACTTTCCTTGTTAATGTAATCTAAAAAGATGCACAACTTAGTAGATTGGCCTCATTTCTAATGTAGTTTGTTTAGAAAACAAACATCTTCATTACCGAACACTGTACTATGTGAAATGAGCTAGATCGGTTCTAGGAATCACTTGCATTCCGCCAAAGAAGGTTGAGTGCAGCAAGTTCAAACTTTCCTAGTTTGTGTAATCTAACAAGATGTCCAAGTTAGGTGATTCGAGTCATTTCTAAAGTAGTTTTTTTAGAAAACAAACATCTTCAGTACCGAACACTGTACTGCATGAAATAAGATAATTCGGTTCTAGGAATCAGTTTCCTTTCTACGAATATGGTTGAGTTTAGCAAGTTCAAACACTCCTTGTTAATGTAATCCAAAAAGATGTCCTAGTCAGTAGATTCGCCTCATTTCTAAAGTAGTGTCTTTAGAAAAGAAAACTTCATTGCCAAACATTGTACTGTGTGAAATGACCTAATTCAGTTCTTGGAATCAGTTTATTTTCTACGAAGACGGTTGAGTTTAGCAAGTTCAAACTTTCCGTGTTAATATAATCTAAAAAGATGTCCAAGTTAGTAGATTTGCCTCATTTGTAAAGTAGTTTGTTGAGAAAACAACCATATTCATTGACGAACATTGTACTGTGTGAAAAAAGCTAATTCGGATATAGAATTCAGTTGCTTTCCTACAAAGACGATTGAGTGCAGCAAATTCAAATATTCCTTCTTAATGTAATCTAAAAAGATACACAACTTAATGGATTCGCCTCATTTCTAAAGTAATTTCTTTAGAAAAGAACCATCTTCAGTACCGAACACTGTACTGTGTGGAATGAGTTAATTCGTATCTAGGAATCAGTTTAATTTCTACGAAGATGGTTCAGTGCAGCAAGTTCAAACTTTCCTTGTTAATGCAATCTAAAAAGATAGCCAGGTTAGTAGATTCATCTCCTTTGTAAAGTAGTTTGTTGAGAAAACAAACATCTTCATTGCCGAACATTGTACTGTGTGAAAAAAGCTAATTCGTATCTAGAATACAGTTCCTTTCCTACAAAGACGGTTGAGTTCAGGAAGTTCAAACATTCCTTGTTAATGTATTCTAAAAAGATGCACAACTTAGTGGATTCGCCTCATTTCTAAAGTAATTTCTTTAGAAAAGAAACATCTTCAGTACCGAACACTGTATGGTGTGAAATAAGTTAATTCGGTTCTAGGAATCAGTTTAATTTCTACGAAGATGGTTGAGGGCAGCAAGTTCAAACTTTCCTTGTTGATGTAATCTAAAAAGATGTCCAAGTTAGTCGATTCGCCTGATTTCTAAAGTAGTTTCTTAAGAAAACAAACCTTCATTGCCAAACATTGTACTGTGTGAAATAAGCTTATTCGGTTCTAGGAATCAGTTTACTTTCTAAGAAGATGGTTGAGTTTAACAAGTTCAAACTTTCCTTGTTAACGTAATCTAAAAAGATGTCCAAGTTAGTAGATTTGCCTCATTTGTAAAGTAGTTTGTTGAGAAAAAAAACATCTTCATTGCGGAACATTGTACTGTGTGTAAAAAGATAATTCGGTTCTAGAATTCAGTTGCTTTCCTACAAAGACGGTTGAGTGCAGAAAGTTCAAAATTTCCTTGTTAATGTAATCTAAAAAGATGCACCACTAGTAGATTGGCCTCATATCTAAAGTAGTTTCTTCAGTAAAGAAACATCTTCAGTACCGAACACTGTACTGTGTGAAATAAGTTAATTCGCTTCTAGGAATCAGTTTAATTTCGACGAACAAGATTGAGTGCAGCAAGTTCAAAGTTTCGTAGTTTGTGTAATCTAACAAAATGTCCAAGTTAGTGGATTCGCCTCATTTCTAAAGCAGTTCCTTTAGAAAAGAAACATCTTCAGTACCAAACACTGTACTGTGTGAAATAAGTGAATTCGCTTCTAGGAATCAGTTTAATTTCTACGAAGATGTTTGAGTTTAGAAAGTTCAAACTTTCCTTGTTAATGTAATCTAAAAAGATGTCCAAGTTAGTAGATTTGCCTCATTGGTAAAGTAGTTTGTTGAGAAAACAAACATCTTCATTGCCGAACATTGTATTGTGTGCACAAAGCTCATTCGGTTCTAGAATTCAGTTGCTTTCCTACAAAGAAGGTTGAGTGCAGCAAGTTCAAACTTTCCTTGTTAATGTAATCTAAAAAAATGCACAATTGAGTAGATTGGCCTCATTTCAAAAGTAGTTTCTTTAGAAAAGAAACATCTTCAGTACCGAACGCTGTACTGTGTGAAATAAGTTATTTCGCTTCTAGGAATCAGTTTAATGTCTATGAGGAAGGTTGAGTGCAGCAAGTTCAAACTTTCCTAGTTTGTGTAATCGAACAAGATGTAGAAGTTAGTGGATTCGCCTCATTTCTAAAGTAGTTTCTTTAGAAAAGAAACATCTTCGGTACCGAACACTGTACTGTGTGTTATAAATTAATTCGCTTCTTGGAATCAGTTTAAATTCTACGAAGACGGTTGAGTGCAGAAAGTTCAAACTTTCCTTGTTAATGTAATCTAAAATGATGGCCAAGTTAGTAGATTCTCCTAATTTTTAAAGTACTTTGTTGAGAAAACAAACATCTTCATTGCCAAACATTGTACTGTGTGAAATAAGCTCATTCGGTTCTAGGAATCAGTTGCTTTCCTACAAAGAAGGTTCAGTGTAGCCAGTTCAAACTTTCCTTGTTAATGTAATCTAAAAAGATGCACAACTTAGTACATTGGCCTCATATCTAAAGTAGTTTGTTTAGAAAACAAACATCTTCTCTACCTAACACTGTACTACGTGAAATGAGCTAGTTCGGTTCCAGGAATCACTACCTTTACTACGAAGAAGGTTGAGTGCAGCAAGTTAAACTTTCCTAGTTTGTGTAATCTAACAAGATGTACAAGTTAGTGGATTAGAGTCATTTATAAAGTGGTTCCTTTAGAAAACAAATATCTTCAGTACTAAACACTGTATAGTGTGAAATAAGTTAATTCGGTTCTAGGAATCAGTTTCCTTTCCACGATGATGGTTGAGTGCAGCAAGTTCAAACTTTCCTTGTTAATGTAATCTAAAAAGATGGCCAAGTTAGCAGATTCACCTCATTAGTAAAGTAGTTTATTGAGAAAATTAACATCTTCATTGCCGAACATTGTACTTTGTGAAATAAGCTCATTCGGTTTTAGGAATCACTTGCTTTCCTACAAAGAAGGTTGAGTGCAGCAAGTTCAAACTTTCCTTGTTAATGTAATCTAAAAAGATGCACAACTTAGTAGATTGGCCTCATTTCTAAAGTAGTTTGTTTAGAAAACAAACATCTTCATTACCGAACACTGTACTATGTCAAAAAAGCTAGTTCCGTTCTAGGAATCACTTGCTTTCCTAGGAAGAAGGTTGAGTGCAGCAAGTTCAAACTTCCCTAGTTTGTGTAATCTAACAAGATGTACAAGTCAGTGGATTCGCCTCATTTCTAAAGTAGTTTCTTTAGAAAAGAAACATCTTCAGTACCGAACACTGTACTGTGTGAAATAAGTTAATTCGCTTCTAGGAACCAGTTTAATTTCTACGAAGAAGGTTGAGTGCCGCAAGTTCAAACTTTCCTTGTTAATGTTATCTAAAGAGATGGCAAAGTTAGAAGATTCGCCTCATTTGTAAAGTACTTTGTTGAGAAAACAAACATCTTCATTGCCGAACATTATACTGTGTGAAATAAGCTCATTCGGTTCTAGGAATCAGTTGCTTTCCTACAAAGAAGGTTGAGTGCAGCAAGTTCAAACTTTCCTTGTTAATGTAATCTAAAAAGATGCACAACTTAGTAGATTGACCTCATTTCTAAAGTAGTTTGTTAAAAAAACAAACATCTTCATTAAGAACACTGTACTATGTGAAATAAGCTAGTTCTGTTCTAGGAATCACTTGCTTTCCTACGAAGAAGGTCGAGTGCAGCAAGGTCAAACTTTCCTAGTTTTTGTAATCTAACAAGATGTACAAGTTAGTGGATTCGGCTCATTTCTAAAGTAGTTTCTTTAGAAAAGAAACATCTTCAGTACCGAACACTGTACTGTGTGAAATAACTGAATTCGCTTCTGGGAATCAGTTTAATGTCTACGAAGATGGTTGAGTGCAGCAAGTTCAAACTTTCCTTGTTAATGTAATCTAAAAAGATGGCCAAGTTAGTAGATTCGCCTCATTTGTAAATTAGTTTGTTGAGAAAACAAACATCTTCATTGCCAAACATTGTAATGTGTGAAATAAGCTCATTCGGTTCTAGGAATCAGTTGCTTTCCTATAAAGGAGGTTGAGTGCGGCAAGTTCAAACTTTCCTTGTTAATGTAATCTGAAAAGATGCACAACTTAGTAGATTGGCCTCATTACTAAAGTAGTTTGTTTACAAAACAAACATCTTCATTACCGAACACTATACTATGTGAAATGAGCTAGTTCGGTTCTAGGAATCACTTGCTTTTCTACGAAGAAGGATGAGTGCAGCAAGTTCAAACTTTCCTCGTTTGAGCAATCTAACAAGATGTACAAGTTAGTGCATTCGCGTCATTTCTAAAGTGGTTTCTTTAGAAAACAAACATCTTCAGTACTGAACACTGTACTGTGTGAAATAAGTTAATTCGGTTCTAGGAATCATTTTCCTTTCTACGAAGATGGTTGAGTGCAGCAAATTCAAACTTTCCCTGTTAATGTAATCTAAAAAGATGGCCATGTTAGCAGAGTCACCTCATTTGTAAAATAGTTTGTTGAGAAAATTAACATCTTTATTGCCAAACATAGTACTGTGTGAAATAAGCTCATTCGGTTCTAGGAATCACTTGCTTTCCTACAAAGAAGGTTGAGTGCACCAAGTTCAAACTTTGCTTGTTAATGTAATCAAATAAGATGCACAACTTAGTAGATTGGCCTCATTTCTAAAGTAGTTTCTTTAGAAAAGAAACATCTTCAGTATCGAACACTGTACTGTGTGAAATAAGTTAATTCGCTTCTAGGAATCAGTTTAATTTGTACGAAGAAGGTTGAGTGCAGCAAGTTCGAACTTTCCTTTTTAATGTAATCTAAAAAGATGGCCAAGTTAGAAGATTCGCTTGATTTGTAAAGTACTTTGTTGAGAAAACAAACATCTTCATTGCCGAACATTGTACTGTGTGAAATAAACTCATTCGGTTCTAGGAATCAGTTGCTTTCCTACAAAGAAGGTTGAGTGCAGCAAGTTCAAACTTTCCTTGTTAATGTAATCTAAAAAGATGCACAACTTAGTAGATTGGCCTCATTTCTAAAGTAGTTTCTTTAGAAAAGAAACATCTTCAGTACCAAACACTGTACTGTGTGAAATAAGTTAATTTACTTCTAGGAATCAGTTTAATTTCTACGAAGAAGGTTGAGTGCTGCAAGTTCAAACTTTCCTTGTTAATGTAATCTAAGAAGATGGCCAAGTTAGAAGATTTGCTTCATTTGTAAAGTACTTTGTTGAGAAAACAAACATCTTCATTGCTGAAAATTGTACTGTGTGAAATAAGCTCATTCGGTTCTAGGAATCAGTTGCTTTCCTACAAAGAAGGTTGAATGCAGCAAGTTCAAACTTTCCTTGTTAATGTAATCTAAAAAGATGCACAACTTAGTAGATTGGCCTCATTTCTAAAGTAGTTTGTTTAAAAAACAAACATCTTCATTAAGAACACTGTACTATGTGAAATAAGCTAGTTCTGTTCTAGGAATCACTTGTTTCCTACGAAGAAGGTTGAGTGCAGCAAGGTCAAACTTTCCTAGTTTGTGTAATCTAACAAGATGTACAAGTTAGTGGATTCGCCTCATTTCTAGAGCAGTTTCTTTAGAAAAGAAACATCTTCAGTACCAAACACTGTACTGTGTGAAATAAGTGAATTCGCTTCTAGGAATCAGTTTGATTTCTACGTAGATGGATGAGTGCAGCAAGGTCAACCTTTTCTTGTTAATGTAATCTAAAAAGATGCACAACGTAGTAGATTGGCCTCATTTTCTAAAATAGTTTCTTTAGAAAACAAACATCTTCATTACCCAACACTATACTATGTGAAATGAGCTAGTTCGGTTCTAGGAATCAGTTGCTTTCCTACGAAGAAGGTTGAGTGCAGCAAGTTCAAACTTTCCTAGTTTGTGTAATCTAACAAGATGTACAAGTTAGTACATTCGCCTCATTTCTAAAGTAGTTTCTTTAGAAAGGAAACGTCTTCAGTACTGAACACTGTACTGTGTGAAATAAGGTAAATCGGTGCTAGGAATCAGTTTAATTTCTACAAAGATGGTTGAGTGCAGCAAGTTCAAACTTACCTTGTTAATGTAATCTAAAAAGATGCACAACTTAGTAGATTGGCCTTATTTCTAAAGTAGTTTCTTTAGAAAAGAAACGTCTTCAGTACCGAACATTGTACTGTATGAAATAAGTGAATTCGCCTCTAGGAATCAGTTTAATTTCTACGAAGAAGGTTGAGTGCAGCAAGTTCAAACTTTCCGTGTTAATGTAATCTCAAAAGATGGCCAAGTTAGAAGATTCACCTCATTTGTAACGTACTTTGTTCAGGAAACAAACATCTTCATTGCCGAACATTGTGCTGTGTGAAATAAGCTCCTTCGTTTCTAGGAATCAGTTGCTTTCCTACAAAGAAGGTTGAGTGCAGCAAGTTCAAATTTCCTTGTTAATGTAATCTGAAAAGATGCACAACTTAGTAGATTGGCCTCATTTCTAAAGTAGTTTGTTTAGAAAACAAACATCTTCATTCCCGAACACTGTACTATGTGAAATGAGCTAGTTCGATTCTAGGAATCACTTGCTTTCCTACGAAGAAGGTTGAGTTCAGCAATTTCAAACTTTCCTAGTTTGTGTAATCTAACAAGATATACAAGTTAGTGGATTCGCCTCATTTCAAAAGTAGTTTCTTTAGAATAGAAACATCTTCAGTACTGAACACTGTACTGTGTGAAATAAGGTAATTCGGTTCTAGGAATCAGTTTAATTTCTACGAATATGGTTGAGTGCAGCAAGTTCAAACTTTCCTTGTTAATGTAATCTAAAAAGATGGCCACGTTAGTAGATTCGTCTCATTTGTAAAGTAGTTTGTTGAAAAAACAAACATCTTCATTGCCAAACATTGCACTGTGTGAAATAAACTCATTCGGTTCTAGGAATCAGTTGCTTTCCTACAAAGAAGGTTGAGTGCAGCAAGTTCAAACTTTCCTTGTTAATGTAATCTGAAAAGTTGCACAACTTAGTAGACTAGCCTCATTTCTAAAGTAGTTTGTTTAGAAAACAAACATCTTCATTACCGAACACTAAACTATATGAAATGACCTAGTTCGGTTCTAGGAATCACTTGCTTTCCTACGAAGAAGGTTGAGTGCAGCAAGTTCAAACTTTCCTCGTTTGTGTAATCTAAAAAGATGTACAAGTTAGTGGATTCGTGTCATTTCTAAAGTGGTTTCTTTAGAAAACAAACATCTTCAGTACTGAACACTGTACTGTGTGAAATAAGTTAATTCGGTTCTCGGAATCAGTTTCCTTTCTACGAAGATGGTTGAGTGCAGCAAGTTCAACCTTTCCTTGTTAATGTAATCTAAAAAGATGGCCAAGTTAGCAGATTCGCCTCATTTGTAAAGTAGTTTGTTGAGAAAACAAACATCTTCATTGCCAAACATTGTACTGTGTGAAATAAGCTCATTCGATTCTAGGAATCAGTTGCTTTCCTACAAAGAATGTTGAGTGCAGCAAGTTCAAACTTATCTTCTTAATGTAATCTGAAAAGTTGCACAACTTAGTAGATGGGCCTCATTTCTAAAGTAGTTTGTTTAGAAAACAAACATCTCCATTACAGAACACTATCCTATGTGAAATGAGCTAGTTCGTGTCTAGGAATCATTTGCTTTCCTACGAAGAAGGTTGAGTGCAGCAAGTTCAATCTTTCCTCGTTTGTGTAATCTAACAAGGTGTATAAGTTAGTGGATTCGTGTCATTTATAAAGTGGTTTCTTTAGAAAGGAACATCCTCAGTACCGAACACTGTACTGTGTGAAATAAGTTAATTCGGTTCTAGGAATCAGTTTCCTTTCTAAAAAGGTGGTTGAGAGCAGCAAGTTCAAACTTTCCTTGTAAATATAATCTAAAAAGATGGCCAAGTTAGCAGAGTCACCTCATTTGCAAAGTAGTTTGTTGAGAAAATTGACATCTTTAATGCCGAACATTGTACTGTGTGAAATAAGCTCATTCGGTTCTAGGAATCACTTGCTTTCCTGCAAAGAAGGTTGAGTGCAGCAAGTTCAAACTTTCCTTGCTAATGTAATCTGAAAAGATGCACAACTTAGTAGATTGGCCTCATTTCTAAAGGAGTTTCTTTAGAAAAGAAACATCTTCAGTACCGAACACTGTACTCTGTGAAATAAGTTAATTCGCTTCTAGGAATCAGTTTAATTTCTACGAAGAAGGTTGAGTGCAGTAAGTTCAAACTTTCCTAGTTTGCGTAATGTAACAAGATGTACAAGTTAGTAGATTCGCCTCTTTTCTAAAGAAGTTTTTTTAGAAAAGAAACATCTTCAGTACCGAACACTGTACTGTGTGAAATAAGTTAATTCGCTTCTAGGAATCAGTTTAATTTCTACGAAGAAGGTTGAGTGCAGCAAGTTCAAACTTTCCTTGTTAATGTAATCTAAAAAGATGGGCAAGTTAGAAGATTCGCCTCATGTGTAATGTACTTTTCTGAGAAAACAAACATCTTCATTGCCGAACATTATACTGTGTGAAATAACCTCATTCGGTTCTAGGAATCAGTTGCTTTCCTACAAAAAAAGGTTGAGTGCAGCAAGTTCAAACTTCCTTGTTAATGTAATCTAAAAAGATGCACAACTTAGTAGATTGGCCTCTTTTCTAAAGTAGTTTGTTTAGAAAACAAACATCTTCATTACCGAACACTGTACTATGGGAAATAAGCTAGTTCCGTTCTAGGAATCACTTGCTTTCCTACGAAGAAGGCTGAGTGAAGCAAGTTCAAACTTTCCTAATTTGTGTAATCTAACAAGATGTACAAGTCAGTGGTTTCGCGTGGTTTCTAAAGTGGTTTCTTTAGAAACCAAAAATCTTCAGTACTGAGCACTGTACTGTGTGAAATAAGTTAAATCGGTTCTAGGAATCAGTTTGGTTTCTACGAAGATGGTCGAGTGCAGCAAGTTCAAACTTTCCTTGTCAATGTAATCTAAAAAGATGGCCACATAGGAGATTCACCTCATTGGTAAGGTAGTTTGTTGAGAAAATTAACATCTTCATTGCTGAACATTGTAATGTGTGAAATAAGCTCATTCGGTTCTAGGAATCACTTGCTTTCCTACAAAGAAAGTTGAGTGCAACAATTTCAAACTTTCCTTGTTAATGTAATCTAAAAAGATGCACAACTTAGTAGATTGGCCTGATTTCTAAAGTAGTTTCTTTAGAAAAGAAACATCTTCAGTACCGAACACTGTACTGTGTGAAATGAATTAATTCGCTTCTAGGAATCGGTTTACTTTCTACAAAGAAGGTTCAGTGCAGCAAGTTCAAATTTACCTAGTTTGTGTAATCTAACAAGATGTACAAGTTAGTGGATTCGCCTCATTTCTAATGTAGTTCCTCAGAAAAGAAACATCTTCAGTTCCAAACACTGAACTGTGTGAAATAAGTTAAGTCGCTTCTAGGAATCAGTTTAATTTCTATGAAGACGGTTGAGTTTAGCAAGTTCAAACTTTCCTTGTTAATGTAATTTAAAAAGATGTCCAAGTTAGTAGATTTGCCTCGTTGGTAAAGTAGTTCTTGAGAAAACAAACATCTTCATTGCCGAGCATTGTACTGTGTGGAAAAGCTCATTCAGTTCTAGAATTCAGTTGCTTTCCTACAAAGACGGTTGAGTGCAGCAAGTTCAAACTTTCCTTGTTAATGTAATCTAAAAAGAGGCACAACTTAGTAGATTGGCCTCATTTCTAAAGTAGTTTCTTTAGACAAGAAACATCTTCAGTACCGAATACTGTACTGTGTGAAATAAGTTAATTCGCTTCTAGGAATCAGTTTAATTTCTACGAAGAAGGTTGAGTGCACCAAGTTCAAACTTTCCTTGTTAATGTAATCTAAAAAGATGGCCAAGTTAGAAGATTCGCCTCATTTGTAAAGTAGTTTGTTGAGAAAACAAACATCTTCATTGCCTAACCCTGTACTGTGTGAAATAAGCTCATTCGGTTCTAGGAATCAGTTGCTTTCCTAAAGAAGATTGAGTGCAGCAAGTTCAAACTTTCCTTGTTGATGTAATCTGAAAAGATGCAAAACTTAGTAGATTGGTCTCATTTCTAAAGTAGTTTGTTTAGAAAACAAACATCTTCATTACCGTACACTGTACTATGTGAAATAAGCTAGTTTCGTTCTAGGAATCACTTGCAATCCTAAGAAGAAGGTTGAGTGCAGCAAGTTCAAACTTTCCTAGTTTGTGTAATCTAACAAGATGTACAAGGTAGTGGATTCGCCTCATGTCTAAAGTAGTTTCTTTAGAAAAGAAACATCTTCAATACCGAACACTGTACCGTGTGAAATAAGTGAATTCGCTTCTACGAATCAGTTTAATTTCTACGAAGATGGTTGAGTGCAGCAAGTTCAAACTTTGTTTTTTAATGTAATCTAAAAAGATGGCCATGTTAGCAATATCACATCATTTGTAAAATAGTTTGTTAAGAAAATTAACATCTTTATTGCTGAACATTGTACTGTGTGAAATAAGCTCATTCGGTTCTAGGAATCACTTGCTTTCCTACAAAGAAGGTTGAGTGCAGCAAGTTCAAAATTTCCTTGTTAATGTAATCTGAAAAGATGCACAACTTAGTAGATTGGCCTCATTTCTAAAGTAGTTTGTTTAGAAAACAAACATCTTCATTACCTAATAATGTACTATGTGAAATGAGCTCGTTCGATTCTAGGAATAACTTGCTTTCCGACGAAGAAGGTTGAGTGCAGCAAGTTCAAACTTTCCTAGTTTGTGTAATCTAACAAGATGTACAAGTTAGTGGTTTCGAGTCTCTTCTAAAGTGGTTTCTTTAGAAAACAAACATCTTCAGTACTGAGCACTGTACTGTGTGAAATAAGTTAATTCGGTTCTAGGAATCAGTTTCCTTTCTACGAAGATGGTTGAGTGCAGCAAGTTCAAACTTTCCTTTTTAATGTAATCTAAAAAGATGGCCAAGTTAGCAGATTCACCTCATTTGTAAGGTAGTTTGTTGAGAAAATTAACATCTTTATTGCCGAACATTGTACTGTGTGAAATAAGCTCATTCTGTTCTAAGAATCACTTGCTTTCCCACAAAGAAGGTTGAGTGCAGCAAGTTCAAACTTTCCTTGTTAATGTAATCTAAAAAGATGCACAACTTAGTAGATTGGCCTCATTCCTAAAGTAGTTTCTTTAGAAAAGAAACATCTTCATGACCGAACACTGTACTGTGTGAAATGAGTTAATTCGCTTCTAGGAATCAGTTTAATTTCTACGAAGATGGTTGAGTGCAGCAAGTTCAAACTTTCCTAGTTTGTGTAATGTAACAAGATGTACAAGTTAGTGGATTCGCGTCATTTCTAAATTAGTTTCTTTAGAAAACAAACATCTTCATTGCTGAACACTGTACTGTGTGAAATAAGTTAATTCAGTTCTAGGAATGAGTTTCCTTTCTACAAAGATGATTGAGTTTAGCAAGTTCAAACTTTCCTTGTTAATGTAATCTTAAAAGATGTCCAAGTTAGTAGATTCGCCTCATTTCTAAAGTAGTTTCTTTAGAAAACAAACCTAAATTGCCAAACTTTGTACTGTTTGAAATGAGCTAACTCGGCTCTAGGAATCAGTTTACTTTCTATGAAGATGGTTGATTTTAGCAAGTTCAAACTTTCCTTGTTAATGTGCTCTAAAAAGATGTCCAAGTTAGTAGATTTGCCTCATTGGTAAAGTAGTGTGTTGAGAAAACAAACATCTTCATTGCCGAACATTGTACTGTGTGAACAAAGCTAATTTCCTTCTAGAATTCAGTTGCTTTCCTACAAAGAAGGTTGAGTGCAGCCAGTTCAAACTTTCCTTGTTAATGTAATGTAAAAAGATGCACAACTTAGTAGATTGGCCTCATTTCTAAAGTAGTTTCTTTAGAAAAGAAACATCTTCAGTACCGAACACTGTACTGTGTGAAATAAGTTAATTTGCTTCTAGGAATCAGTTTAATTTCTACGAAGAACGTTGAGTGAAGCAAGTTCAAACTTTCCTAGTTTGTGTAATCTAACAAGATGTACAAGGTAGTGCATTTGCCTCATTTCTAAAGTAGTTTCTTTAGAAAGGAAAAATCTTCAGTACCGAACACTGCACTGTGTGAAATAAGGTAATTCAGTTCTAGGAAACAGTTTAATTTCTATGAAGATGGTTGAGTGCAGCAAGTTCAAACTTCCCTAGTTTGTGTAATCTAACAAGTTGTACAAGTTAAGGGATTCGCATCATTTTTAAATTAGTTTCTTTAGAAAACAAACATATTCAGTACCGAACACTGTACTGTGTGAAATAAGTTAATTCGGTTCTAGGAATCAGTTTCATTTCTACGAAGATGGTTGAGTTTAGCAAGTTCTACCTTTCCTTGTTAATGTGCTCTAAAATAATGTCCAAGTTAGTAGATTTGCCTCATTGGTAAAGTAGTTTGTTGAGAAAACAAACATCTTCATTGCCGAACATTGTACTGTGTGAAAAAAGCTAATTTAGTTCTAGAATTCAGTTGCTTTCCTACAAAGAAGGTTGAGTGCAGCCAGTTCAAACTTTCCTTGCTAATGTAATCTAAAAAGATGCACAACGTAGTAGATTGGCCTCATTTCTAAAGTAGTTTCTTTAGAAAAGAAACATCTTCAGTACCGAACAATACTGTGTGAAATAAGTGAATTCGCTTCTAGGAATCAGTTTAATTTCTACGAAGATGGTTGAGTGCAGCAAGTTCAAACTTTCCTTGTTAATGTAATCTAAAAAGATGGCCAAGTTAGTAGATTCGCCTCATGTGTAAAGTAATTTGTTGAGAAAACAAACATCTTCATTGCCAAACATTGTACTGTGTGAAATAAGCTCATTCGGTTCTAGGAATCAGTTGCTTTCCTACAAAGAAGGTTGAGTGCAGCCAGTTCAAACTTTCCTTGTTAATGTAATCTAAAAAGATGCACAACGTAGTAGATTGGCCTCATTTCTAAAGTAGTTTCTTTAGAAAAGAAACATCTTCAGTACCGAACAATACTGTGTGAAATAAGTGAATTCGCTTCTAGGAATCAGTTTAATTTCTACGAAGATGGTTGAGTGCAGCAAGTTCAAACTTTCCTTGTTAATGTAATCTAAAAAGATGGCCAAGTTAGTAGATTCGCCTCATTTGTAAAGTAATTTGTTGAGAAAACAAACATCTTCATTACCAAACATTGTACTGTGTGAAATAAGCTCATTCGGTTCTAGGACTCAGTGCTTTCCTACAAAGAAGGTTGAGTGCAGCAAGTTCAAACTTTCCTTGTTAATGTAATCTAAAAAGATGCACAACTTAGTAGATTGGTCTCATTTCTAAAGTAGTTTGTTTAGAAAACAAACATCTTCATTCCCGAACACTGTACTATGTGAAAGAAGCTAGTTCCGTTCTAGGAATCAGTTGCTTTCTTACAAAGAAGGTTGAGTGCAGCAAGTTCAAACTTTCCTAATTTGTGTAATCTAAAAAGATGCACAATTCAGTAGATTGGCCTCATTTCTAAAGTAGTTTCTTTAGAAAGGAAACATCTTCAGTACCGAAAACTATACTGTGTGAAATAAGTGAATTCGCTTCTAGGAATCAGTTTCCTTTCGACGAAGATGGTTGAGTGCAGCAAGTTCAAACTTTCCTTGTTAATGTCATCTAAAAAGATGGCCAAGTTAGTAGATTCGCCACATTTTTAAAGTAGTTTGTTGAGAAAACAAACATCTTCATTGCCAAACATTGTACTGTGTGAAATAAGCTCATTCGGTTCTAGGAATCAGTTGCTTTCCTATAAAGAAGGTTGAGTGCAGCAAGTTCAAACTTTCCTTGTTAATGTAATCTGAAAAGATGCACAACTTAGTAGATTGGCCTCATTTCTAAAGTAGTTTGTTAAGAAAACAAACATCTTCATTACCGAATACTGTACTATGTGAAATGAGCTAGTTCGATTCTAGGAATCACTTGCTTTCCTACGAAGAAGGTTGAGTGCAGCAAGTTCAAACTTTCCTAGTTTGTGTAATCTAACAAGATGTACAAGTTAGTGGTTTCGAGTCGTTTCTAAAGTGGTTTCTTTAGGAAACAAACATCTTCAGTACTGAGCACTGTACTGTGTGAAATAAGTTAATTCGGTTCTAGGAATCAGTTTCCTTTCTACGAAGATGGTTGAGTGCAGCAAGTTCAAACTTTCCTTGTTAATGTAATCTAAAAAGACGGCCAAGTTAGCAGATTCACCTCATTGGTAAGGTAGTTTGTTGAGAAAATTAACATCTTTATTGCCGAACATTGTACTGTGTGAAATAAGCTCATTCGGTTCTAGGAATCACTTGCTTTCCTACAAAGAAGGTTGAGTGCAGCAAGTTTAAACTTTCCTTTTTAATGAAATCTAAAAAGATGCACAACTTAGTAGATTGGCCTCATTCCTAAAGTAGTTTCTTTAGAAAAGAAATATCTTCACTACCGAACCCTTAACTGTGTGAAATAAGTTATTTCGGTTCTAATAATCAGTTTCCTTTCTACGAAGATGGTTGAGTTTAGCAAGTTCAAACGATCCTTGTTAATGTAATCTAAAAAGAATTCCATGTTAGTAGATTCGCCTCATTTCTAACGTAGTTTCCTTAGAAAAAAAACCTAAATTGCCAAACTTTGAACTTTGTCAAATGAGCTAATTCGGCTCTAGGAATCAGTTTAATTTCTACGAAGATGGTTGAGTTTAGCAAGTTCAATCTTTCCTTGTTAATGTGCTCTAAAAAGATGTCCAAGTTAGTAGATTTGCCTCAGTGGTAAAGTAGTTTGTAGAGAAAACAAACATCTTCCTTGCCGAATATTGTACTGTGTGAAAAAAGCTTATTTAGTTCTAGAATTCAGTTGCTTTCCTACAAAGAAGGTTGAGTACAGCCACTTCAAACTTTCCTTTTTAATGTAATCTAAAAAGACGCACAACTTAGTAGATTGGCCTCATTTCTAAAGTAGTTTCTTTAGAAAAGAAACATCTTCAGTACCGAACACTGTATTGTGTGAAATAAGTTAATTCGCTTCTAGGAATCAGTTTAATTTCTACGAAGAAGGTTGAGTGCAGCAAGTTCAAACTTTCCTAGTTTGTGTAATCTAACAAGATGTACATTTAGTGCATTCGCCTCATTTCTAAAGTAGTTTCTTTAGAAAAGAAACATCTTCAGTACCGAACACTGTACTGTGTAAAATAAGGTAATTCAGTTCTTGGAATCAGTTTAATTTCTATGAAGATGGTTGAGTGCAGCAAGTTCAAACTTTCCTTGTTAATGTAATCTAAAAAGATGCACAACTTAGTGGATTGGCCTCATTTCTAAAGTAGTTTGTTTACAAAACAAACATCTTCATTACCGAACATTATACTATGTGAAATGAGCTAATTCGGTTCTAGGAATCACTTGCTTTCCTACGAAGAAGGTTGAGTGCAGCAACTTCAAACTTTCCTCGTTTGTGTAATCTAACAAGATGTATAAGTTAGTGGATTCGCATCATTTCTAAAGTAGTTTGTTTAGAAAACAAACATCTTCAGTACTAAACTGTGTGAAATAAGTCATTTCGGTTCTAGGAATCAGTTTCCTTCCTACTAAGATGGTTGAGTTCAACAAGGTCAAACTTTCCTTGTTAATGTAATCTAAAAAGATGGCCAAGTTAGCACAGTCACATCATTTGTAAAATAGTTTGTTGAGAAAATTAACATCTTTATTGCCGAACATTGTACTGTGTGAAATAAGCTCATTCGGGTCTAGGAATCACTTTCTTTCCTACAAAGAAGGTTGAGTCCAGCAAGTTCAAATTTCCTTGTTAATGTAATCTAAAAAGATGCACAACTTAGTAGATTGGCCTCATTTCTAAAGTTGTTTCTTTAGAAAAGAAACATCTTCAGTACCGAACACTGTACTGTGTGAAATAAGTTAATTCGCTTCTAGGAATCAGTTTAATTTCTACGAAGAAGGTTGAGTGCAGAAAGTTCAAATTTTCGTTGTTTCCGTAATCTGACAAGATGTACAAGTTAGTGGATTCGCCTCATTTCTAACGAGTTCCTTCAGAAAAGAAACATCTTCAGTACCTAACACTGTACTGTGTGAAATAAGTTAATTCGCTTCTAGGACTCAGTTTAATTTCTTTGAAGATGGTTGAATTTAGCAAGTTCAAACTTTCCTTGTTAATGTAATCTAAAATATGTCCAAGTTAGTAGATTTGCCTCATTGGTAAAGTAGTTCATTGAGAAAAAAAAAACATCTTCATTGCCGAACATTGTACTGTGTGAAAAAAGCTCATTCGGTTCTAGAATTCAGTAGCTTTCCTACAAAGACGGTTGAGTGCTGCAAGTTCAAACTTTCATTGTTAATGTAATCGAAAAAGATGCACAACTTAGTAGATTGGCCTCATTTCTAAGGTATTTACTTTAGAAAAGAAACATCTTCAGTACCGAACACTGTACTGTGTGAAATAAGTTAATTTGCTTCTAGGAATCATTTTAATTTCTACGAAGAAGGTTGAGTGCAGCAAGTTCAAACTTTCCTTGTTAATGTAATCTAAAAAGATGGCCACGTGAGAAGATTCGCCTCATTTGTAAAGTACTTTGTTGAGAAAACAAACATCTTCATTGCCGAACATTGTACTGTGTGAAATAAGCTCATTCGGTTCTAGGAATCACTTGCTTTCCTACAAGGAAGGTTGAGTGCAGCAAGTTCAAACTTTCTTTGTTAATGTAATCTAAAAAGATGCACAACTTAGTAGATTGGCCTCATTTCAAAAGTAGTTTGTTTAGAAAACAAACATCTTCATTACCGAACACTGTACTATGTGAATTAAGCTAGTTCCGTTCTAGGAATCACTTGCTTTCCTACGAAGAAGGTTGAGTGCAGCAAGTTCAAACTTTCCTAGTTTGTGTAATCTAACAACATGTACAAGTTACTGGATTCGCGTCATTTCTAAATTAGTTTCTTTAGAAAACAAATATCTTCAGTACCGAACACTGTACTGTGTGAAATAAGTTAATTCGGTTCTAGGAATCAGTTTCCTTTCTACGAAGATGGTTGAGTTTAGGAAGTTCAAAATTTCCTTGTTCATGTAATCTAAAAAGATGTCCAAGTTAGTAGATTCGCCTCATTTCTAAAGTAGTTTCTTTAGAAAACAAACCTTCATTGCCAAACTTTGTACTGTGTGAAATGAGCTAATTCGATTCTAGAAATCAGTTTCCTTTCTACGAAGATGGTTCAGTGCAGCAAGTTCAAACTTTCCTTCTTAATGTAATCTAAAAAGATGGCCAAGTTAGCAGATTCACCTCATTTGTAAAGTAGTTTGTTGATAAAATTAACATCTTTATTGCCGAACCTTGTACTGTGTGAAATAAGCTCATTCTGTTCTAGGAATCACTTGCTTTCCTACAAAGAAGGTTGAGTGCAGCAAGTTCAAACTTTCCTTGTTAATGTAATCTAAAAAGATATCCAAGTTACAAGATTTGCCTCATTTGTAAAGTACTTTCTTGAGAAAACAAACATCTTCATTTCCGAACATTGTACTGTGTGAAAAAAGCTAATTTAGTTCTAGAATTCAGTTGCTTTCCTACAAAGACGGTTGAGTGCAGAAGTTCAAACTTTCCTTGTTAATGTAATGTAAAAAGATGCACAACGTACTAGATTGGCCTCATTTGTAAAGTAGTTTCTTTATAAAAGAAACATCTTCAGTACCGAACACTGTACTGTGCGAAATAAGTTAATTTGCCTCTAGGAATCAGTTTAATTTCTACAAAGAAGGTTGAGAGCAACAAGTTCAAATTTTCCTTGTTTGTGTAATCTAACAAGATGTACAAGTTAGTGGATTCACCTCATTTCTAACGAGTTCCTTCAGAAAAGAAACATCTTCAGTACCAAACACTGTACTGTGTGAAATAAGTTAATTCGCTTCTAAGAATCAGTTTAATTTCTACGAAGATGGTTGAGTTTAGCAAGTTCAAACTTCCCTTGTTAATGTAATCTAAAATATGTCCAAGTTAGTAGATTTGCCTCATTGGTAAAGTAGTACATTCAGAAAAAAAACATCTTCATTGCCGAACATTGTACTGTGTGAAAAAAGCTCATTCGGTTCTAGAATTCAGTTGCATTCCTACAAAGACGGTTGAGTGCTGCAAGTTCAAACCTTCCTTGTTAATGTAATCGAACAAGATGCACAACTTAGTAGATTGGCCTCATTTCCAAGGTAGTTACTTTAGAAAAGAAAAATCTTCAGTACCGAACACTGTACTGTGTGAAATAAATTAATTCGCTTCTAGGAATCAGTTTAATTTCTACGAAGAAGGTTGAGTGCAGGAAGTTCAAACTTTCCTTGTTAATGTAATCTCAAAAGATGGCCAAGTTAGAAGATTCGTCTCATTTGTAAAGTACTTTGTTGAGAAAACAAACATCTTCATTGCCGAACATTGTACTGTGTGAAATAAGCTCATTCGGTTCTAGGAATCACTTGCTTTCCTACAAGGAATATTGAGTGCAGCAAGTTCAAACTTTCCTTGTTAATGTAATCTAAAAAGATGCACAAGTTAGTAGATTGGCCTCATTTCAAAAGTAGTTTGTTTAGAAAACAAACATCTTCAGTACCGAACACTGTACTGTGTGAAATAAGTGAATTCGTTTCTAGGAATCAGTTTAATTTCTACGAAGAAGGTTGAGTGCAGCAAGTTCAAACTTTCCTAGTTTGTGTAATCCAACAAGATCTACAAGTTAGTGGATTCGCGTTATTTCTAAATTAGTTTCTTTAGAAAACAAACATCTTCAGTTCCGAACACTGTACTGTGTGAAATAAATGAATTCGCTTCTAGGAATCAGTTTAATTTCTACGAAAATGGTTGAGTGCAGGAAGTTCAAACTTTCCTTGTTAATGTAATCTAAAAAGATGTCCAAGTTAGTAGATTCGCCTCATTTCTAACGTAGTTTCTTTAGAAAACAAACCTTCATTGCCAAACATTGTACTGTGTCAAATTAGCTAATTCGGTTCTAGGAAACAGTTTACTTTCTACGAAGATGGTTGAGTTTAGCGAGTTCAAACTTTCCTTGATAATGTAATCTACAAAGATGTCCAAGTTAGTAGATTCGCCTCATTTCTAAAGTAGTTTCTTCAGAAAACAAACCTTCATTACCAAACATTGTACTATGTGAAATGAGCTAGTTCGGTTCTAGGAATCACTTGCTTTCCTACTAAGAAGGTTGAGTGCAGCAAGTTCAAACTTTCCTAGTTTGTGTAATCTAACAAGATGTACAACTTAGTGGATTCGCGTCATGTCTCAATTAGTTTCTTTAGAAAACAAACATCTTCAGTACCGAACACTGTACTGTGTGATATAAGTTAATTCGCTTCTAGGAATCAGTTTAATTTCTACGAAAAAGGTTGAGTATAGCAAGTTCAACTTTTCATAGTTTGTGTAATCTAACAAGATGTACAAGTTAGTTGATTCGCCTCATTTCTAACGGAGTTCCTTTAGAAAATTAAGATCTTCAGTACCGAACACTGTACTGTGTGAAATAAGTTAATTCGCTTCTAGGAACCAGTTTACTTTCTACGAAGATGGTTGAGTTTAGAAAGTTCAAACTTTCCTTGTTAATGTAATCTAAAAAGATGTCCAAGTTTGTAGATTTGCCTCATTGGTAAAGTAGTTCGTTGAGAAAACAAACATTTTCATTGCCGAACATTGTACTGTGTGAAAAAAGGTAATTCAGATCTAGAATTCAGTTGCTTTCCTACAAAGACGGTTGAATGCGGCAAGTTCAAACATTCATTTTTAATGTATTTTAAAAAGATGCACAACTTAGTGCATTCGCCTCATTTCTAAAGTAATTTCTTTACAAAAGAAACATCTTCAGTACTGAACACTGTACTGTGTGAAATGTTAATTCGCTTCGAGGAATCAGTTTAATTTCTACGAAGATGGTTGACTCCAGCAAGTTCAAACTTTCCTTGTTAATGTAATCTAAAAAGATGGACAAGTTAGAAGATTCGCCTCATTTGTAAAGTACTTTGTTGAGAAAACAAACATCTTCATTGCCGAACATTGTACTGTGTGAAATAAGCTCATTCGGTTCTAGGAATCAGTTGCTTTCCTACAAAGAATGTTGAGTGCAGCAAGTTCAAACTTTCCTTGTTAATGGAATCTAAAAAGATGCACAACTTAGTAGATTGGCTTCAATTCTAAAGTAGTTTCTTTAGAAAAGAAACATCTTCAGTACCGAACACTGTACTGTGTGAAATAAGTTAATTCGCTTCTAAGAATCAGTTTAATTTCTATGAAGAAGGTTTAGTTCTGCAAGTTCAAACATTCCTTGTTACTGTAATCTAAAAAGATGACCACGTGAGAAGATTCACCTCATTAGTAAAGTACTTTGTTGAGAAAACAAACATCTTCATTGCCGAACATTGTACTGTGTGAAATAAGCTCATTCGGATCTGGGAATCAGTTGCTTTCCTACAAAGAAGGTTGAGTGCAGCAAGTTCAAACTTTCCTTCTTAATGGAATCTAAAAAGATGCACAACTTAGTAGATTGGCCCCATTTCTAAAGCAGTTTGTTTAGAAAACAAACATATTCATTACCAAACACTATACTATGTGAAATAAGCTAGTTCCGTTCTAGGAATCACTTGCTTTCCTGCGAAGAAGGTTGAGTGCAGCCAGTTCAAACTTTCCTAGTTTTTCTAATCTAACAAGATGTACAAGTTAGTGGATTCGCCTCATTTCTAAAGTAGTTCCTTTAGAAAAGAAACATCTTCAGTACCGAACACTGTACTGTGTGAAATAAGTGAATTCGCTTCTAGGAATCAGTTTAATTTCTACAAAGATGGTTGAGTGCAGCAAGTTCAAACTTTCCTTGTTAATGTAATCTAAAAAGATGGCCAAGTTAGTACATTCGCCTCATTTGTAAAGTAGTTTGTTGAGAAAACAAACATCTTCATTGCCAAACATTGTACTGTGTCTAAAAAGCTCATTCGGATCTAGAAATCAGTTGCTTTCCTACAAAGAAGGTTGAGTGCAGCAAGTTCAAACTTTCCTTGTAAATGTAATCAGAAAAGTTGCACAACTTAGTAGATTAGCCTCATTTCTAAAGTAGTTTGTTTAGAAAACAAACTTCTTCATTAACGAACACTGTACTGTGTGAAGTAAGTTAATTCGATTCTAGGAATCAGCTTAATTTCTACGAAGAAGGTTGAGTGCAGCAAGTTCAAACTTTCCTTGTTAATGTAATCCTAAAAGATGGCCAAGTTAGAAGATTCGCCTGATTTGTAAAGTACTTTGTTGAGAAAACAAACATCTTCATTGCCGAACATTGTACAGTGTGAAATAAGCTCATTCGGTTCTAGGAATCAGTTGCTTTCCTACAAAGAAGGTTGAGTGCAGCAAGTTCAAACTTTCCTTGTTAATGTAATCTAAAAAGATGCACAACTTAGTAGATTGGCCTCATTTCTAAAGTAGTTGGTTTAGAAAACAAACAACTTCATTACCGAACACTCCTATGTGAAATAAGCTAGTTCCGTTCTAGGAATCACTTGCTTTCCTACGAAGAAGGTTGAGTGCAGCAAGTTCAAACTTTCCTACTTCGTGTAATCTAACAAGATGTACAAGTTAGCGGATTCGTCTCATTTCTAAAGTAGTTTCTTTAGAAAAGAAACATCTTCAGTACCGAACACTGTACTGTGTGAAATAAGTGAATTCGCTTCTAGGAATCAGTTTAATTTCTACGAAGATGATTGAGTGCAGCAAGTTCAAACTTTCCTTGTTAATGTAATCTAAAAAGATGGCAAACTAAGTAGATTCGCCTCATTTGTAAAGTAGTTTGTTTAGAAAACAAACATCTTCATTGCTAAACATTTTACTGTGTGAAATACGCTCATTCGGTTCTAGGAATCAGTTGCTTTCCTACAAAGAAGGTTGAGTGCAGCAAGTTCAAACTTTCCTCGTTAATGTAATCTGAAAAATTGCACAACTTAGTAGATTGCCCTCATTTCTAAAGTAGTTTGTTTACAAAACAAACATCTTCATTACCGAACACTATACTATGTGAAATGAGCTAGTTCGGTTCTAGGAATCACTTGCTTTCCTACGAAGAAGGTTGAGTGCAGCAAGTTCAAACTTTCCTAGTCTGTGTAATCTAACAAGATGTACAAGTTAGTGGATTCGCGTCATTTCTAAAGTGGTTTCCTTATAAAACGAACATCTTCAGTACTGAACACTGTACTGTGTGAAATAAGTTAATTCGGTTCTATTAATCAGTTTCCTTTCTACGAAGATGGTTGACTGCAGCAAGTTCAAACTTTCCTTGTTAATGTAATCTAAAAAGATGGCCAAGTTAGCACACTCACCTCATTTGTAAAGTAGTTTGTTGAGAAAATTAACATCTTTATTGCCCAACATTGTACTATGTGAAATAAGCTCATTCGGTTTTAGGAATCACTTGCTTTCCTACAAAGAAGGTTGAGTGCAGCAAGTTCAAACTTTCCTTGTTAATGTTATCTAAAAAGATGCACAACTTAGTAGATTGGCCTCATTTCTAAAGTAGTTTCTTTAGAAAAGAAACATCTTCAGTACCGAACACTGTACTGTGTGAAATAAGTTAATTCGCTTCTAGGAATCAGTTTAATTTCTACGAAGAAGGTTGAGTGCAGCAAGTTCAAACTTTCCTTGTTAATGTAATCTAAAACGATGGCCAAGTTAGAAGATTCGCCTCATTTGTAAAGTACTTTGTTGAGAAAACAAACATCTTCATTGCCGAACATTGTCCTGTGTGAAATAAGCTCATTCGGTTCTAGGAATCAGTTGCTTTCCTACAAAGAAGGTTGAGTGCAGCAAGTTCAAACTTTCCTTGTTAATGTAATCTAAAAAGATGCACAACTTAGCAGATTGCCCTCATTTCTAAAGTAGTTTCTTTAGAAAACAAACATATTCATTACCGAACAGTGTACTGTGTGAAATAAGTTAATTCGCTTCTAGGAATCAGTTTAATTTCTACGAAGAAGGTTGAGTGCAGCAAGTTCAAACTTTCCTTGTTAATGTAATCTAAAAAGATGCACAACGTAGTAGATTTGCCACATTTCTAAAGTAGTTTGTTTAGAAAACAAACATCTTCATTACCGAACACTGTACTATGTGAAAAAAGCTAGTTCCGTTCTAGGAATCACTTGCTTTCCTACGAAGCAGGTTGAGTGCAGCAAGTTCAAACTTTCCTAGTTTGTGTAATCTAAGAAGATGTTCATGTTATTGTATCGCCTCATTTCTAAAGTAGTTTCTTTAGAAAAGAAACATCTTCAGTACCGAACACTGTACTGTGTGAAATAAGTGAATTCGCTTCTAGGAATCAGTTTAATTTCTACAAAGATGGTTGAGTGCAGCAAGTTCAAACTTTCCTTGTTAATGTAATCTAAAAAGATGGCCAAGTTAGTATATTCGCCTCATTTGTAAAGTAGTTTGTTGAGAAAACAAACATCTTCATTGCCAAACATTGTACTGTGTCTAAAAAGCTCATTCGGATCTAGAAATCAGTAGCTTTCCTACAAAGAATGTTGAGTGCAGCAAGTTCAAACTTATCTTCTTAATGTAATCTGAAAAGTTGCACAACTTAGTAGATGGGCCTCATTTCTAAAGTAGTTTGTTTAGAAAACAAACTTCTTCATTGACGAACACTATACTATGTGAAATGAGCTAGTTCGGTTCTGGGAATCACTTGCTTTCCTACGAAGAAGGTTGAGTACAGCAAGTTCAAACTTTCCTTGTTAATGTAATCTAAAAAGATGCACAACTTTGTAGATTGGCCTCATTTCTAAAGTAGTATCTTTAGAAAAGAAACATCTTCAGTACCGAACACTGTACTGTTTGAAATAAGTTAATTCGCTTCTAGGAATCAGTTTAATTTCTACGAAGAAGGTTGAGTGCAGCAAGTTCAAACTTTCCTTGTTAATGTAATCTAAAAAGATGGCCAAGTTAGAAGATTCGCCTGATTTGTAAAGTACTGTGTTGAGAAAACAAACATCTTCATTGCCGAACATTGTACTGTGTGAAATAAGCTCATTCTGTTCTAGGAATCAGTTGTTTCCCTACAAAGAAGGTTGAGTGCAGCAAGTTAAAACTTTCCTTGTTAATGTAATCTAAAAAGATGCACAACTTAGTAGATTGGCCTCATTTCTAAAGTAGTTTCTTTAGAAAAGAAACATCTTCAGTACCGAACACTGTACTGTGTGAAATAAGTTAATTCGCTTCTAGGAATCAGCTTAATTTCTACGAAGAAGGTTGAGTGCAGCAAGTTCAAACTTTCCTTGTTAATGTAATCTAAAAAGATGGCCAAGTTAGAAGATTCGCCTGATTTGTAAAGTACTTTGTTGAGAAAACAAACATCTTCATTGCCGAACATTGTACAGTGTGAAATAAGCCTATTCGGTTCCAGGAATCAGTTGCTTTCCTACAAAGAAGATTGAGTGCAGCAAGTTCAAACTTTCCTTGTTAATGTAATCGAAAAAGATGCACAACTTAGTAGTTTGGCCTCATTTCTAAATTAGTTTCTTTAGAAAAGAAACATCTTCACTACCGAACACTTTACTGTGTGAAGTAAGTTAATTCGCTTCTAGGAATCAGCTTAATTTCTACGAAGAAGGTTGAGTGCAGCAAGTTCAAACTTTCCTTGTTAATGTAATCTAAAAAGATGGCCAAGTCAGAAGATTCACCTCATTTGTAAAGTACTTTGTTGAGAAAACAAACATCTTCATTGCCGAACATTTTGCTGTGTGAAATAAGCTCATTCGGTTCTAGGAATCAGTTGCATTCCTACAAAGAAGGTTGAGTGCAGCAAGTTCAAACTTTCCTTGTTAATGTAATCTAAAAAGATGGCCACCTTAGTAGATTCGCCTCATTTGTAAAGTAGTTTGTTGAGAAAATTAACATCTTTATTGCCGAACATTGTACTGTGTGAAATAAGCTCATTCGGTTCTAGGAATCACTTGCTTTCCTACAAAGAAGGTTGAGTGCACCAACTTCAAACTTTCCTTGTTAATGTAATCTGAAAAGTTGCACAATTTAGTAGATTGGCCTCATTTCTAAAGTAGTTTCTTTAGAAAAGAAACATCTTCAGTACATAGCACTGTACTGTTTGAAATGTGTTAATTCGCTTCTAGGAATCAGTTTAATTTCTACGAAGAAGTTTGAGTGCAGCAAGTTCAAACTTTCCTCGTTAATGTAATCTAAAAAGATGGCAAGTCAGAAGATTCGCCTGATTTGTAAAGTACGTTGTTGAGAAAACATACATCTTCATTGCCGAACATTGTGCTGTGTGAAATAAGCTCATTCAGTTCTAGGAATCAGTTGCATTCCTTCAAAGAAGGTTGAGTGCAGCAAGTTCAAACTTTCCTTGTTAATGTAATCTAAAAAGATGGCCAAGTTAGTAGATTCGCCTCATATGTAAAGTAGTTTGTTGAGAAAACAAACATCTTCATTACCGAACATTGTACTGTGTGAAATAATCTCATTCGGTTCTAGGAATCAGTTGCGTTCCTACAAAGAAGGTTGAGTGCAGCAAGTTCAAACTTTCCTAGTTTGTGTAATCTAACAAGATGTACAAGTTAGTGGATTCGCCTCATTTCTAAAGTAGTTTATTTTGAAAACAAACACCTTCAGTACCGAACACTGTACTGTGTGAAATAAGTGAATTCGCTTCTAGGAATCAGTTTAATTTCTACGAAGATGGTTGAGTGCAGCAAGTTCAAACTTTCCTTGTTAATGTATTATAAAAAGATGGCCAAGTTAGTAGATTCACCTCATTTGTAAAGTAGTTTGTTGAGAAAATTAACATCTTTATTGCCGAACATTGTACTGTGTGAAATAAGCTCATTCGGTTCTAGGAATCACTTGCTTTCCTACAAAGAAGGTTGAGTGTAGCAAGTTCAAACTTTCTTGTTAATGTAATCTGAAAAGTTGCACAAATTAGTAGATCGGCCTCATTTATAAAGTAGTTTCTTTAGAAAAGACACATCTTCAGTACCGAACACTGTACTGTTTGAAATGAGTTAATTCGCTTATAGGAATCAGTTTAATTTCTATGTAGATGGCTGAGTGCAGCAAGTTCAAACTTTCCTGGTTTGTGTAATCTAACAAGATATACAAGTTAGTGGATTTGCATCATTTCTACATTACTTTCTTTAGAAAAAGAACATCTTCAGTACCGAACACTGAACTGTGTGAAATAAGTTAATTCGGTTCTAGGAATCAGTTTCCTTTCTACGAAGATGGTTGAGTTTAGCAAGTTCAAACTTTCCTTGTTAATGTAATCTAAAAAGATGTCCAAGTTAGTAGATTCGCCTCATTTCTAAAGTAGTTTCTTTAGAAAACAAACCTAAATTGCCAAACTTTGTACTGCGTGAAATGAGCTAATTCGGTCTAGGAATCAGTTTCCTTTCTAAGAAGATGGTTGAGTGCAGCAAGTTCAAACTTTCTTTTTTAATGTAATCTAAAAAGATGGCCAAGTTAGTACATTTGCCTCATACATAAACTAGTTTGTTTAGAAAACAAACATCTTCATTGCCAAACATTGTACTGTGTGAAATAAGCTCATTCGGTTCTATGAATCAGCTGCTTTCCTATAAAGAAGGTTGAGTGCAGCAAGTTCAAACTTTCCTTGTTAATGTAATCTGAAAAGTTGCACAATTTAATAGATTGGCCTCATTTCTAAAGTAGTTTCTTTAGAAAAGAAACATCTTAAGTACATAACACTATACTGTTTGAAATGAGTTAATTCGCTTCTAGGAATCAGTTTAATTTCTACGAAGATGGTTGAGTGCAGCAAGTTCAAACTTTCCTAGTTTGTGTAATCTAACAAGATGTACAAGTTAGTGGATTTGACTCATTTCTAAATTAGTTTCTTTAGAAAACAAACATCTTCAGTACCGAACACTGTACCGTGTGAAATAAGTTAATTTGGCTCTAGGAATCACTTTCCTTTCTACGAAGATGGTTGAGTTTAGCAAGTTCAAACTTTCCTTGTTAATGTAATCTAAGAAGATGGCCAAGTTAGTAGATTCGCCTCATTTCTAAAGTAGTTTCTTTAGAAAACAAACCTAATTGCCAAACTTTGTACTGTGTGAAATGAGCTAATTCGGTTCTAGGACTCAGTTTACTTACTACGAAGATGGTTAAGTTTACTAAGTCAAACTTTCCTTGTTAATGTGCTCTAAAAAGATGTCCAAGTTAGTAGATTTGCCTCATTGGTAAAGTAGTTTGTTGAGAAATCAAACATCTTCATTGCCAAACATTGTACTGTGTGAAATAAGCTCATTCGGTTCTAGGAATCAGTTGATTTCCTACAAAGAAGGTTGAGTGCAGCAAGTTCAAACTTTCCTTGTTAATGTAATCTAAAAAGATGCACAACTTAGTAGATTGGCCTCATTTCTAAAGTAGTTTGTTTAGAAAACAAACATCTTCATTACCAAACACTGTACTATGTGAAATAAGCTAGTTCCGTTCTAGGATTCAATTGCTTTCCTACGAAGAAGGTTGAGTGCAGCAAGTTCAAACGTTCCTGGTTTGTGTAATCTAACAAGATGTACAACTTAGTGGATTCCCCTCATTTCTAAAGTAGTTTCTTTAGAAACGGAACATCTTCAGTACCAAACACTGTACCGTGTGAAATAAGTGAATTTGCTTCTAGGAATCAGTTTAATTTCTACGAAGATGGTTGAGTCCAGCAAGTTCAAACTTTCCTTGTTAATGTAATCGAAAAAGATGGCCAAGTTAGTAGATTCGCCTCATTTGTAAAGTAGTTTGTTGAGAAAACAAACATCTTCTTTGCCAACCATTGTACTGTGTGAAATAAGCTCATTCGGTTCTAGGAATCAGTTGCTTTCCTACAAAGAATGTTGAGTGCAGCAAGTTCAAACTTTCCTTGTTAATGAAATCTGAAAAGTTGCACAACTTGGTAGATTGGCCTCATTTCTAAAGTAGTTTGTTTACAAAATAAACATCTTCATTACAGAACACTATACTATGTGAAATGAGCTAGTTCGGTTCTAGGAATCACTTGGTTTCCTACGAAGATGGTTGAGTGCAGCAAGTTCAAACTTTCCTTGTTAATGTAATCTAAAAAGATGCACAACTTAGTAGATTGGCCTCATTTCTAAAGTAATTTCTTTAGAAAAGAAACATCTTCAGTACCGAACACTGTTCTGTGTGAAATAAGGTAATTCGGTTCTAGGAATCAGTTTAATTTCTACGAAGATGGTTGAGTGCAGCAAGTTCAAACTTTCCTTGTTAATGCAATCTCACAAGATGCACAACTTAGTAGATTCGCCTCATTTCTAAAGTAGTTTGTTTACAAAACAAACATCTTCATTACCGAACACTATACTATTTGACATGAGCTAGTTCGGTTCTAGGAATCACTTGCTTTCCTACGAAGAAGGTTGAGTGCAGCGGGTTCAAACTTTCCTCGTTTGTGTAATCTAACAAGATGTACAAGTTAGTGGATTCGTGTCATTTCTAAAGTGGTGTCTTTAGAAAACAAATGTAGTTTGTTGAGAAAACAAACATCTTCATTTCAGAACATTATACTGTGTGAAAAAAGCTAATTCGGATCTAGAATTTAGTTGCTGTCCTACAAAGACGGTTGAGTGCAGCAAGTTCAAACATTCCTTGTTAATGTATTCTAAAAAGGTGCACAACTTAGGGGATTCGCCTAATTTCTAAAGTAATTTCTTTAGAAAAGAAACATCTTCAGTACCAAACACTGTACTGTGTGAAATAAGTTAATTAGCTTCTAGGAATCAGTTTAATTTCTACGAAGAAGGTTGAGTGCAGCAAGGTCAAACTTTCTTTGTTAATGTAATCTAAAAAGATTGCCAAGTTAGAAGATTTGCCTCATTTGTAAAGTACTTTGTTGAGAAAACAAACATCTTCATTGCCGAACACAGTACTATGTGAAAAAAGCTCATTCGGTTCTCGGAATCAGTTGCTTTCCTACAAAGAAGGTTGAGTGCAGCAAGTTCAAACTTTCCTAGTTTGTGTAATCTAACAAGATATAAAAGTTAGTGGATTCGTGTCATTTCTAAATTAGTTTCTTTAGAAAACAAACATCTTCAGTACCGAACACTGTACTGTGTGAAATAAGTTAATTCGGTACTAGGAATCAGTTTCCTTTCTACGAAGATGGTTGAGTTTAGCATGTTCAAAGTTTCCTTTTTAATGTAATCTAAAAAGATGTCCAAGTTAGTAGATTTGCCTCATTTCTAAAGTAGTTTCTTTAGAAAACAAACCTTCATTGCCAAAGTTTGTATTGTGTGAAATGAGCTAATTCGGTTCTAGGAATCAGTTTACTTTCTAGGAAGATGGTTGAGTTTAGCAAGTTCAAACTTTCCTCGTTAATGTGATCTGAAAAGATGTCCAAGTTAGTAGATTTGCCTCATTGGTAAAGTAGTTTGTTGAGAAAACAAACACCTTCAATGCCGAACATTGTACTGTGGGAAAAAAGCTAATTTAGTTCTAGAATTCAGTTGCTTTCCTACAAAGAAGGTTGAGTGCAGCCAGTTCAAACACTCCTTGTCAATGTAATCTAAAAAGATGCACAACGTAGTAGATTGGCCTCATTTCTAAAGTAGTTTCTTTAGAAAAGAAACATCTTCAGTACCGAACACTGTACTGTGTGAAATAAGGTAATTCGGTTCTAGGAATCAGTTTAATTTCTAATTAGATGGTTGAGTGCAGCAAGTTCAAACTTTCCTTTTTAATGTAATCTAAAAAGATGCACAACTTAGTAGATTGGCCTCATTTCGAAATTAGTTTCTTTAGAAAAGAAACATCTTCAGTACCGAACACTGTACTGTGTGAAATAAATTAATTAGCTTCTAGGAATCAGTTTAATTTCTACGAAGAAGGTTGAGTGCAGCAAGTTCAAACTTTCTTTTTTAATGTAATCTAAAAAGATTGCCAAGTTAGAAGATTTGCCTCATTTGTAAAGTACTTTGTTGAGAAAACAAACATCTTCATTGCCGAACACTGTACTGTGTGAAATAAGCTCATTCGGTTCTAGGAATCAGTTGCTTTCCTACAAAGAAGGTTGAGTGCAGCAAGTTCAAACTTTCCTAGTTTGTGTAATCTAACAAGATATAAAAGTTAGTGGATTCGTGTCATTTCTAAATTAGTTTCTTTAGAAAACAAACATCTTCAGTACCGAACACTGTACTATGTGAAATAAGTTAATTCGGTACTAGGAATCAGTTTCCTTTCTACGAAGATGGTTGAGTTTAGCATGTTCAAAGTTTCGTTTTTAATGTAATCTAAAAAGATGTCCAAGTTAGTAGATTTGCCTCATTTCTAAAGTAGTTTCTTTAGAAAACAAACCTTCATTGCCAAAGTTTGTATTGTGTGAAATGAGCTAATTCGGTTCTAGGAATCAGTTTACTTTCTAGGAAGATGGTTGAGTTTAGCAAGTTCAAACTTTCTTTGTTAATGTGATCTGAAAAGATGTCCAAGTTAGTAGATTTGCCTCATTGGTAAGGTAGTTTGTTGAGAAAACAAACACCTTCAATGCCGAACATTGTACTGTGGGAAAAAAGCTAATTTAGTTCTACAATTCAGTTGCTTTCCTACAAAGAAGGTTGAGTGCAGCCAGTTCAAACACTCCTTGTCAATGTAATCTAAAAAGATGCACAACGTAGTAGATTGGCCTCATTTCTAAAGTAGTTTCTTTAGAAAAGAAACATCTTCAGTACCGAACACTGTACTATGTGAAATAAGCTAGTTCTGTTCTAGGAATCACTTGCTTTCCTACGAGGAAGGTTGAGTGCAGCAAGTTCAAACTTTCCTTGTTAATGTAATCTAAAAAGATGCACAACTTAGTAGATTGGCCTCATTTCTAAAGTAGTTTCTTTAGAAAAGAAACATCTTCAGCACCGAACACAGTACAGTGTGACATAAGTTAATTCGCTTCAAGGAATCAGTTTAATTTCTACGAATAAGGTTGAGTACGGCAAGTTCAAACTTTCCTAGTTTGTGTAATCTAACAAGTTGTACAAGTCAGAAGATTCGCCTCATTTCTAAACTACTTTGTTGAGAAAACAAACATCTTCATTGCCTAACATTTTACTGTGCGAAATAAGCTCATTCGGTTCTAGGAATCAGTTGCTTTCCTACAAGGAAGGTAGAGTGCAGCAAGTTCAAACTTTCCTTGTTAATGTAATCTGAAAAGATGCACAACTTAGTAGATTGGCCTCATTTCTAAAGTAGTTTGTTTACAAAACAAACACCTTCATTACCGAACACTATACTATGTGAAATGAGCTAGTTCGGTTCTAGGAATCACTTGCTTTCCTACGAAGAAGGTTGAGTGCAGCAAGTTCAAACTTTCCTAGTTTGTGTAATCAAACAAGATGTACAAGTTAGTGCATTCGCCTCATTTCTAAAGTAGCTTCTTTAGAAAAGAAACATCTTCAGTACTGAACACTGTACTGTGTGAAATAAGGTAAATCGGTTCTAGGAATCAGTTTAATTTCTACAAAGATGGTTGAGTGCAGCAAGTTCAAACTTACCTTGTTAATGTAATCTACAAAGATGCACAACGTAGTAGATTAGCCTCATTTCTAAAGTAGTTTCTTTAGAAAAGAAACATCTTCAGTACTGAACACTGTACTGTGTGAAATAAGTGAATTCGCCTCTAGGAATCAGTTTAATTTCTACGAAGAAGGTTGAGTCCAGCAAGTTCAAACTTTCCTTGATAATGTAATCTCAAAAGATGGCCAAGTTAGAAGATTCGCCTCATTTGTAAAGTACTTTGTTCAGGAAACAAACATCTTCATTGCCGAACAATGTACTGTGTGAAATAAGCTTATTCGGTTCTAGGAATCAGTTGCTTTCCTACAAAGAAGGTTGAGTGCAGCAAGTTCAAACTTTCCTTGTTAATGTAATCTAAAACGATGGCCAAGTTAGTAGATTCGCCTCATTTGTAAAGTAGTTTGTTGAGAAAACAAACATCTTCATTGCCGAACATTGTACTGTGTGAAATAAGCTCATTCGGTTCTAGGAATCACTTGCTTTTCTACAAAGAAGGTTGAGTGCAGCAAGTTCAAACTTTCCTTGTTAATGTAATCTGAAAAGTTGGACAACTTAGTAGATTGGCCTCATTTCCAAAGTAGTTTCTTTAGAAAAGAAACATCTTCAGTACATAACACTGTACTGTTTGAAATGAGTTAATTCGCTTCTAGGAATCAGTTTAATTTCTACGAAGATTGTTGAGTGCAGCAAGTTCAACCTTTCCTAGTTTGTGTAATCTAACAAGATGTACAAGTTAGTGGATTCGCTTCATTTCCAAATTAGTTTCTTTAGAAAACAAACATCTTCAGTACCGAACACTGTACTGTGTAAAATAAGTTAATTCGGTTCTAGGAATCAGTTTCCTTTCTACGAGGGTGGTTGAGTTTAGCCAGTTCAAACTTTCCTTGTTAATGTAATCTAAAAAGATGTCCAAGTTAGTAGATTCGCCTCATTTCTAAAGTAGTTTCTTTAGAAAACAAAGCTAATTGCCAAACTTTGTACTGTGTGAAATGAGCTAATTCAGTTCTAGGATTCAGTTTACTTTCTACGAAGATGGTTGAGTTTATCAAGTACAAACTTTCCTTGTTAATGTGCTCTAAAAAGATATCCAAGTTAGTAGATTTGCCTCATTGGTAAAGCCGTTTGGTGAGAAAACAAACATCTTCATTGCCGAACATTGTATTGTGTGAACAAAGCTAATTTAGTTCTAGAATTCAGTTGCTTTCCTACAAAGAAGGTTGAGTGCAGCCATTTCAAACTTTCCTTGTTAACGTAATCTAAAAAGATGCACAACTTAGTAGATTGGTCTCATTTCTAAAGTAGTTTCTTTAGAAAAGAAACATCTTCAGTACTGAACACTGTACTGTGTGAAATAAGTTAATTCGCTTCTAGGAATCAGTTTAATTTCTATGAAGAGGGTTGAGTGCAGCAAGTTCAAACTTTCCTTGTTAATGTAATCTAAAAAGATGGCCAAGTCAGAAGATTCGCCTCATTTGTAAAGTAGTTTGTTGAGAAAACAAACATCTTCATTGCCGAACATGATACTGTGTGAAATAAGCTCATTCGGTTCTAGGGATCAGTTGCTTTCCTACAAAGAAGGTTGAGTGCAGCAAGTTCAAACTTTCCTTGTTAATGTAATCTGAAAAGATGCACAGCGTAGTAGATTGGCCTCATTTGTAAAGTAATTTCTTTAGAAAAGAAACATCTTCAGTACCGAACACTGTACTGTGTGAAATAAGTTAATTCACTTCTAGGAATCAGTTTAATTTCTACGAAGAAGTTTGAGTGCAGCAAGGTCAATCTTTCCTAGTTTGTGTAATCTAAAAAGATGTACAAGTTAGTCCATTCGCCTAATGTCTAAAGTGGTTTCTTTAGAAAAGAAACATCTTCAGTACCGAACTCTGAATTGTGTGAAATAAGGTAATTCGGTTCTAGGAATCAGTTTAATTTCTACGATGATGGTTGAGTGCAGCAAGTTAAAACTTTCCTTGTTAATGTAATCTAAAAAGATGCACAACTTAGTAGATTGGCCTCATTTCTAAAGTAGTTTGTTTACAAAACATCATCTTCATTACCGAACACTATAATATGTGAAATGAGCTAGTTCGGTTCTAGGAATCACTTGCTTTCCTACGAAGAAGGTTGATTGCAGCAAGTTCAAACTTTCCTAGTTTGTGTAATCTAACAAGATGTACAAGTAAGTGGATTCACGTCGTTTCTAAAGTGGTTTCTTTAGAAAAGAAACGTCTTCAGTACCGAACACTGTACTGTGTGAAATAAGTTAACTCGGTTCTAGGAATCAGTTTCCTTTCTACGAAGATGGTTGAGTGCAGCAAGTTCAAACTTTCCTTGTTAATGTAATCTAAAAGATGGCCAAGTTAGCAGAGTCACCTCATTTGTAAAATAGTTTGTTGAGAAAATTAACATCTTTATTGCCCAACATTGTACTGTGTGAAATAAGCTCATTCGGTTCTAGGAATCACTTGCTTTCCTACAAAGAAGGTTGAGTGCAGCAAGTTGAAACTTTCCTTGTTAATGTAATCTAAAAAAGATGCACAACTTAGTAGATTGGCCTCACTTTTAAAGTAGTTTCTTTAGAAAAGAAACATCTTCAGTACCGAACACTGTACAGTGTGAAAGAAGTTAATTCGCTTCTAGGAATCAGTTTAATTTCTACAAAGAAGGTTGAGTGCAGCAAGTTCAAACTTTCCTAGTTTGTGTAATATAAAAAGATGTACAAGTTAGTGCATTCGCCTCATTTCTAAAGTTCTTTCTTTAGAACAGAAACATCTTCAGTACTGAACACTGTACTGTGTGAAATAAGGTAATTCGATGCTAGGAATCCGTTTAATTTCTACGAGGATGGTTGAGTGCAGCAAGTTGAAAATTTCCTTGTTAATGTAATCTAAAAAGATGCACAACTTAGTAGATTGGCCTCATTTCTAAAATAGTTTGTTTGCAAAACAAACATCTTCATTACCGAAAACTATACTATGTGAAATGAGCTAGTTCGGTTCTAGGATTCACTTGCTTTCCTACGAAGAAGGTTGAGTGCAGCAAGTTCATACGTTCCTTCTTAATGTAATCTGCAAAGATGGCCAAGTTAGTAGATTCACCTCATTTGTAAAGTTCAAACATTCCTAGTTAATGTATTCTAAAAAGGTGCACAAGTTAGGGATTCACCTCATTTCTAAAGTAATTTCTTTAGAAAAGAAACATCTTCAGTACCGAACACTGTACTGTGTGAAATAAGGTAATTCGGTTCTGGGAATCAGTTTAATTTCTACGAAGATGGTTGAGTGCAGCAAGTTCAAACTTTCCTTGTTAATGTATTCTAAGAAGATGGCCAAGTTAGCAGAGTCAACTCATTTGTAAAGTAGTTTGTTGAGAAAATTAACATCTTTATTGACGAACATTGTACTGTGTGAAATAAGCTCATTCAGTTCCAGGAATCACTTGCTTTCCTACAAAGAAGGTTGAGTGCAGCAAGTTCAAACTTTCCTTTTTAATGTAATCTAAAAAGATGCACAACTTAGTAGATTGGCCTCATTTCTAAAGTAGTTTCTTTAGAAAAGAAACATCTTCAGTACCGAACACTGTACAGGGTGAAATAACTTAATTAACTCAAGAAATCAGTTTAATTTCTATGAAGAAGGTTGAGTGCAGCAAGTTCAAACTTTCCTTGTTAATGTAATCTAAAAAGATGCACAACTTAGTAGATTGGCCACATTTCTAAAGTACTTTGTTTAGAAAACAAACATCTTCGATACCAAACACTGTAGAATGTGAAATGAGCTAGTTCGGTTTGGGAATCACTTGCTTTCCTACGAAAGAGGTTTAGTTCAGCAAGTTCAAACTTTCCTAGTTTGTGTAATATAAGAAGATGTACAAGTTAGTGGTTTTGAGTCGTTTCTAAAGTGGTTTCTTTAGAAAACAAACATATTCAGTACTGAGCACTGTACTGTGTGAAGTAAGTTAATTAGATTCTAGGAATCAGTTTCCTTTCTACGAAGATGGTTGAGTGCAGCAAGTTCAAACTTTCATTGTTAATGTAATCTAAAAAGATGGCCAAATTAGCAGGTTCACCTCATTTGTAAGGTAGTTTGTTGAGAAAATTAACATCTTTATTGCCGAACATTGTACTGTGTGAAATAAGCTCATTCGGTTCTAGGAATCACTTGCTTTCCTACAAAGAACTTTGAGTGCAGCAAGTTCAAACTATCCTTGTTAATGTAATCTAAAAAGATGCACAACATAGTAGATTGGCCTCATTTCTAAAGTATTTTCTTTAGAAAAGAAACATCTTCAGTACCGAACACTGTACTGTGTGAAATAAGATAATTCGCTTCTAGGATTAAGTTTAATTTTTACAAAGAAGGTTGAGTGCAGCAAGTTCAAACTTTCCTTGTTAATGTAATCTAAAAAGATGGCCAAGTTAGTATATTCGCCTCATTTGTAAAGTAGTTTGTTGAGAAAACAAACATCTTCATTGCCAAACATTGTACTGTGTCTAAAAAGCTCATTCGGATCTAGAAATCAGTAGCTTTCCTACAAAGAATGTTGAGTGCAGCAAGTTCAAACTTATCTTCTTAATGTAATCTGAAAAGTTGCACAACTTAGTAGATGGGCCTCATTTCTAAAGTAGTTTGTTTAGAAAACAAACTTCTTCATTAACGAACACTATACTATGTGAAATGAGCTAGTTCGGTTCTGGGAATCACTTGCTTTCCTACGAAGAAGGTTGAGTACAGCAAGTTCAAACTTTCCTTGTTAATGTAATCTAAAAAGATGCACAACTTTGTAGATTGGCCTCATTTCTAAAGTAGTATCTTTAGAAAAACAAACATCTTCATTGCCGAACACTTGTACTGTTTGAAATAAGCTTAATTCGGTTCTAGGAATCACTTAATTTCCTACAAAGAAGGTTGAGTGCAGCAAGTTCAAACTTTCCTTGTTTGTGTAATCTAAAAAGATGGCCAAGTTAGTAGATTCGCCTGATTTGTAAAGTAGTTTGTTGAGAAAACAAACATCTTCATTGCCGAACATTGTACTGTGAAATAAGCTCATTCTGTTCTAGGAATCACTTGTTTCCCTACAAAGAAGGTTGAGTGCAGCAAGTTAAAACTTTCCTTGTTTGTGTAATCTAACAAGATGCACAACTTAGTAGATTGGCCTCATTTCTAAAGTAGTTTCTTGAGAAAAACAAACATCTTCATTGCCAACATTGTACTGTGAAATAAGTTAATTCGGTTCTAGGAATCAGCTGCTTTTCTACAAAGAAGGTTGAGTGCAGCAAGTTCAAACTTTCCTTGTTAATGTAATCTAAAAAGATGGCCAAGTTAGAAGATTCGCCTGATTTGTAAAGTACTTTGTTGAGAAAACAAACATCTTCATTGCCGAACATTGTACAGTGTGAAATAAGCCTATTCGGTTCAGGAATCAGTTGCTTTCCTACAAAGAAGATTGAGTGCAGCAAGTTCAAACTTTCCTTGTTAATGTAATCGAAAAAGATGCACAACTTAGTAGTTTGGCCTCATTTCTAAATTAGTTTCTTTAGAAAAGAAACATCTTCACTACCTAACACTTTACTGTGTGAAGTAAGTTAATTCGCTTCTAGGAATCAGCTTAATTTCTACAAAGAAGGTTGAGTGCAGCAAGTTCAAACTTTCCTTGTTAATGTAATCTAAAAGATGGCCAAGTCAGAAGATTCACCTCATTTGTAAAGTACTTTGTTGAGAAAACAAACATCTTCATTGCCGAACATTTTGCTGTGTGAAATAAGCTCATTCGGTTCTAGTAATCAGTTGCATTCCTACAAAGAAGGTTGAGTGCAGCAAGTTCAAACTTTCCTTGTTAATGTAATCTAAAAAGATGGCCACCTTAGTAGATTCGCCTCATTTGTAAAGTAGTTTGTTGAGAAAATTAACATCTTTATTGCCGAACATTGTACTGTGTGAAATAAGCTCATTCGGTTCTAGGAATCACTTGCTTTCCTACAAAGAAGGTTGAGTGCACCAACTTCAAACTTTCCTTGTTAATGTAATCTGAAAAGTTGCACAATTTAGTAGATTGGCCTCATTTCTAAAGTAGTTTCTTTAGAAAAAACAAAACATCTTCAGTACATAGCACTGTACTGTTTGAAATGTGTTAATTCGCTTCTAGGAATCAGTTTAATTTCTACAAAGAAGTTTGAGTGCAGCAAGTTCAAACTTTCCTCGTTAATGTAATCTAAAAAGATGGCAAGTCAGAAGATTCGCCTGATTTGTAAAGTACGTTGTTGAGAAAACATACATCTTCATTGCCGAACATTGTGCTGTGTGAAATAAGCTCATTCAGTTCTAGGAATCAGTTGCATTCCTTCAAAGAAGGTTGAGTGCAGCAAGTTCAAACTTTCCTTGTTAATGTAATCTAAAAAGATGGCCAAGTTAGTAGATTCGCCTCATATGTAAAGTAGTTTGTTGAGAAAACAAACATCTTCATTACCGAACATTGTACTGTGTGAAATAATCTCATTCGGTTCTAGGAATCAGTTGCGTTCCTACAAAGAAGGTTGAGTGCAGCAAGTTCAAACTTTCCTAGTTTGTGTAATCTAACAAGATGTACAAGTTAGTGGATTCGCCTCATTTCTAAAGTAGTTTATTTTGAAAAACAAACACCTTCAGTACCGAACACTGTACTGTGTGAAATAAGTGAATTCGCTTCTAGGAATCAGTTTAATTTCTACGAAGATGGTTGAGTGCAGCAAGTTCAAACTTTCCTTGTTAATGTATTATAAAAAGATGGCCAAGTTAGTAGATTCACCTCATTTGTAAAGTAGTTTGTTGAGAAAAATTAACATCTTTATTGCCGAACATTGTACTGTGTGAAATAAGCTCATTCGGTTCTAGGAATCACTTGCTTTCCTACAAAGAAGGTTGAGTGTAGCAAGTTCAAACTTTCTTGTTAATGTAATCTGAAAAGTTGCACAAATTAGTAGATCGGCTCATTTATAAAGTAGTTTCTTTAGAAAAGACACATCTTCAGTACCCCGAACACTGTACTGTTTGAAATGAGTTAATTAAACTATAGGAATCAGTTTAATTTCTATGTAGATGGCTGAGTGCAGCAGTTCAAACTTTCCTGGTTTGTGTAATCTAACAAGATATACAAGTTAGTGGATTTGCATCATTTCTACATTACTTTCTTTAGAAAAAGAACATCTTCAGTACCGAACACTGAACTGTGTGAAATAAGTTAATTCGGTTCTAGGAATCAGTTTCCTTTCTACGAAGATGGTTGAGTTTAGTAAGTTCAAACTTTCCTTGTTAATGTAATCTAAAAAAGATGTCCAAGTTAGTAGATTCGCCTCATTTCTAAAGTAGTTTCTTTAGAAAACAAACCTAAATTACAAACTTTGTACTGCGTGAAATGAGCTAATCGGTCTAGGGAATCAGTTTCCTTTCTAAGAAGATGGTTGAGTGCAGCAAGTTCAAACTTTCTTTTTAATGTAATCTAAAAGATGGCCAAGTTAGTACATTTGCCTCATACATAAACTAGTTTGTTTAGAAAACAAACATCTTCATTTGCCAAACATTGTACTGTGTGAAATAAGCTCATTCGGTTCTATGAATCAGCTGCTTTCCTATAAAGAAGGTTGAGTGCAGCAAGTTCAAACTTTCCTTGTTAATGTAATCTGAAAAGTTGCACAATTTAATAGATTGGCCTCATTTCTAAAGTAGTTTCTTTAGAAAGAAACATCTTAAGTACATAACACTATACTGTTTGAAATGAGTTAATTTCTGGTCTAGAATCAGTTTAATTTCTACGAAGATGGTTGAGTGCAAGTTCAAACTTTCCTAGTTTGTGTAATCTAACAAGATGTACAAGTTAGTGGATTTGACTCATTTCTAAATTAGTTTCTTTAGAAAACAAACATCTTCAGTACCCTAACACTGTACCGTGAAATAAGTTAATTTGGCTCTAGGAATCACTTTCCTTTCTACGAAGATGGTTGAGTTTAGCAAGTTCAAACTTTCCTTGTTAATGTAATCTAAGAAGATGGCCAAAGTTAGTAGATTCGCCTCATTTCTAAAGTAGTTTCTTTTAGAAAACAAACCTAATTGCCAAACTTTGTACTGTGTGAAATGAGCTAATTCGGTTCTAGGACTCAGTTTACTTACTACGAAGATGGTTAAGTTTACTAAGTCAAACTTTCCTTGTTAATGTGCTCTAAAAAGATGTCCAAGTTAGTAGATTTGCCTCATTGGTAAAGTAGTTTGTTGAGAAATCAAACATCTTCATTGCCAAACATTGTACTGTGTGGAAATAAGCTCATTAGGTTCTAGGAATCAGTTGATTTCCTACAAA